>OZ024805.1:30475407-31045407 GCA_964017045.1 Omphiscola glabra
TCTTAACCCCTGGCATATAGAAAAGAAATAACTAAGATACGATGCTACCGTGGCGCAAGAAGTTTGTCAAACATTTAACCTTGTTTTAAAACGGCTCGCTAACAAATAGTATAATAAAAAAATAAAAAAGGACGATACCATTGGCTACATATACTAAAGAAAGAACCATACCTCAACCAGTTCTAATAGCCAGTCAAAATGTATCTATACTAACCATTCTGGTATAGAACTTCAAGATCCAATATACAGGAATAAAAACTCAATTAATTGAAGCACGGGAATAGAAATACTAAGAGAAATGTAGAAATATTAATCCACACACACACACACACACAAAGGGAAAACCGTGTAAGTTATGTACGCTCGTAAGTCGCTTGTGTCTCTCTCTCTTATTTGTAGTCTGGGTGATACGATTTTCTAGATCCGAAACCGTGTAAGTTATGTACGTTCGTAAGTCGCTTGTGTGTCTCTCTCTCTCTTATTTGTTAGTCTGGGTGATAAGATTTTCTAGATCCGAAAACGTGTAAGTTATGGCCCTCGTAAGTCGCTTGTGTGTCTCTCTCTCTCTTATTTGTAGTCTGGGTGATAAGATTTTCTAGATCCGAAACCGTGTAAGTTATGTACGCTCGTAAGTCGCTTGTGTGTCTCTCTCTCTTATTTGTAGTCTGGGTGATAAGATTTTCTAGATCCGAACCAATATTCTGGACGGGCAAGCGAAAAGTGTCCATCTCTGTATAGAAACTTCTTGTAAGCTCAAGGGGGGCTGTGTTTGGACAATGTCCCGCCAACACTGGAGCAAGATAATTGGTGTTGGCAGTTATTAAAAGAAATTACATGAGAGGTAACTCTGTGATACGATTCTGCGTTGAACCGAAAATGATGTCATCACGGTATACCCGCGGGGCTGGGCTACACATATATGAAGAGCTTATTTTCAAAACGCGGTATCCACCATTTTTTAAAAAATGAAAAAACCTAACCATTTTGTAGAGCAAACCAGGTTCGTTTAGGACATGGTAAATTCTATATACTAAACACATTATATTCCTATTTTATTCGTGTCTAAAAATGATTTAATCCTAAAAACGTTTTATTAATTTTTTTGTAAAAAGTTGAATAATCTCAAATACCCCAAAATGGATATACAGCATTTTGAAAATCAGCTCTTCATATGTAGCTAAGAAATAGTCATCAAAGTAATGGATATCGCCCTGTAAGCCAAGCCTTCTACTATCGGTCATTCATAGTCATGCTCAAAAGATACATTTTACAACCATTAATGCATTCTATGCTTCATGATTTAGTGTAAAACTGTCATCAGGGCGTACTCACAAAGACTTAACACGGTAATGATTAGGCACATTTGAAATGTAACATTAATACTGTTTTCGAGACTGAAATGAACCAAATGTGTTCAGTAATTGTTACAGTGTACCAGACAAAACATGATGAGTCGTTGTGACAGAAGTTGATCCTTTTAGTCTATGTCTTGTGATCCCATCTACATGCACGCAAACCACGCAATGACAGACATTTCGGAAACACAAATGTCCTTGAAAAACTATTGGCGATGCATTCTTTTGTTGGCATTTATATCCTTTCACACTTTAGGACAGCGGTTCTCTAACCTGTGGGTCGCGACCCCTTGGGGGGTCGAACAACCATTTCACATGGGTCGCCTAAGACCATCGGAAAACACGTATACTCTACAGTTATGAAGTAGCAACGAAGATAATTTTGTGTGTGGTTGGGGGGGGGGGGGGGGAATCGCCACAACATTATAAACTGTATTAAAGGGTCGTGGGATTAGGAAGGTTGAGAACCACTGCCTTTGGAGGTCGCGGTTGGGTAACTGTTGGGTGTCACCACCACGGGGAGTCGCTATAGTGCGCCTGGACCGATGGACTCTTGCAGATACAGAGAAAATAATAACTTGCACTCTACCGGGTAACCTGAGCGGGTCTCAGGCCGTGTTACACAACAAATCGGGCATCGGTGAAGGAACTGAACGTGATGTAGATGTCGGCGGTGTTACTGTTGTTGATGGAAATGTCCGAGCTGGAACAGTCGGTGGTGTTACTGTATGTGAAGGAACTGTTGTTGATGGACATGTCGGCGACAGAACTGTGAGTTGTGTGACTGTCTGTATTGGAACTGTCGCTGATGTAAATTTTGTTGATGGAACTGTCGCTGATGTAAATTGTGTTGATGGAACTGTAGGTGATGTAAATTTTGTTGATGGAACTGTCGCTGATGTAAATTTTGTTGATGGAACTGTCGCTGATGTAAATTTTCGTGATGGAACTCTCGGGGATATACATTTGATGGAACAGTCTCCAGGAGTGAAAAAACCTCTCCGCCCCTTTCACCTACGCCCGGTGATGGTACTGACTCACAAAACATCATGTCGATCTGGTGGATGGTACTGACTCACAAAACATCATGTCGATCTGGTGGATGGTACTGACTCACAAAACATCATGTCGATCTGGTGGATGGTACTGACTCACAAAACATCATGCCGATCTGGTGGATGGTACTGACTCACAAAACATCATGTCGATCTGGTGGATGGTACTGACTCACAAAACACCATGTCGATCTGGTGGATGGTACTGACTCACAAAATACCATGTCGATCTGGTGGATGGTACTGACTCACAAAACATCATGTCGATCTGGTGGATGGTACTGACTCACAAAACATCATGTCGATCTGGTGGATGGTACTGACTCACAAAACATCATGTCGATCTGGTGGATGGTACTGACTCACAAAACATCATGTCGATCTGGTGGATGGTACTGACTCACAAAACATCATGCCGATCTGGTGGATGGTACTGACTCACAAAACATCATGTCGATCTGGTGGATGGTACTGACTCACAAAACATCATGCCGATCTGGTGGATGGTACTGACTCACAAAACACCATGTCGATCTGGTGGATGATACTGACTCACAAAACACCATGTCGATCTGGTGGATGGTACTGACTCACAAAACATCATGTCGATCTGGTGGATGGTACTGACTCACAAAACATCATGTCGATCTGGTGGATGGTACTGACTCACAAAACATCATGTCGATCTGGTGGATGGTAATGACTCACAAAACATCATGTCGATCTGGTGGATGGTACTGACTCACAAAACATCATGTCGATCTGGTGGATGGTACTGACTCACAAAACATCATGTCGATCTGGCATATATTTATTTATTTTTTATTAAATGATGTAAAAAAAAAAATAATAATAAAAAAATTAACCGATCCTAAGAGATTTTCTTGACTGGAGGTTGATGCGAACGTTACAGATGTTAAAAGTGATGCTTTGAAAAAAAAAAGTATAATATATTTCCACTTGCGCCTTGTTAGATAGAGTAGATTCGAGTAGACTGTCTGGTTAAGATACGGTAGATTTGAATTTCTAGACCAGTAGTTCTCAACCTTCCTAATGCTGCGACCCTTTAATACAGTTCCTAATGGTTTAGGAGGGGGGCACTTGAGCACTTGCCCCCTTTGTTAGTTCAAAGGGATTTAGTCGCATGGCGTCACAGTTTTTAAGTATTTAAAAATCCAGACATTATAGCATTAGTCCCGTGCTTTGAGTCGATATATCCAGGGATGAATCATCTCACATGGTCTGTCAGGTCAAGAAGTTCACCAATTGTTGTTTTTAAACGTACACGTTTCTGTAATTGCTCATTTTTATGTGAAGCGAGGTGAGCCATGGATTGAATGGATTATTGGAGGACATGGCTTGTATAACATTGATTGGGTGATATGGATTGGATGACACGGGTTGAATGACATGGGTTGGTTGAAATGAATTGGACAACATGAATTTGATGAGATTGATGGATGATATGGATTGGATGACTATACCGTGAAGTGAATGAAGAGAAATATTCAGTTTAGATCAATGAAATTTTAAAAAAAAAATATTTTTTATTGGGTCTTATTTAATTAGTCCTGCTCATTTTACCGGAATCGAGTTTAGAAACAACAAGCCTAAATACGGAACGAACCCAAACTGACAAAATGTTGATGGCGTCCACAAGGGAAAGCTACTCTATTTTAAAACTACTTGGACGTACCCCATACCATAACCTACAATACATGTTTTCAGTGGTCTATTAACTAATCTCCCCTTAAACTTAGTTAATTGACCTTTGAAGGCATCTACGATCACCGAAGGTCGCGTGCTCTGTTCTTTGTTAAAAATGGGGTGGGGGTGGGGGGTGGATTCCAGTGACGTCAACGACCTCCTCATGACAACACTCCGTATAAATTTAATTTTTAAATTTCTTTTTTTTAAACCGGGGTTGATTATGTGCTCATGGCAAGGCACTGTCATGTGTTGAGGACCCCGGGTTTGAGGAGCCTTGCGATGAGTGACGTACTAAGATGTCCTTGCTCATGTATGCCAAGGTCAGTACAGGAAGTGGAACTGTTGTTCTGGCACGACTTGAGTGTAGTCGTGAGGAGGTCGTTGACGTCACTGGAGTCCCATCCCCTCATCCCCCCGCCCTAACAAGAGCAGAGCACGCCACCTCCAGTGATCGTAGTTTCGGCAGGGGAGCCCCAGTGAAAAGATGTACACGAGTGGTTTTTCTCTGGTGAAGTTCAAGGTCGGAGTAACATCACTACCTGAATTCTGCACCCTACCTGTCACTTGTGTGGCTTACATCACTAGGTATTTGGTTGAAGTCGTGGGAAATAAAAATGCTTATATTGTTATGTTATATAATAAAGGAGTATGAAATGTGTCCCTACCAGTTCATGGTTTCAATGTGGTGATAAAATGTGTTGAAAAGTTAGAGGGGGGAGTAGGGAGTAGGGAGTAAGGAATAGGGAGGTGGTTTGGGGAGTATGGAACAGGGAGGGGAGTGTAGGGAGTGGGAATAAAGGGGTAGGGAGGAGAGAGTAGGTAATAGGAGCAGGGAGGAAGGGGTAGGGAGATAAGTGGGGAGTTTGGAATAGGGAGGTGAGAGTAGGGATTAGGGAGGAAGGGGTTGGGGGGTTGGAGTGGGGAGCATGGAATAGGGAGGGAGAGTAAGGAATGTGGAGTAGACAGTAGGAAAAGGGGTGTAGAGAGTGGGAAGTATGGAGTGGGAAGTAGGGAGTGAGTGACAGGAAAAACCATAAGCACTATAAGCATTTCTGTACGAATCAGATGTAATACAGCATTAAAATTAAGTCTATACAAATAGGCCGTGCCTGACTGACATCGTGTACAGTTAAATATGGACAGATTCGTCAAGCCGAGCTGAATAATTTGTTTTTTAAGAAAATTAGAAGTTTTCAAAATTGATTTAAATAATGTAATTTTATATCATGGTGGGTTTAATATTTAACGAGCCATGGCTTTTTAGCATCACATTTAAAAACAAAAAAAAATGTTTTAAGTTGAACTTCATAATAAAATTCCTTACCCAGTATAATTTAACTCTTTCCATGCGGGGGGGGGGGGGGGGGGGGTGTTTTCCACGCTTGTGCCGACACCGGTTTTTGGCCAATGGAAACATTTTAGGGCGCTCTCTTATCTCTTAATAAATTTGGAGTCGTTGGGTATGAGACTTTGTACACATTTGAACGTGTGCCCATTTGAATTTGTACACATTTGAATTTGCACACATTTGAATTTGTACCCATTTGCATGTTCATTTACATCATTACTGCATTAAGGTAACTTCTGCGGCCAAAGTTTCGCATGGCTTACTTATTTTAAAAATGGTCAACACTTACAAATTTAGACATTTATTATTATTTTTTTAAATTAGAAGTGAAATGTAAATAATTTTCAATTTTTAAAACATTTTTCGTTGTTTAAAATGTGTATGCCATCTCGCGTATGATGAGTTAGATCTGAAAATAAACTGTAAATTATTGCACAGAATTGGGGGGGGGGGGGCGATGGCCCGTGGCAAAGTTGTAGAGACAACATTGATTGATGACGAGTTCATTGTCCTCTACATGTATGGCACACGTGGCGTTTATGTAGACGTGATATGACTGTTAAGTCAATAGAAGTAATTTCAACTTGCAAAGGGTATTTCTCTCGCGTTTCGAGAACAAAAAGAGTATCAATGGTGATAATATGAGATATAATACTGCCGTGAATCTCCAGGTTTTAAAAACAAAAACACAAAATATATGCGAAATGACAAAGGCGTGTCAACATAGAAATGCACCGTGACAGCTGTTGGCAGCCGTCCTCAGTGGACGAGGACATGTCAACCAGGACAACCGTGACAGCTAATGGCAGCCGTCCTCAGTGGACGAGGACATGTCAACCAGGACAACCGTGACAGCTGTTGGCAGCCGTCCTCAGTGGACGAGGACATGTCAACCAGGACAACCGTGACAGCTGTTGGCAGCCGTCCACGGTGGACGAGGACATGTCAACAAGGACAACCGTGACAGCTGTTGACAGTCGTCCATGGTGGACGAGGACATGTCAACCAGGACAACCATGACAGCTGTTGGCAGCCGTCCACGGTGGACGAGGACATGTCAACAAGGACAACCGTGACAGCTGTTGACAGTCGTCCATGGTGGACGAGGACATGTCAACCAGGACAACCATGACAGCTGTTGGCAGCCGTTCTCACTGGACGTGGACATGTCAACCATGGCAACCGTCCCTCACTGGACGAGGACATGTCAACCACAGAAGCTGAAATAACAAGTAAAACCTTTCCTTGAAGTAGTCGCAAGGTTTTACGAACATAAATATTTATAATGCAGCGGATGCAGCAAAGTCACCTTCAACAAAAAACAAGTGGCACAAGTAAGGGAGGGGGACCCTTTTCAATGCTACTGGAATACCTGAACCCCACGTCCATCAAGAAAAAATATTATAAAATAAAAATAAATAAATAAAAATAATGAATAAAATATTTAAAAAATAACAAAAATAAAAATTATAATTTTTTTTTTTAATGTTAACAAAATTTGACAGAAATGATTTTTAAGTGTAACATATTCCAACGTGAAATCCAGTTTTTTTTAACGGTATCCCTACTTCAACTTGAACTGAGAAGGCAATGCTAGATTACTTCAACTTGAACTGGGAAGGCAATGCTAGATTACTTCAATGGGGAACTGGGAAGGCAATGCTAGATTACGTCAAGATGAATTGGGAAGGCAATGCTAGACTTATTCAAGATGAATTGGAAAGCAATGCTATAACATTACTTTAAGATGAATTGGGGAAGCAATGCTAGCATATTTCAAGATGAATTTGAAAGGCAATGCTATACGATTACTTCAAGATGGATTGGGGAAGCAATGCTAGTATACTTCAAGATGAATTGGAAAGGCAATGCTAGATTGCCGCTGGCACACAGTACCCTGCATCAAAAGTTTCACACTAAAATCAAGTTACATATACGAATGAAAGCTCTGTTTTAATACGTCACTGAGGAGTGGTGGCCAATCTCTACCTTTCATAAGTGTATAATAACATTCCTAACCCACTTTTAACAGCGACCCAGTCCGGGGATAGAGGTCCCCCCCCCCTTTTTCCTCCCCAAACAAGGTCACCACTCCATTCCCAACACGTCAATCCGGATAACCATAAACAGCAGTTTTAGATCAGATCAGTATCCGCTTCGCTTGGCTGACCTCAAACCCAACCCGGATCAGGGACAAACCAAGGCCAGCCAAGGTCATCGTGTGCGTCACTCGTAAACGCTGTGTTGGCGAGAGATCCAAAACCGTAACGAATCACAAGGTGTCATGGCCGCATGTTGCCAGCGTTGTCTCCCCCCCCCCCCTTTTTTTGTTTCACACCCTCTCTCCAATCAAGGAGCGCCCTCACTCGTCACGTGAGACTCTTCACTTACGTCATACATCTCCCTCCACTCATGTCATATTACGTCATACATCTCCCTCTACTCATGTCAGATTACGTCATACATCTCCCTCTACTCATGTCATATTACGTCATACATTTCGCTCTACTCATGTTAGATTGCGTCATACATCTCCCTCTACTCATGTCATATTACGTCATACATCTCCCTCTACTCATGTCAGATTGCGTCCTACATCTCACTCTATTTATGTCATATTGGGTCCTACCCTCGCATGACGTAGTTACTCTCAAGTCGCATTGCCGTGCTTAACGGGAGAATACACGGGCTGTAGGGCCGGTGCACTAAAATGGCATTATTCATGAACAGAAGTATTTTAAAATCAGTCACTTTGTTTTTGAGGCGTGGGAGGGTGCCGTGTGAGGGGGGCGTGGGTGGGGGGCGTGGCTCCAAAATCAAGGCTTTTACTCGGGGAGAGCTGTTACTTGCACTATACACAACGCCTTCCACCCAAGTCACATAGCGCCTTCCACCCAAGTCACATATGGCCCTCCACCAAGTCACATATGGCCCTCCCCCCAAGTCACATATGGCCCTCCACCCAAATCACATACCGCCCTCCACCAAGTCACATATGACCCTCCACCAAGCCACATAGCGCCCTATATCCAAGTCACATAGCGCCCTACATCCAAGTCACATAGCGCCCACCATCCAAGTCACATAGCGCCCTCCACCCAATTCAAAAGATCGCCCTACACCAAAGTCACATAGCGCCCTACACCAAAGTCACATAGCGTTCTCCACCCAAGTCACATAGCGACTCCACCCAAGTCACATAGCTCCCTCCACCCAAGTCACATAGCGCCCTACGTCCAAGTAAGATAGCACCCTCCATCCAAGTAAGATAGCACCCTCCATCCAAGTCACATAGCGTCCCCATCCAAGTCACAAAGCGCCCTCCATCCAAGTCACATAGCGCCAACCATCCAAGTCAGATAGCGCCCTCCATCCAAGTCACATAGCGTCCCCATCCAAGTCACAAAGCGCCCTCCATCCAAGTCACAAAGCGCCCTCCATCCAAGTCACAAAGCGCCCTCCACCCAAGTCACATAGCGCTCTGAACTCAAGAAATAATACCCATATTTATAAATGAGATTTATTTTGTTTTTTAACTAGTCATTGGATCATACTTTTTTTAAGGGGTTCTCAATCTTTTGGAAGTTCGTAGCACTTACTTTATCTGCACACCATTTAAGGACCACTATCAATCAGCCTATGATTATCAGTATTAATTATGATTACGTCATTGAGCAACACCTGGAAGAAATGTAAACAATTTGAGAGGCGCTGATCTGCTGAACACCTTCTCGCTTGGTTCGCCCCGCTAAGTATTTCTTAGGCCAGGTGTTCATATCATTATGTCTACAGCAGTGGTTCTCAACCTTCCTAATGACGCGACCCTTTAATACTGTTCCTCGTGTTGTGGCGACACCCAACCACAAAATTATTTTCTTTGCTGCTTCATAACTGTAGAGTTATTCTGTGAGAGCCATGTACACCACATATTTTAAAAAGTAATTCTGTGAGAGCCATGTACACCACATATTTTGAAAAGTAATTCTGTGAGAGCCATACATTATGTTTAAAAGATCAAAGGAGTCTAAAGAAACATTATTTTTTATAATCGTACATTTGTCTGCGAGCCAGATGCAGCCATCAATAGAGCCACATCTGGCTCGCGAGCCATAGGTTCCCGACCCCTGCTGTAGAGTATACGTGTTTTCCAACGGTCTTAGGCGACCCACGTGAAAGGGTGGAGAGCGACCCCCCAGGGGTCACGACCCACAGGCTGAGAACCGCTGGTCTACAGGCAACGCTGGGGTCAATTGATATTCTTCGCAGGGACTCTCCAAAAGTTTTTACACCATAGACTCCGCTAAATGTATGAAGTATATGTACCCCCCCTAATCTCCCCCCCCCCCCCCCCAAAAAAAAAAAAACAATTACAAAAAAATTAAGTAAGGGAATAAACTGAAATAAATTTTTTAAAAGTAGCTTAAACTGAAGACTCTGCCGATAATTTCGAACTGCATACGCCAATCACCCGCCAAGACACTAACACTGGACCGAGGCAGAAACATTAAGCAATCGGGTCTTGGGGAGCTGGTCGAACGTGCGAGTAATAGAGAGCAGGCAGGGGCGTTGCTAGGGCTCGTGCCGCCCGGGGCCCGTCGATAGTTTTGCGATCTCCTTCCACGAAAAAAACACACACCCTCTGCAGTCAGCAAAAAATGCACCCCCTCTATATCAAGACAAAAATGTCAGGCCACAACCAGTGGGGCAAGGGGGGCATCATGCCCCGAGCGCTACTCACAATGGGGCGCCAAATGGTATATTTTACTATAATATTGTATGGTTTTCGAATGGGGGGGGCGCTAAAAAGGTATTGGGGGGTGCTAAAAAGGTATAGTTACCCGGGCGCAAGTTAAGCTCGCTACGCCACTGGCCACAACCCCCCGCCCACCCCACACAAATGTAATCCGCCAAAAAACGGGCGATACAATATAACGAACAGTTATGACTTCGGTAGCCCATAATTGGAATGCGATATTGTGACATTCGTTGAATGGGTCAATAATGGGCATTAGGTTTTTCATTGGATGGGTCAAACCATGGGCATAGGTCTTTCGTTGGATGGGTCAATATCTGGGCATTAGTTCTTACATTGGATGGATCAATCTCAGGGCATTAGTTCTTACATTGTATGGATCAAATCTCCGGGCATGAGTTCTTACATTGGATGGATCTATCTCCGGGCATTAGTTCTTACATTGTATGGATAAATCTCCGGGCATTAGTTCTTACATTGGATGGATCAATATCTGGGCATTAGTTCTTACATTGGATAGGTCAATCCCTGGCCATTAGGTCCTTTTCACTACCTCTTCTTGGACCCCTTAGGTGCCATTTTAGCTAGTATCAGGACAAGTCCGAATAGTGTATGAGCCGTGTGCTCAAATTTGCAGTTCCGCACCACGCCAAGCCGCGGCTAAAACTAGAGCCGAGCCCACATGAATATGGAGAAAGCTATTCAATTTACCGGTTATTAAGAGTTAGAACAACAAAAAAAAAAAATAAAAAAATGTTCGTAACGAAACGTATACTTATCCCTCATTAGAGGTTCTAAAATTGTCCAATAGGAATTATCGTGATTCTGTCGCTTGTTATTTGGCCTCACGGGTAGACAAAGGATAATTGAGAGTTTATCGGACATAAGAGGGGCACAGGTACTACATTTTTTAGCATCTTTGTCATTGGGGGGGGGGGGGAGCGCCTCTCAGCGTTTCAGAAGTATATCACCCTATAAAGGAGTGATAGCTTCACCTGTATCTCACCCGCAGGAGGGATAGCTACACCTGTATCTCACCCGCAGGAGGGATAGCTACACCTGTATCTAACCCGCAGGAAGGATAGCTACACCTGTATCTCACCCGCGGGAGGGATTGCTACACCTGTATCTCACCCACAGGAGGAGTAGCTACACTTGTATCCCACCCACCTGAGGGATAGCTACACCTGTATCTCACCCACAGGAGGGGTAGTTACACCTGTATCTACCCCAAAGGTGGGATAGCTACACCTGTATCTCACCCACAGGAGTGATAGCTACACCTGTATCTCACCCGCAGGAGGGTAGCTACACCTGCCTCACCCGTAGCAGTTATAACTACACCTCCATCTAATTTATTGTCACCGTAAGG
The DNA here is from genome assembly GCA_964017045.1 of Omphiscola glabra. NCBI lineage: Eukaryota > Metazoa > Mollusca > Gastropoda > Lymnaeidae > Omphiscola > Omphiscola glabra. Next base: position 30,487,001 of record OZ024805.1, read on the forward strand.
CACAATCTCTCATTCCACACCCACACCCTTCTTTTACATCCATCATGTCTCGTCCCTCTCAAGGTCGGGCGTACACCCAGGCACAAGGTCAAGCGTGGCAAATAAAGTTACAGATCCATTCTGTTTTGTAAAATTTTATCAACAAGATACAGTGTAGTATATAGACAGTATTAACAATATACATTTTGTTAACATAATCTGCTACATCAAGATAGCGTGTATTATATATATATATATATTATAATTACATTAATATATACAGTGTGTTAAATACACAGTACCATCAAGATAAAGTGTGTTACACAGACAGTAACATTAAGATACAGCGTGCTACATAGTTCCCTTTCCCCGGTGTGTTTCGTTAACAGCTATATAGATATTACTCAGAATGTTAAATAAACATTTACATAATATACTTAGTTTTACATTAAGTGAAACATTAAGTTGAGATTCAGTGTGTAACATTAAGTTTAGAATACAGTGCGTGTAACATTAAGTTTAGAATACAGTGTGTAACATTAAGTGTAGATTCTGTGTGTATCATTAAGTTGATATATACATTGTGTAACATTTAGTTTAGATAAAGCGTGTGACATTTTGTTTAGACTAAGTTTAGATTCTGTGCGTTAAAAATAACGTTGACTCCGACCGATCCTTTTTCTCGGTGACGCACAAAGCGTCATGTCTGATTGCGAATCTATTGATGGCAGCACGGCTAGCTTCTCGTGACGCGAGTCACGCACCGCTTCGACCCCGAGACATGGACTCGTTACCTGACAAACTGCATGGAGGAGTTGCTGTGTGTGGGGGAGTAATTGCTGTGTGTGTTGGAGTATTTGCTGTGTGTGGGGGAGTATTTGCTGTGTGTGGGGGAGTAGTTGCTGTCTGTGGGGGAGTAGTTGCTGTGTGTGGGGGAGTAGTCAGTTGACACTAGGAAGCATACATTCGGTCCAGGTGGATACGTGGGTGCAGCCAGCAGTAGTCAGGCTTTCTGTCCAGGTGGGTGTGTGGGTGTGTTCAGTAGCACTTAGACATTATGTCCATGTGTGTGTCTATGCAGGAGACAAAGGTAAAGTTTACTCCTCATAAAAGTCCTTCCAAAATAAAACTGGGCCTACGTCTGGCCGTGGTGCCGTCCATTTCGAACTTATTTTTAAAGTAGTTCTCTATTTACCTGGTCCGGTCATTCCAAATGCTCTAATTACTTGGTACCGTTCTCTACTTAACTGACCCGGTCGTATCAAATTCCCTATTGACATGGTCCGGTCGTTGCATAATTGCACAAATCAAATTCCGAAGATCTGAGCTGGTGGCATGTACACAGAGAGGATGAACAATCTTCGCTACATCTTACACCAAAACCGTAATTTTATAATGTAATCAAAAGGGGGGCTGTCCTCGGAGCAAGGGACAAGATTCGTGTTTCTGGTGTCCGTGTTGTCAAACAGTGTCCAAGTGACGATAAGATCTGCGGACATATTCTCCACGAATAATATTTGAACTTATGAAGATTTAATGAGCGAATGAATAAATAAGTTCAAACTCATGATGAGACTCATGATGAGACTCATGGCTTCGTAAATATGTTTATCTACCATCTTTTAATGTCAATATTTTTTTAAATCATCATGGTTCGTATCGCTCTAACTGGAATATCTGGTTTGAGAACCGTAGACATCCGTAGAGCATTATGGACAGATCTATTAATAGTATCGGATAGCTAAGGCTTAGAGGTCGCCCATACAAGTCTATAGATAGCACGCCGTTCAATGTGTCTATTTTCGTGTAGTGTACAGAAGAACGACCAGGGGTTTTTGACCAGTGGTTCCCTGGACCCCTTGGGGGTCAGTGTAAAGGTGACACATGGTCAGTGAGCTATATTTCGTCTTTTATTTTATTTTATGCTCTAAAAGCTTCTTAAAGGGATACTGGCCTCAATGTGACAGGGACACAAGCTTCAATGTGACAGGCAAAAGGGCTCAATGGAGCAAAAAAAGGGTTAACCAATCATTATGTCACAATTTGTCAGTGGAACGCAGTAAAACTAAAAGGCTAGAATTCCCTTTGAACTGATGATTTTTAACGTAAAATCCCCCGCTTTCTGTTTATCAAACCTTTGCCATGTAGCGTGTCAGAACGTAGCCCTCATTGAACCAGGGATACGTTTTTAGTTATTCAATAGTGATACAAAATGAAAGAGAGAAAAACTGTAGGGGTAATAATAGGACAGTGTTATGTAGGAGTAACAATTTTTTAAAAAACACAACAAAAAACACCTAACAATTCTACTCACCAGCCCATTAATCAGGTAAGACTAATCAATAATCAATGATCCAATCAAGACACTTTTTTTTTTCAGCCAACGAGCCTTATTGATAGTTATTATATATCCAAAGTATGAGGAACGTTGTGATGCAATAGATCAAGATATTGCTAAGTTATACATTTTTTTCTCAGCACTACTGTCTTGGATAAATGTTGATCATAAAAATGACTATACTGAATTCTGGTACACGCATTTTTACACAAATGTACAAACTTTACAAACAAATTATCCTCTTCATTGTTTTCAGTCGAGTCCAATGAATCATCCGAGCCAATTAATTGGATTGCTACTTCGTCAGTCAAAACCCAGGTTAAGGATAAGTTTAGGGCCCAGGAATTTAGGGATAGATTCAGGGTTCAGGTTAGGTCTAGGGATAAATTTAGGACATAAGTTCGCGGCAACCAAGATGGCGGCCATAGTAAAAAAAAAAAAAATATAAAAAAAACCGCGTTGCTTTCTCTTCACATTTACCAAATTTTCAAAGCGTAGAAAACAAAAAAGCGAGCAATAAGGAAGTTGAGAGACTCTTCTGCACAAAAGTTTCGGAAAGCTTTAAATAAAATATTTTAAAAAGTTAAAACGCTGAAAGGCATGAAACAAACCAGTGTTGACGCAAACTGCGGCTGAACGTATCGGATGGGGAACCACTGACCCCATGCTAAAAATATATTGCTTATTACATCACTTTTCAACCCTCACCCATAGTTGTATTTAAGTAAAGATTATCTGAATTTATAAATATTTTTATTTTTTTGGTGTTTTTTTTAAACAATATTTTTTATTTTACAATTTAAAAAATTATTCTAATAAACATTTGACCACAGATCGGTGCAGGTCCCCCCCCCCCCCCCCCCCATTTTTTTTTATTTTATGACATGTGACATGTGTGGCTTCACTTTGTGAATATTGATAGGCTTGTGGGGTAATGGAGCAGTAAAAACCGTTGTTTGAACATTGACTGAACGGAGCACGATTGCAGCTTAACCTCTAGGATACAAAGAGTCGTCAGTGGGTCTCAAACTTTTAAGTGTGTCTGACTGTTCCTCGTGCTGCTCCGTGTGTCTCGTACAGTTCTGTATATCTCATGCTAAGTCAGTGCTTCTCACACCTTTATGTGGGACTCATGCCCTTATGTATTTCTCATGCTAGTCAGTGCTTCTTACCCCTTTAAGTGGGACTCATGCCGTTCAATAGTGTCTCATACCATGCAGAGTGTCTCATACCGTGCAGTGTGTCTCATAACGTTCACCTTGTCTCACACGTTCAGTGTCTCACACATTTCAGTGCGTCTCATACGTTCAGTGTGTCTCACACAGTTCAGTGCGTCTCATACGTTCAGTGTGTCTCATACTTTCAGTGAGTCTCATACCGTTTAGCGTGTCTCATGCGTTCAGTCTGTCACATACGTTCGGCTTGTCCCATACGTTCAGTGTGCCACATATACCGTTCAGTGTGTCTGACTTAGTTCTCATACATTTCAGCATGCCTCATGCCCTTATGTGTCTCATTACCTTCTGTAGAAACGTAACGACTTATGGGACGCTTAAATCAATGGCCCGAGACCTATGCAATGCCTATTTTAGAACCGCCCTTGGGTCTCTGGGACACATGTATCTTGAGCTGGAGAAGCTAGTGAAGAGAAAATTTAAAGTCAAGGATTCTTACTCGTCGATCATGTTGCAACCGAGGCCCCCCCCCCCCACCCTTTTACCATAATCCACACTTATTTTGTGGATAAGCCTGTAATCGCACCCAAAAGGCTGGATAATTCCTCTTGAAATATAGAAAATAAGCCATGTCTCAATATTTTTGTATTCATAATCCTTGTTTGAATATAATTCATGTTCATGCTGAAAGCGAAGATGGACTTGTATACACATACAAGGAATATAATGTATGTGTTCATGCTGAAAGCGAAGATGGACTTGAATACATATACAAGGAATATAATGTATGTGTTCATGCTGAAAGCGAAGATGGACTTATGTACACATACAAGGAATATAATGTATGTGTTCATGCTGAAAGCGAAGATGGACTTGTGTACACATACCAGACATCGAATTATTATTGCACAATCTCCCGTGGAATCACGCTAGAAAGCCACTGATGAAAATTACTAACAAACAAACAAAGAAACAAGAGCAAAAAAATATTTAATTTAAAATATCTGAGATTTGAAATGGCCGCAGTCTGCGCTTAAACATCACTGAGAGATCACCCTGGTCACTCAAGCGAGATTGGACGAGACGGATCTGGTGATTTTGCGACCGCCTGCGAGTCTGTGTGAGCTGAATCTATGTGAGATTGAGTCTATTTGAGATTGAGTCTGTGTGAGCTGAAGTCTGTGTGAGTGGAGTCTGTGTGAGCTGAGTCTGTGTGAGCTAAGTCTGTGTGAGCTCAAGTCTGTGTGAGCTCAAGTATGTGTGAGGTTAAGTCTGTGTGAGCTCAAGTCTGTGTGAGCTCAAGCCTGTGTGAGCTGAGTCTATGTGAGCTTGAGTCTACGTGGGCTCAAGTCTGTGTGAGCTCAAGTCTGTGTGAGCTCAAGTATGTGTGAGCTCAGGTCTGTGTGAGCTCAAGTCTGTGTGAGCTCAAGTATGTGTGAGCTTAAGTCTGTGTGAGCTCAAGTCTGTGTGAGCTTGAGTCTATGTGAGCTGGAGTCTGTGCTAGACGAGTCTGGTTTTTAGGTGTGTAGTGGATTCAGAGTCCTGTATATTTCAATTTGCATCTTTTTAATAGTATAATTAAATTGAATATTGTTATTATCACTAGTGTCGGTATCGCTTTTCTTAGCAAACTGTTTTTTCCCCCTCATTTATGTGTTATTCATTGTTCATTCTACAAGCCAAATCGTAAAACAGATTAACTTCACAAAAACCATATAACGGTTTGATGGCCACTTACTTAAGGAAGAGACCAGACAGGTACATGGGGTGTTTACATTGAGCGAGCCACTTTGTTGTATTTTGTCAGTGTTCGCCTTGCTGGTCATTTTTCGTTTAAAATCTTTCACATTTTTATTATTCAGATTTAATGGCACATGATAATATTGTCATAAAAAATATAAAGTAGGACAAAAAAAAAAACCCCAAAAAACAGGCAAAGAATTGGCTAAACGAAATTTTTGAGGCAAACCAACCTAAAGAAATAAAAGGGCCTAATTTGAAGAATCAGGCCTTTAAGAAGAATATCCGGCAAGCCTGGCCACAACCCATGTACACACACCTCTAAGGTTGAATAACTCTGTTCACTAGTGCAGGACGGTCGTGACCTTTTGTCCGAATGAAAGGTTCTAAAAAAAAACTGTGCAACTACTAGACACCCTCTATGTTGCACTCAGCTGAAAAGAACCTAGTATTCTGGCATATGCAAACGCCTTGCTTTATTTCGCTGTTATTTTAATGTTCGCTGCAGGTCAGGAAATGAATGGTTGACGACGGCGCACCAGAAAAGCGGCAGGTGCTCTCAAAACGCTTTGGGCTGTTAGGAGAGCATGTTTGGTGCTTTGTGTTCCAGATCCAAGTGAAAAACTTCAGGCTCGAGGAAAGGTGTGTGCCCCCCCCCCCCCAAAAAAAAACCCCACCCTTTAATTGATTTTGATTCTAGTTATTCAAGCAGACGTGGCCTATGACATGCATTACAAGACGTGACTAATATAAATGATTACAAGACGTGGCTTATGCCATGATTACAAGACGTGGCTTATATAAATGATTACAAGACGTGGCTTATGCCATGATTACAAGACGTTGCTTATGCCATGATTACAAGACGTGGCTTCTGAAATTATTACAAGACCTGGCTTATGCCATGATTACAAGACATGGCTTATGCCATGATTACAAGACGTTTCTTATGCCATGATTACAAGACGTTTCTTATGCCATGATTACAAGACGTTTCTTATGCCATGATTACAAGATGTTGTTTATGCCATGATTACACGACTTGGCTTTAAATGACATAGTCACACCTTGTCTAGATAAAATTTTATTTCCGGGTCACGAATCTAGGACGTCCCCAAAAAGATTGCATCCTCAGGGCCATAAGCCCACCAGTGACCTAGTTTACATCTAAGGGTTCAAAGTTCACAAACCTAACATCGAAAAGTATATGTAACGTGCGACAACACGCATACATAAAACATAACAGTTCCAAAAATTGATGCAAGTCACGTTACGTTATTTGCTGTACCGCCCCCACGAATAACTGTTTCATTATGGAATTTCTTGACACAGTTGAATAGCATGTACACAATTGCATTGAATAGCACGTACACAATCGTATTGAATAGCATGTACACAATCGCATTGAATAGCACGTACACAATCGTATTGAATAGCATGTACACAATCGCATTGAATAGCACGTACACAATCGTATTGAATAGCATGTACACAATCGCATTGAATAGCACGTACACAATCGAATTGAATAGCATGTACAATATCGCATTGACTATCACACACACCGTCTATTGATGAATTTCTCAATCGGATTGGGTTAAGGGGGGTGGGTGGAGGGGGTGAAGTAATCTCAAATACCCCACATGTAACCTTCCAATGCCCAGAATTAAAAGCTGGGGACACAATGGACTCGTCTCAAGCACGTTTTATGCTTTGTTAACATTGGTTCAGATTTTAAAGTGGTTTATTTTAATGCCATCAAATGAGACCACAGGCTATTACGGTATAGGGTGCATTTTGGACGTCGCGTGAAAAAAAAAATGATTGAGAACCGCTACGTATGTGAATTTTTTTTTTAGGTTTTTTTGTGTTTTTGTTTTTTATAATTGTCGTCCTAAGATAACCTTACGGTTTGGCAGTAGGTCATTCAGAACAGCCACCAGTGCGGTAGAGTTAAGCTTGAGTTAGTTCGTTGCAATCACCTAGTTTTAAACAACCTCGCTTCTGCATCGTAATGAGATGTCTGGTTGCGTTCAAGGATTGTTTCCCCCGAGTAGATTTATGACAGCACTTCTAGCTGCCCTATCTTTAAACACTGGGGTCTCAATAGATGGGGGCCTTAATTGATGGGGTCTCAATAGATGAGGGGGGGGCCCAATTGATGAGGTCTCATTGAATGAGGGGCCCAATTTATGGGGTCTTAATAGATGGGGGCCCCAATCGATGGTGGTCTCAATAGATGAGGGCCCAATTGATGGGGTCTCAGTAGATGGGGGGGGGCCAAATTGATGGGGTCTCAATAGATGGGGTGCCCAATTGATGGGGTTTCATTGGATGGCGTCTCAATGGATGGAGTCTCGGTCGATGGGGGTCTCAGTTGATGGGGTCTTTGTTTATGTGGGCGGGGTCCTCAGTCTCATAACAAAATATCGATTGCTACAATATATTTCGAGAGCTCTAACAGGCTCTATTTCGCCAAGCTCACAATGACCGAAAGGAATGCACGTTTTATCAAGAAGTCTGGACAACCAACGCTGTTAAGTTAAATTTTAACCATTCAACTCGAAAGGCTGTTTTGATGGTGACCCTTAGACTAGGTCATTTCAGAGTCTTGACCACAGATTTGACCAGACGTCAGATCTAATGGCTTCAAAAAAAAAAGGACATAAAATACACAGACGTCATTCAATGGTTAATATTCTCAACCAAAAAAATAATAAATAAATGAAAATAAAAAATCAGGAGCCATATGACGTCAACTGCTGGAGTTGTCCTAAAATCGACAGGTGGGGCACGTGACTAGGCACCACCAATCCTGGACCCGTCATGTATTGACCGGAGTAGCAGACGATCATGACGAAAACAGCATGGTATCGATCCAAACATTCGCAAGAAGGGGCTAAATTAGGACAATATCGATCCGATTTGACGTCAGATGCAACCCGAGAAGAGCAGGGTTTGTTCGTGAGAAGTGGGGCAGTGATCTAAGACTGTAGGCAAACAACGAGCTTAGGTGAGGGCTGATCGAACAGTTTGTAAGATGGAGGTAACCGACGGTCAATTAGTTCGGTGCGGTGTGCAGTCGCTGAGATGGTATAAAAACCGCGGTGTGATGTGCAGGTGAAATGATGGTCCCAAAGCTTTGGTGTGATGTGCGGGTGAAATGATGGTCCCAAAGCCTTGGTGTGATGTGCAGGTGAAATGATGGTCCCAAAGCTTTGGTGTGATGTGCAGGTGAAATGATGGTCCCAAAGCCTTGGTGTGATGTGCAGGTGAAATGATGGTCCCAAAGCTTTGGTGTTTTATGTGCGGGTGAAATGATGGTCCCAAAGCCTTGGTGTGATGTGCGGGTGAAATGATGGTCCCAAAGCCTTAGTGTGATGTGCAGGTGAAATGATGGTCCCAAAGCCTTAGTGTGATGTGCAGGTGAAATGATGGTCCCAAAGCCACGTGTAATGATAGTAAACCTTGGTATGATGTACAGATGTTACGATGATACACAAACCTTGGTACCGTGTACAGATGTAACAATATTATGAATCAATAATTGGTGAGACTCCAGGAAATGATTTCCGCAGTTTTACCTAAAAACATAATTCTAAATCAGATTTCTAAAGGAACCAAACAAAGATGTGGAAAAATGTGTCGATTTTTTCTATTAAATTGTCTTTGTAGTTTGTTTTTTTTTTTTTTCTTTTTTTTTCGGGGGGGGGGGGGGGTTGTTGCATTGAGTACCTAAGTACTCTAGTGCTGTTAGTAGTGTTGTTTTTTTTTTTTGTTTTTTTTTTTTTTAAATAAATTTCTTTATTATTTTTTTGTTGCACTCTTATTTCAAAATTAATATTTATACATTGTTATAGTTATTATGATAATTTCGAGAGTCGTTATCTCCCCTTCCTCCACTTGTTGTTTGTCTTACTCTCAAGAGCAATCAACTCGTCCTTGTTTGGGTGCACCGCGGCCACAAATGACATCCGAATAGCATTAGTCAAAATGTACACGGACACGCAGCGCCGCCTTTCGGACCCGGGACACATTAGACAAAATGCTATTCGGATGTCATTTGTGGTAGTTTATTTTAGTTAAAATGAAGATGTAAGTTTACAAACGTATAGTGAATTCAATCTTTCATTTGATACATCATTTGGTCTTACAAACCCAACAATAATATTTTAAAACGTTTTTTAATCCCAACCTCTCACTTCTGGTACCCGGGTACCAATAAGTGCAGCCTTTAATCAATGGTGACGTACTTTTGTGATGCACTCTTTGTAAAGCCATTCTTAAAACATCATTAAACTGTTAAAACCAATTTCGACTCATAACATTGTTACATAAAGATTAATTGAAATAAGACAATTCAGTGGTGCGGGTGTTCACTTTCTCATTGTAGCGTTAAAAAACCCAAAAAGACAGACACTATAAATGGGTTAGCGCAGCGGTTCTTAACCTGTGGGTCGAACGACCCTTTCACAGAGGTCGCCTAAGACCATCGGAAATTATTTTTTTTTTTACATTTATAAAGTGGCAACGAAACTAATTTTATGGTTGAGGCCAGGGCCGCCTTAGGCCACAGCAACCTATGCTGCCGCAGTGGGCCCCGCACTTTCATAAGCCCCGCCCCGAATTTCTTTTCTAATACAAAATCTTAATTTTCACTTATTATCCTTATCCTCTACCCAGAATGGGCCCCGCGCAATCCGTTTCGCATAGGGCCCCGCAATTGTTAGGGTCGGCCCTGGTTGAGGCTCACCACAATATGTGGCACTGCATTAAAGGGTCGCGGCGTTAGGAAGGTTGAGGACCACTGGGTTGGAGAGTTTAAAAATGGTGGTTACAAATGTACTCCAGGCCAATGATCCTCTCCTGATATGGTTACAAACTTCCTGGAGCGGGAATGCCCCTCACACGAGGTGAAATGATGAAATAGGGGGTGAAAGGTCACGGAAATGGGGAAACCATCGCATTAAACAACATACTTAGGAAATGGTCAAAAGTAGCCAGAGATATGCACACACAAATAGCCAGAGATATGCACACAACATTAGCCAGACATATGCACACAACATTAGCCAGACATATGCACACAACATTAGCCAGAGATATGCACACAACATTAGCCAGAGATATGCACACAACATTAGCCAGAGATATGCACACAACATTAGCCAGAGATATGCACACAACATTAGCCAGAGATATGCACACAACATTAGCCAGAGATATGCACACAACATTAGCCAGAGATATGCACACAACATTAGCTAGAGATATGCACACACCAATAGCCAGACATATGCACACAAAAATAGCCAGAGATATGCACACAACATTAGCCAGAGATATGCACACACAAATAGCCAGAGATATGCACACAACATTAGCCAGAGATATGCACACATTAGCCAGAGATATGCACACAACATTAGCCAGACATATGCACACAACATTAGCCAGAGATATGCACACAACATTAGCCAGACATATGCACACACAAATAGCCAGAGATATGCACACATTAGCCAGAGATATGCACACAACATTAGCCAGAGATATGCACACAACATTAGCCAGAGATATGCACACAACATTAGCCAGAGATATGCACACAACATTAGCCAGAGATATGCACACAACATTAGCCAGACATATGCACACAACATTAGCCAGAGATATGCACACAACATTAGCCAGACATATGCACACAACATTAGCCAGACATATGCACACAACATTAGCCAGAGATATGCACACAACATTATCCATGGCATAGATATGCACACACCATTAGCCAGATATATGCACACAACATTCGCCAGATATATGCACACAACATTATCCAGAGATATGCACACACCATAAGCCAGAGATATGCACACAAAACTAGCCAGAGATATGCACACACCATTAGCCAGAGATATGCACACAAAACTAGCCAGAGATATGCACACACCATTAGCCAGAGATATGCACACAACATTAGCCAGATATATGCACACACCATTAGCCAGATATATGCACACAACATTAGCCAGAGATATGCACACAACATTAGCCAGAGATATGCACACAACATTAGCCAGACATATGCACACACAAATAGCCAGAGATATGCACACAACATTAGCCAGAGATATGCACACAACATTAGCCAGAGATATGCACACAACATTAGCCAGAGATATGCACACAACATTAGCCAGAGATATGCACGCACCATTAGCCAGAGATATGCACACAACATTAGCCAGAGATATGCACACACCATTAGCCAGAGATATGCACACAACATTAGCCAGAGATATGCACAGGGTAGAGAAAAACCTGAAGAAAAGACATTAGAAAAACGTGACTGTTTCACCTACGAAACAGAAAACATACAGAGACAGACAAACTTAGCTGATATAGTTATGTGTATATGTATATATATATATATATATATACATATATAATGATATATAGTTATTTAGTTAGTTGGTTGGTACGTTGGTTGGTTGGTAAGCTAGCTGACACGAAATGGTATAGGCTTATTCAGTTACGTATTTCTCTTATAAAAATAATAGAAGTCCCAATCGAAGGCATGGAAAAAAAAATGCGTATGTAGGCATTTTTATTATTGAACTAAAAAACGACCTGTCTTACTTTGGACCCCGCTTGCCGTTGAGATGCGTTGAGCTATGGACGGCCAGAAACTAGGTTAATCCGTATGATTACTCTTAATGATGTGTGACAAACGCGAATTTCACTGCGCGCCGCCTGAGCACATGACCCTGTAAGTGTCACACACAAACATACGCACAAACACACGCACAAACACACACACACACATTTGCAGGGTGTCTAAATCTCGGACAGAAGACTCCGGGCGTGTCGAAGTACACTAGACACGAGTGTGATTTTATGGTTCCGGCCCAAACCAAAACCAAAAGCATCTTAAAGACCTTTTTGGCCTGAGCCGAAAAAATGTAGGTATTTCGAAACGTGGTCGAGCGCAGGTTCTGCAAACGTTGTGAAATTATTATTTATTTTTATTCATTTTGTTTGCTTCGTTATAGCAGATTTAATTACTCTCAGAAGTTGAGAACCGCTGGATTAAATTAAGAGTCGTTTCTCGTGTACCAACTCCAGGTCCGGCTTTGTGACGACAAGAGGATATCAATTCTAAAAACGACCCCATAATTCCCTGACTGCGCCACAAGGCCAGCACTTCATCACCCCTGACAAGTCAATGAGAAATGCTGGACGCAAATAGTCGATGGCAGGGATTCTCAAGTATTTGATGCAAGGGGAGGAAAATACAAAAAAAAAAAAAAATCATCTGTTTTGATTAGTGCAGTGGTTCTCAACCTTCCTAATGCCGCGACCCTTTAATACAGTTTTTCATGTTGTGGCGACCCCCAAACATACAAGTATTTTTCGCTGCTATCTCATAACAGTAAAGTATGTGTTTTCCGATGGTCTTGGCGACACCCGTGAAAGGGACGTTCTACCCCAAAAAGGTTCGCGACCGACATGATGAGAACCGCTGGTTATTTGGAAGATGTATACCTTTTATAAAAAAAAAATAAAAAAAATTTGAATGCCACCAATGGCCATTACTGAATATGAAAAGGTCTTGAAGGAGCTACAAGATTTTACTTAGAAACTTTTGTCCAAAACAAGGATTCTCAATTTACCATTATTCACAACGCCTCTGATGGTTAGCATCTGACAAAGAGTTCGTGATATGACTACAGTTATGAAATGGTAATAAAAGTTATTTTCTGGTGGGGTGGGGTGGGGTCGCCACAACTTGAGCAACTGAATTTAAAGGGTCGCGGCATTAGGAAGGTTGAGGACCCCTGATCCAGAGTAACAATAGAAATGTTCTCAACATTCAGATATGCGGCGCCCTGACTTTAACCAAAACAAGTTTATCCAAGTCTGTCTTAAATATCAACATAAAGGGTTGGGTTTAAGCGAAAACAGTTTTGCGCTAAAATTTTCGTAATTCTTTTTTTTTTTTTTGGAAAATATTTATCTTATAGAAAAAGTATTATCGTGTCTTTATTTTAGAACTTTAGAACCGTTTCGCCTGGAGGGAAATGACATGATGCGATTCGGGAATCGCTTAATTATGTTCACGGTGTCATGAAAAGGCCATTGACCCCTGTGACAGTTGTCACGTGGTCCATGGCTCTCGTTTGTGCCTCGGTTTGAACTTGTGACAAATGTATTAATACATAATTAGCCTACATATTAAAAACATCGCTTGACCCCCCCCCCTCCTTCCTCTTAATCTCCCCGCTTCTCTAAATTACCCCTCCCAATTCCCCTTCCCTGATTATCTCTCCCATTGCCTCCTCCCTGATAATCCCCTTACCGGCCTCTGCATGATTTCCCCCCTTCCCGGCCCCACCTCACTGATTACCCCATTTAAATCCCCCCACCCCCTGATTTACCCCCTTCTAAATGCCTATCATCCTCAAGTACCCCTCTTCTAAATGCTTCTCCCCCTGATTAACCCTCCTCTAAATGCTTCTCCTGCTCCTGATTACCCCTCTTCTAAATGCTTCTCCCCCTGATTAACCCTCCTCTAAATGCTTCTCCTGCTCCTGATTACCCCATCTTAAAATCCTCACCTCCCCCCCCCCCCCAACCCCAATCTCTCACATTTTCATGAAGCGGATTGATCGTTAAGTTATATTATAAAACATGGTCAGATGGGGTCAGCTGAAGGGATCAGGTGAAGGGATCGGGTGAGAAGACGAGTGTCAGATGAGGGGATTCAGATATTGGGATCATATGATCGTGTCGGAGTCTTGGGGTACTTACCAACAAATGGAGGATCATTTCGGGGAAATTCCACTTCAGTTAAAATGTATGCGTAACAATGTTTATTCAGTTGGTATTAAACAAGCATGTGTGACAACCCTGACCTAACGCCTAGAGCGATGTTAGAGTTGCAGACCTTGTAACGGGTTATACATAATGGTCTTATAATACTTTCATAAACCAACTAGTGTCATGGAAAAAATTAATGAGGTCGCAAGGTACAAAAGTAGCCAAATCAATAATTTTAATGGAAGGATCGATTTCAGACACATGAATTGAAAGTCAATGATGTATAATTATGTACCGCTTCCTTTCACTAAAATATATTTAACACATTCATGTATTACAGATATAATTGAGTGATCATTCATTATATTTTTTATACTGTGTTTGGATATTGGAGACGGACGGACGGACGGACAGACAGACAGACAGATAGATAGACACACAGAAGGAGAGACATACAAAGAGAGAGGTATAAGAGAGCGACGAGTGAGACAGACCCCAGATAATGTGCCAAACACAGAGGGAGAGATAGTGCGAGAGGCAGGCAGAGAGAGAATACAGAGAGAGAATACAGAGAGAGAATACAGAGAGAGAGAAAGAGCTGGAGACAATCGCTTCTATTTAGTCATAAAGTCTTGTGTTCAGACAGTAATTACGCTAAGCTATGTTTTAATTAACCCACTAACCGCCATCGGTGAGTTTATTTTACCCACCTATCCCAGTGCCCTACTTCATGATACATTTAATGATTAATCATTACTTTTAATCAATCATTGTCAAATATACTTTAAAATGACTCTCTATCCATACTGCTTTCTAGCCTATAGGAATATCCTGGTATATGAGCCTGGAGCTAATCTTGCATTTAAAGATAGTTGTTATAAAATTGTATCTTCAGGATACGCTTCTCGTGATCTCCTATTAACAAGTTGTGACAAAGGTAAACATTCGTAGCGAAGAAATAGTTTGTTAAAGGAAAGCACAGGGCTATATTGTAGAATCACACGGCAGAGCTCAGCGACCGTTTCTCAATCGAGGTACATCCTAGGCTTTTTCCAAGAATTCCGCGGAACACCCTGGGCCTTTCCGAGAATTTCGCGGCGCACCACAAATAAAACCATACCAAAATACAAGCGCTAGCTAAGTACTATAATGTAATTAAAGTAAATAAAGGTGTTTAATGCTAAAAGGTATCAAAGTACAACACTGTGTTGGTCCATAGTATAACCTTCCGCATGGACACACTTCTCTTAGCGCAGAGTTTGACAGCTTTGTAACAGGCTAATCCAGTGGTCGGGAAAATCGCGGCTGGCGACCTGAGCGCGGCTCAGCCAGCCGCCCACCAAAACGGGGTTGACTCCGAAATACATGGCTCTTGACAGGCTCTTGAAAAGAAATGTGGCTCTCAAACATCGTTTAATCGCCCTGGTGCTGGTTTTTGGTTGTTTTGACTAAAACGTTTCCCCGCCCGCTGGGCTAGTCAGTGTTCCTTCCGTAGCAACACGGTGTAGCATATGTACGTGCCTAAATATAACCTACTGTGTGGTTCTCTTCTTGGAGGCTGCGGAACGCATGGCATCATCTGGCGCACACCTGGCATCATCTGGCAGCACACCCGGCATCATCTGGCAGCACACCCGGCATCATCAGGCGGCACACCCGGCATCATCAGGCGGCACACCTGGCATCATCTCGCGGCACACCTGGCATCATCTCGCGGCACACCAGGCATCATCTCGCGGCACACTTGGCATCATCTCGCGGCACACCTGGCATCACCTCGCGGCACACCTGGCATCACCTCGCGGCACACCTGGCATCATCTCGCGGCACACCGGCATCATCTCGCGGTTGCACACCGGTTGCGGAGCTCTTGTATAGGGCATTATCGGGCGATATACGATTCAACTCACGGCATGAAGAAACTAAAAATGAAGAAAGGCGCAACAGTTTTATAGTTAAAAAATTATTTTTTTTGTGCTTACACTTATTTTAAATTCCACACTCCCAACTTCCTGGTTGGGAGAGTATGACTGCGCCACTGCACCCGTGCCGCATTAACGGACACGCGTAATGATATTCAGCGATATTACGGAAATCAACTTGGCCTCCTTCTTTGACCGTACTGGAGAACAAGAGACATTCCTCGGGGTCTTGTGGCGTCCCCCAGATTACCTAGAAAAATCAATGCCTTACCCCACACTCCCTCGTATTGGTCCCTACAAGCCGTTCTCCCTCTCTTCCAGTGGGTTTATTCCAGAGCAGCACACTGTTAAAACCCCTCAAGCAGTGTTCGACATTTTTTTTTATAGTCGTTTAATTATGTTGGTAAAGTCAGATGGAACATTCTATAATGGAATAATATTTCCTTGTCATTTGCGTATATTTTTTTTGTTTTTTTGTTGTTTCTTTTAAACGGTCTGGCCACTGAGAACAAGAGTGGATAGAGGGATGAGTGCTTTGAGGTTGTTGGATGGGTGGGTCCGTGGGTGGAACGGTGGTGGGGACAGTGGGTGGGTCGGTGGTTGGGGCGGTGAGTGGGGCGTCGGGTGGGGCGGTAGGTGGGGCGGTGGTTGGGTCGGTGGGTTGGGCGGTAGATGGGCCAGTAGGTGGGTCGGTGGGTAGACGAATTAGTCAGCGGGTGGGTCGCCTGGAGATTCAGTGGGTGGGTCGGTGGCTGGGTCGGTGGCTGGGTCCGTGGGTCGAGCGGTAGATGGGCCAGTAGGTGGGTGGGTGGGTCGACAAATGAGTCAGCGGGTGGGTCGCCTGGAGATTCGGTCGGTGGGTGGGCGGTGGGTGGGCAGTGGGTGTGGCGGTGGGTGTGGCGGTGGGTGTGGCGATGGGTGTGGCGGTGGGTGTGGCGGTGGGTGGGGCGGTAGATTGGGGTTTGTGCTTGAGGCGGTGTTTAGTTCGACGGTTGGGACGTTGTGTCCGTGTTTCGGTATTGTTTGGTAAATGGAGGAGTCGGTTGTTGGGTTGGTGTGTCAATGGTTGGGTCGGTGAGTGGCTCGGTGGAGCATTGGGTGGATCGGTCGGTGGTGGGTCGGTGGTGGGTCGGTTTTGGGTAAGAGTAGAGAAGGATGGGGACGTACATGGCTAGATCGCAGCGCATTTGAATAACTGGCTTTATTGTGAGATTGTTGATCAGTGGTTCTCAACCTTCCTAATGCCGCGACCCTTTGATACAGTTTGTTCGTGTTGTGGTGACCCCCAACGATAAAATTATTTTCGTTGCCACTTCATAGCTTTGTGTTTTCCGATGGTCTTAGCCGACCCCTGTGTCAGGGACTTTCGGCCCCAAAGGGATCATGACCCACAGGTTGAGAACCGCTGCTGCAGATGAATACAAGTGTTGGTGATATGGTTTATAAATGGACATGTGGCCTGGCAGGTTAGTCAATGGTTGAGTTGAGGGAAATCAACCAATTTGATGAGGACATTTCTGGGGCTCTGGCTGGAAGACGGAAATTAAACGAGAGTGTGTGTGGGGGGGTGGGGGGGGGGGGGGGGTTTGGTTGTTATAAAATGTGAGATAGAATGTGTGATTTTTTTAACTCATAGAAGCGAAGTAAAACTAACATGACCCAACAAATATGGGCCAACAAAAGACATGTAGATGTATTCAGTGGCACAAGATACTCATCAGATAACAAATTAACAGCACATTAATACCTGGAATACGTAAACAAATACAACAGCATCTTGCCAGCATTGAGGATGGCTGGTTTCACTTAACAGTTGCCAATTCTACTTTTCATTTATAATTTTCACACTTCGAGTATTACACACGTCTCATTAAATTAATTTATCGTTTACAAAGATACAACAAACACGAGAAGCAATAATCGTTTTCAAAACGAATACTCGGAAATCGATTCACGTTTAACGTCATAGGTCGAGACGTCGGGGTGTGAAAAAAAAAAGAGGGGTGGGGGGTCCCGAGGTACCCGTTGGTAAATTTTAATTTTTTTAATTATATTGATGGTATTGATGCGTGTAATGTGGTGTTGTCATCTCGATTCACATTTAATGGAAGGAGATGGTATGCGAATTGAAAGCGCGTTGTACTTTTTCCATCTGTTATAGTGGAGTTTGTGTGTGTGGTTGTGTGTGTGGTTGTGTGTGTGGTTGTGTGTGTGGTTGTGTGTGTGGTTGTGTGTGTGGTTGTGTGTGTGGTTGTGTGTGTGGTTGTGTGTGTGGTTGTGTGTGTGGTTGTGTGTGTGGTTTTGTGTGTGGTTGTGTGTGTGTGTGTGGTTGTGTGTGTGTGTGTGGTTGTGTGTGTGTGTGGTTGTGTGTGTGTGTGGTTGTGTGTGTGGTTGTGTGTGTGGTTGTGTGGTTGTGTGTGTGGTTGTGTGTGTGGTGGTGTGTGTGGTTGTGTGTGGTTGTGTGTGGTTGTGTGTGTGGTTGTGTGTGTGGTTGTGTGTGTGTGGTTGTGTGTGTGGTTGTGTGTGTGTGGTTGTGTGTGTGTGGTTGTGTGTGTGGTTGTGTGTGTGGTTGTGTGTGTGGTTGTGTGTGTGTGGTTGTGTGTGTGTGTGTGTGGTTGTGTGTGTGGTTGTGTGTGTGGTTGTGTGTGTGGTTGTGTGTGTGGTTGTGTGTGTGGTTGTGTGTGTGGTTGTGTGTGTGGTTGTGTGTGTGGTTGTGTGTGTGTGGTTGTGTTTGTGGTTGTGTTTGTGGTTGTGTGTGTGGTTGTGTGTGTGTGGTTATGTGTGTGTGGTTATGTGTGTGGTTGTGTGTGTGGTTGTGTGTGTGGTTGTGTGTGTGGTTGTGTGTGTGGTTGTGTGTGTGTGTGGTTGTGTGTGTGGTTGTGTGTGTGGTTGTGTGTGGGGTTGTGTGTGGGGTTGTGTGTGTGGTTGTGTGTGTGGTTGTGTGTGTGGTTGTGTGTGTGGTTGTGTGTGTGGTTGTGTGTGTGGTTGTGTGTGTGTGTGGTTGTGTGTGTGGTTGTGTGTGTGGTTGTGTGTGTGGTTGTGTGTGTGGTTGTGTGTGTGGTTGTGTGTGTGTGTTTATGAATTTATGTTGAGGTCATCTGAAACAAATTGAAACTTGTCCCTCGGAATGTTGAGTTTTAAATAAATAAGTTAGAGCGAAATTAATTTTGAAAATCTCTCCACTTCTTAAGGGATACAAAACAGAGACGACATCTGCTCTATAGCGAATGAAGTAGGTCATGTGTTTGCTGACAAAAGAACGGGTCCGATAGCGAGGGCTCAACATTGGCGCCCCCCCCCCACTCACCCCCAACAACACCCTTGGTGTCGGCAACAATGCGGGTAGACAAAACGTCTACGGCGGCTCCGCCCTGACGCCAGTACGCCCGATGTCAGCCACCGCTAATAGGAGCACTGACCTTAGGCCTTAGGGGTGCCCGGGGAGACAGTGAGTGACGATAGCTCGACCGGCCCCCGGTCATTGTAACATTGACCTCACGACAACAGGCTGGCAATGGGGAGTAGATGAGGTCAGAGTAAGTAGGTCACGACCTTGAATTCCTGTTGGGGCTAACCGTGGTGGTCACACGTACGTCCCATTTTTCGGTTAGTTACGCCTCGATAGATTTTGGAGGGGGACTCTCGAACGCTGCCAGCCCCCCCCCCCCCCCCCTTTTTTTTTTTACTGAAAGATTTTAAAAAATGCAACTTCTACGTTATTGAGGACACGCATTTCCACAATTTAAATAAAAAGGTCCTACTATTATGCTTCACCCCCCTCCTCCCAACCCGATAAAATAATGTACACGTACACTGTACACCTAAATTTATAATAACGTAATTTGTAGAGTATTTCTTATCTGGACTTTTGATTCAATGTATCAATTGTATTTCTTATGAATTTACTAGGTGCATCTGCACTGCGGTGTATTGGGTGTAGAGTCTCTGCCAGCGGTGCGTTGGGTGTAGAGTCTGCCTAGCTGTATGTTTAGTGTAGAGTCTCTGCCCAGCGGTGTGTTGGGTGTAGAGTCTCTGCCCAGCGGCGTGTTGGCCGTAGAGTCTCTGCCCAGCGGTGTGTTGGATGTAGAGTCTCTGCCCAGCGGTGTGTTGGATGTATAGTTTCTGCCCAGCAGTGTGTTGGATGTAGAGTCTCTGCCCAGCGGTGTGTTGGGTGTAGAGTCTCTGCCCTGCAGTGTGTTGGATGTAGAGTCTCTGTCCAGCAGTTTGTTGGATGTAGAGTCTCTGCCCAGCAGTGTGTTGGATGTAGAGTCTCTGCCCAGCGGTGTGTTGGATGTAGAGTATCTGCCCAGCGGTGTGTTGGGTGTAGAGTCTCTGCCCAGCGGTGTGTTGGATGTAGAGTCTCTGCCCAGCAGTGTGTTGTGTGTAGAGTCTTTGCCCGGCGGTGTGTTGGGTGTAGAGTCTTTGCCCGGCGGTGTGTTGGGTGTAGAGTCTGCCTAGCTGTATGTTTAGTGTAGAGTCTCTGCCCGGCGGTGTGTTGGGTGTAGAGTCTCTGCCCAGCGGCGTGTTGGGTGTAGAGTCCTGAAAGCTCTCAGTCCTATTTCATACAGGCTCAAGATCTGGTAGGCAGATGTATAGCATTGGGAGGACGCCTCGGAACCAAGCATCGGGCGTTGTTCTCAAATCCGACTGCTAATGAGACGTTGTATCTGGCAATACGGCAACCAGACTGTGTGGCAATACGGCAACCTGCTTGTGTGGTAATACGGCAACCAGGATATGTGGTAATACGACAACCAGACACTGTATGGAAATGCAACAAACCAAACTATAAATATGACAATACGGCATCCAGGCTTTATGGAAGTACGACAACCAGGCTATATATCCCCATGACATATGACAACCAGGCTATATGACAACCAGGCTATATAACAACCATGCTATATGTGAAATGATGTAAGAAAAAAGGAGGAAGCCAACTTTCATAACAGTCATAAACTGACATGTCCCTCTCCATCAACAACGAATTCAGATCGAGGCATTGAAGGGGGCATCAGCTGAGATGTCCATCTCCATTAACAACGAATTCCGATCGAGGCATTGAAGGGGGCATCAGCTGAGATGTCCCTCTCCATTAACAACGAATTCAAATCGAGGCATTTAAGGGGGCATCAGCTGAGATGTCCCTCTCCATCAACAACGAATTCAGTTCGAGGCATTGAAGGGGGCATGAGCTAAGATGCCCTCTTCCATCAACTAATTCAGATCGAGGCATTGAAGGGGGCATGAGCTAAGATGCCCCCTCCATCAATAACGAATTCAGATCGAGGCATTGAAGGGGGCATGAGCTAAGATGCCCCCCTCCATCAACAACGAATTCAGATCGAGGCATTGAATGGGGCATGAGGTGGTATGTCTCTCCCCAACTAACAACGAATTGAGATCGATCAGATCGATGCATTGAAGGGGGCATAAGCTAGTACATAAACTTCAATGTAACGGTATAGATAGCGCCGACGTTTGGGGGGGGGGGGGTGTGGAGTACTGGGTACAGTCAACTTAAGGACACTGAGCCGCCTATTCATTGTCAACAGATAGTGATTTTGGGCTAAAAGTATTGGACACGCCGTTCGATGACAGCAACGAAGACAAGAAATAAACCGTGGGACCTAGTACCCCCTTCGATGCACGCAACAACCCTTAAAAGCAGAGTATGTATGTGTGCACTGTACCAACTGATTTTTGGGTCATGGGAATGGTTCTTATCATTAGCCTGTGTAAAAAAACCTAACAGACTTAAAAGCCCGAATACGTCAAACATACAAAGCAGATGCTAGTAGCAACCGCCGCACAACGAATCTCAACACCAAAACACGCACCCATTCAACAAATCCTATTTCAACTTCCCCTTCAAAAAAAAACAACAAAAAAAAAAACAGGAAGAAAAGATTTTTGGGGTATGGGGGCTGCGGCTGAAAATGTATTCCAATGAGTTGTCATCGGAAACAAGTCTCTCAGCGAAGTTTCAGTTCGAAAGGATGACGGGAAGTGGGTCAATCTGCCGTCCGAAAATTTTGGTTCAAACACACACACACACACACACACAAAGCTAAAATAATTAAAGGGATTTTTTTTTAAAATAGCCAGAATTGACAAACCGCTTCTTGAGACGTTTGGCCCCGAGCTCTAGCTCACGTATCCATGTATTCTTAAAAACCCTTCGAACACATCCAACAGCTATTTATAATGACACCATCACCAGGTTATTGTGGCAGAACGGCTTTTCAAATTCCCATTAGAGATTATTTCCATTTCGTTCCGCTACACCAGCGGTTATCAAACGGTGGGTCGCCTAGGACCATCGGAAAACCCATATTTATGGTGTGGCAACGAAGATAATTTTATGATTTGGGGTCACCACGACACGATGGCCCGCATTAAAGGGTCGCGGCGTTGGGAAGGCTGAGGAGCACTGCTCTACGCGGTATTCCATCGTAACGTACATTGGAATCAGAAGCTAATATTAAATCGTTTCAAAAAATCAACAAATGATGTTTACCAAACCGCTATTCAAACAATGTCCCTTTTCTTTTGTGAACGAGCCATTATTATAAACAATTAAAAAAAACAGTAACTGGATTAGTTCGACGTGAACTTGACATGCGCGTGTCTCTCCCTTGCAAGCAAAATGTTACCAGCGGTCCTCAAAATGTGGACTCGGGTCGGAAAGAAGGAGATTTTGTTGAATTTGGGGAGCGGGGTCATCTCGTTCTCCCCCCCCCCCCCCCCCCCCGCGGCAGCAACCATGTCACTTATATTTGGAAAACTCTCTCGGTCAGGGGTTCTTAAACTTAGGGTGCGAAAGTCGGTGCCAGCGGATCTGGGACGATTCATATTTATTTTTTTAAATGCTGTTATTGCTATGCTTGCTTTTGCTGACTTTAATGTATTGTGGATGATAATCATTTAAGAATCTTGAAATATTGGTAGGCGATTGCATACACTTTGTCATGGGCTCTTAACATGTGGTCCACGTCTCACCTCCAGGTAGTCGTCGGCCAGAATTTGATTTAAGACTCACAGCGCTGCCTACGTGATCGGGACAGACGATAGGATGGAAACGACCCTTTCAAAAAATCGAGAGTCTTCTGCCCGCCTTCAAACCTATCCGGCCAGCCTCTAAACCTATCCGGCCAGCCTCTTAACCTATCCGGCCAGCCACTAAACCTACACGGCCAGCCTCTAAACCTATCCGGCCAGCCTCTAAACATATCCGGCCAGCCGCTAAACATACATGGCCTGTGACTAAACCTACCTGGCCAGTCCCTAGACCTCAAGGGATAACCAAAAAACAACAACAACAAAAAAAAACAAGTTGACACTGTTGCACTTGACTCAAGGGGTATCGGTGCCCCCCCCCCCCCTCTCTCCCCGTCCAATCGAAAAGATGAAAATTAAATAAAAAAATAAGTACACTAAATAATTTGTTTAAAATAATAATCTATGCATATAACCGAGCTTAAAGATGTATTGAGGAAAGATTAATGTCAAGGTCACCACTCTGTTCCTACGTTATTGAAATGAAAGGATGTGTACTAAACCAAAAATGAAAGGATGTGTACTAAACCAAAAATGAAAAAAAAACCACGAAAATAACAACAACAAAACAGTGTTCCATCGCGATGAGAGTCACTCTATGACAGATGTCAATGTTTCCATTACTAGAGTTGTCATGATTTGTATACTTAAGAAGTTTGATGATGTAGCATATTCGTTCAAACCGTTGTATGCAATCCACCGACGAGCACCATAATGGTGATGATGAGCACCATCTACAAGTGTCATTTATTGTTAAAATTACATGATACGTCATCTACTGACATTCAACATCAAATATGTCATGTGATGTCCAAAAAATATATAAAAAACTCCCTTAGCTAAATAGGTAAAAAAAAAAAAGTATCTCCATGTTTATTTATATAGTTCAAAACTCAAGGTCATCTCCAGCTATACTCTACATCAGTGGTTCTCAACCTTTCTAATGCCGCGACCCTTTAATACAGTTTCACGTGTTGTGGCGGACCCCCCCCCCCCCCCCCCAACAAAAATTATTTTCGTTGCTACTTCATAACTGTAGAGTATGTTGTTTTTTTTCCGATGGTCTTAGGCGACCCATGGGAAAGGGTCGTTGGACCCGCAAAGGGCTCGCAACCCACAGGTTGAGTACCCCTGCTCTACGCGAAAACTGCTGTCTTCTCTCTCGACCTGGGAAGCATGTCGCGCACGTGATCGCCGAATGTATCGAACACAAGCCTCGCCAATCGACGGGCAATCCCTTCGTGGGAGGTCACGCACCTGGTCAATTTTCAGCCCACGCCAAAGTGAGCGATGTTACGACTTACAATCGGACATAGCCGCTGTCCCGCATGGACGCGTAGAAGTGGGTCACCTGCTCCAGGTGCACGACTTGCAGTTGGTGTTGACATCGGGGACCCCTAAGTCATAAGTCATGCGGCGTAACAATCATAAACTATTTAAAAAAAAAATAAAAAACACTATTATAAATACTGGAATGATAGATACACTTGTAGAGCCATAAACGAATCGTGTTTAAAGTGTTTTCATGCAATAAATCTAATGCAGTGGTTCTCAACCGTCCTAATGCCTCGATCCTTTAATACAGTTCATCATGATATGGCGACCCCCCCCCCCCCCCCCCAACCACAAAATTGTTTTCGTTGCTAGTTCATAACCGTAGAGTATATGTGTTTTCCGATGGTCTTAGGCGACCCTTTGAAATGTTGAGAACCGCTGATCTAATATTTAAAAAAATAATAAATATAATGATACTGTTCGAAGTGACCTACATTCCTCCTGAAATATCAGCTTTGGATTTCAATTTATAATTTTGTTCCAAATTTTTTTTTTTTTAAATTTTAAAAATAATGCTGACTCTCCTAACGGACGTGATATTTCAATGCCTTCACCCTACAGCAGTGATTCTCAACCTTTTTAATGCCGCGACCCATTAATATGGGATATCCCTCATGTTGTGTCGACCCCCAATCACAAAATTATTTTCGTTAATACTTCATTATCGTAGCATGTATGTGTTTTTCGATGGTCTTAGGCGACCCCTGTGAAAGTGTCGTTCGACCCTCAAAGCGGTCGCGACCCACAGGTTGGGAACTGCTGACCTAGTGCTTGCTCTAGAAAAACCTACCTTTCGATGACCTCATTGTTTCAAAGTTTATTTGGTTATTTTTTTTTTATTTAAATAAATTAGGATTTTTTTTTTAGAATCTTATTGTGTCAATCAATATGTCGTCTTATTGTTTTACTGGGGTGGGGTTGGGGGCGGGGGGGGGGGGGGAGGGTGGTATTCACTACTAGGCTGAATGTAAGTCCGAACAGTTTGTTTTTTTAATCTTCCAACGCGCGTTTTACGTCTTGAAATAATTAAAATAAAAAAAATAAATTTAAAAAAACAAAACAAAGTTGTAAACATTTTTTTAAAAAAAAAAGGTATTGATAACAGATCGATCGATGTTCAACTCCCACGTATCCAACAATCTGTTACCACTACTCATTCAGCTTGTTTCTAAAAAAAAAGTGGTGGGGTAATATTTCATTGGGGGGGGGGGGGAGTTACTTGATCAGACCCCCCCCCCCCCCCCAGTGCTACTCAAACTGGTGGCCTCATTATCGTGCCTTTGAGAGTGCACAGTCGACGAATCGCAACCGGTCCCATATCTAGGAAATGCAATGAGGATGATCCGGAATTCAAAAATCTTAATCCACACCCCCCCCTCCCTTTTTTTTTCCGCCAAACCTAAAAATCATAAATATAATAGAACTAATGAATCAAGAAAAAGAATCAGGGTTGGCCAACCTTCACGGACCATGCCGATGGGCAAGGCTAGGCCAACCTTCACGGACCATGCCGATGGCAAGTTAACTTTTCCCCGGGCACCATGACATAATTAAACGCAACATTTAAAACTAAAAACAAACCATGATGATAAATACATTTTTAAAAAAACAACATCTTTTAACAGCATCCTGTGGTATTTATTCTTATTTCCGCCGCTATGTTTTTAAACGTATGTTTAATGGAAGCCGTGGGAGTGAATAAGTGCATTTGTGAACTATATCATAATCTGGAGGACCCCAAAGTCATGCGGCCCGCCAGTTGGCCACGGCTGGTGATGGTGTAAGAGATGACCTTTCAGGCGTGTAGGTGTAGATTCAAATGTTTACACGGAATGGGACGATGGATTGATTGCTTGCTTGATGGATGGATGGATGGATGGATGGTTGGTGGGATGGATGGTTGGTAGGATGGATGTGTGGATTGATGGATGGATGGGTGTATGGGTGGATAGATTGATGGATAGATGGATGGATGGGTGGATTGATTGATGGATGGATGGATTCATGCATGGATGGAAGGTGATATAGATGTAATACTAGATGTACAAGAGCTGACACTGATGAATATATGGATAACTTGATGGATGAAAGGGACGAATGGATGAATACAGGAGCGTCCACATGGGGGAGCGGCGGGGGGAAAGGGGGTTGAGACAGGAAGCAGTTGCTTCCAATCTGAGTTGGGTCATTGGGGGGGGGGGGATAAAACCGCCGCCGCCCCTCACCCGGTCTGCCTTTTGAATTTCTGCCGGTAACAAAATGAATATGGGAAAGAAAACATTTTGTTTATTGTTATACGTAGGTGTGGGTGGGGGTGTGCGAGAAAAAAATATATTGTTAGCCATTTTGAAGTCCAACCGTTCAGTATGGCACGACACGTTATTTTGACGCACAGCCACACCGAACTCAAGAAAACTGACGAAATTTTTAAGAATTAAAACCAAAAGACAAATTAAAGTCGTACTAAAATCACTTTTTTTTTAATAATCGCTGGATTTGATTGATTTAATTTACTGAAAAATGTGAATAGTTTGTTATCAATATTAATTTTGAACAGTCAAGAATTTTTTTTTTTTTTTTTTTTTTTTTAACTTCACATGTCTGTATTACTAATATCCCTTTGTGAACTCCCGAATTAAATACCAGCATCACGAGTGGCATGACCCATCCACAACATTCACCAAGATCAAGATCCAAGAGGGTTGGTGAAGGGGCTTTCCTTCCATCACTTGGGGAGGGGGGAGGAGGAGGATAGACGCCCCCTGGATAAATATGAATTTTTCACAAGTTGATTTACGGTTGTGTGTGTGTGTGCGTGCGTGCTTGTGTGTGATTGTGTGTGTGTGTGTGTGTGGGGGGGGGGGGTGATGTCCTTTATTTATTATTGAATTTGTCTCCAAAGGTCATAGTGCATTATTTGATCAATGAAGTAAGATGGATATAAAAAATAATAAAAATTTAAAAAGCGCTTAGCCGCAATGATCCGAGAGGACAGTCAGAGGAAGGTAGACAACGGTGCAATGATCCGAGAGGACAGTCAGAGGAAGGTAGACAACGGTGCAATGATCCGAGAGGACAGTCAGAGGAAGGTAGACAACGGTGCAATGATCCGAGAGGACAGTCAGAGGAAGGTAGACAACGGTGCAATGATCCGAGAGGACAGTCAGAGGAAGGTAGACAACGGTGCAATGATCCGAGAGGACAGTCAGAGGAAGGTAGACAACGGTGCAATGATCCGAGAGGACAGTCAGAGGAAGGTAGACAACGGTGCAATGATCCGAGAGGACAGTCAGAGGAAGGTAGACAACGGTGCAATGATCCGAGAGGACAGTCAGAGGAAGGTAGACAACGGTGCAATGATCCGAGGGGACAGTCAGAGGAAGGTAGACAACGGTGCAATGATCCGAGAGGACAGTCAGAGGAAGGTAGACAACGGTGCAATGATCCGAGAGGACAGTCAGAGGAAGGTAGACAACGGTGCAATGATCCGAGAGGACAGCCAGAGGAAGGTAGACAACGGTGCAATGATCCGAGAGGACAGCCAGAGGAAGGTAGACAACGGTGCAATGATCCGAGAGGACAGCCAGAGGAAGGTAGACAACGGTGCAATGATCCGAGAGGACAGCCAGAGGAAGGTAGACAACGGTGCAATGATCCGAGAGGACAGTCAGAGGAAGGTAGACAACGGTGCAATGATCCGAGAGGACAGCCAGAGGAAGGTAGACAACGCCGCAATGATCCGAGAGGACAGCCAGAGGAAGGTAGACAACGGTGCTTGGATATAGGGACAAGGGATTAAATAGAGGTTCTCACATGACGTAAAATCAAGAAAAAACGCTTACGTCCACCCAAAACTTTTCATTATTTGAGAAGATAAATTCTGTTTACCCATAAATTTAATTATTCTCAAAGCTAGTTAAATGGCTCGGCCTCCCACTACGCAATATTAAGGGAAGATTTTTGGTTTTTAATATGTAAATCCTTAACTTTTATAAAAACCCATTTATATATATATAGATAACAGGGCATCTTTTGGAGGGGGAAATTGATATACAATTTCAGTAAGCGTCAGTTCACACCATCAAATTTCGCGTCAAATTGTTGTATGAACGCACTATTTTGTGCGTGGTTTCATTTCTTTTTTCTTCTTTTTTTTTTGGAATTTAATCAAATATTAATTAGAAAGTTGTGACAAGGCTTCATACACGAATTGCATCAAATGCTTGAAGGACAATTTGATCGTGTGAACCGACCCTAAACACAAATTTAAAAAAAAAAAAAAAAAATTCAATTCAATTCTTTTGAAACAACATCGGCTCAATGATTATTGATATAATGACATTAATCACTAGATGATATGTGTAATCATATAGTAAAAGTTAAATTACGCTTTTCAAAACGGGCACCTCGTGCAGCTTCGCTTCAGTTACATAGGGTGATTCTAATGAGGCACGTTTTAGAACCGCTGGTACGGATTTCAACACTGTCCTCAAGCCGACACAGCATAAAATAGACACTGATTGAACCCAACAGATGCATTAGTCAGAGTGCAAGCATTGCACAACGTACAACCCACAGGCCGAGGAAGTGTGCTGACATGGACAATCCTTGACCTCAAGCTCCTGTAATTAACCTTATTTTGAGAGAGAGAGAGAGATCGGGTCCGAGGTTATTGAACGCTGAACAAATCAAGTCCAAAAAGATTAAGGACGCGCTCGTGTTCTATTTTTAACGCCGGAACACCTGTGGAGATATTTTGGGTGACTTTTCTGAATACCAAAACTTGCAGTCTGACCTCAGTCTATCAAACAAATTGTTTAAAATTGAGCAAAGCTGTTTGTGTGTGGGGGGGGGGGGGAGAGGAGGAGGGGAGTGGGGGGAGCTTTAAACTGCAAATATCAATATCTAGTTTTTCTTTCTTTTTTTAAATGAATCCTAAAATGTATAAATCCAATGAACGCATATACGGCAAAATTCTCTTTAGTAAATAATAACATGAATTTTTAACATACATTTGTGTGTTGGGGGGGGGGGGGGTTGGGAGGAGAGGAGCAGCTTAATTAATTTTTTTTATTTTTTGTTAAATCCATGAATTAAATGTTTTGCATTGTTTGGTAGATGACTAATGGCATTGTTTGATAGACGACTGATGACATTGCTTGATAGGAATATGATTCGACACCAGAGCACACTTTTTCGTGGTGACTATCTAGGTGGCAAGCTAATGTGTGGGGTACTTGTTATTCAAAGTACCACCTACCATGCACCACTCCCCCACACCCACTCTTCCTAAAAGAAAATAAATATGTTAAAAATTAAAACAAAAAACATGTACGCTATAATATATAGAAAGTATTTGAATAATTATAATACCACTGAAATTAACCAGCAACAGAGGCGTCTACACAGGGGAGAGAGGGGGGGGGGTAGACTCCCCCAACTGGCAACGAAGGAAAGCAGCTTCTCAGAATTTCAGATACTGTTTATTTAGCTTGAGTAGATGAAAATAAAAATCTCTATTTTTTTAAGGATCTAACCAAATGCCAGTATTGATTATCAACCAGTTGTCACAAGACAAGCGGGTCTTAACGCTTCAAACCTGCACTTCCATCACATTACGAGCCGACCGCCGAGAGCACGATGACATGGACTTACCACAGAGCTCCCAGAGGTCCACCCGACCGCCCCCCCCCCCCAAACCACCGGCTCCGTGCATTTCCCAATCAGCCCCGACTTGACCCAAGCAGTTGCGTGATTGTAACTCTGTGCATCCGATTGGCTTGAATCTGAGCCAGACAAAATATGTTCTTGTTTCATTGCTTTGATTCATCTTGGTTTTCTTGTTGTTTTGTTTTTGTTGTTTTTTTCTCTAGTGATCTCTTTCTTTTTCTTCTTTATGTTGTATTTGAGAAGGCCAGGTCTCCTGTTTTTGGTAACATTGCCCATTCTAGGTCAGTGGTTCTTATGTTGTTGTCCTTAGGTATTCAGTGTTAGAATCCGCCTCAAGTTTATTATGTTGTTACCATACTTTTAACTGGGACAAATGTCTCACTAGCGGCAATACCCGAGGGCAACACAAACACACACACACACACACACACTCATACACTGACAGGCACAAATAGCCTTCTGGTTCACACAAATTTCCAGAGGAACTTATCATGCGTTGTTTTCTTGTAAAGCACATTAAAAAAAAAATCAATTTAAAAAAAAAAAGGTATTATCCAACTGTTAGTGGTATAAAAGTTCTTAAAATAGCATATTACACCATGAAGAGAGTTAGTACGTTTTTTTTTCTCCCATTAGTATTTCGGATTTGGTGTTAAACATTGGATCCTTCATACCTGTAGTATATTGCCTGACCCCGGTTCATGGATGAGACTTGTTTAGAGTCGCCTTCAAGTCCATTCACACTAGTGTTCTAAAACAATTACCGAACACAGTCTGAAATGAGTTGCTGGAGTCGGAGGCTCCGTTGGCTGGCTGCCTGGTTGATAGCGAGACCTTGAGAAGACGACGATATACAGACAGAAGTGATAGAAAGATGGGAAATGACAGCACAAGCAGGTGATTGAGAGATGAACGTGACTGATGTGAACTACGCCGGCGTTCATGTGTGTGTGAAGTTAATTAATGGTGGCGGTTGTTGTGTTGGTCTAATGAGTCGAAAGGATTCTTTTGTGACAATCGCGAATTCGAGGAATGGCAATCAACAGCCTCGAGTTCATTGCACTTGGTGCAGTTGTCCGTTTTGATTCGTCAGGGAAATTGAGCCAAGATAAGTTAAAGGCTGCGTTAGTGAGGGAAAGGCAGATTTAGTGAAGGAAAGGCAGTGTTAGTGAGGAAAAGGCAGTGTTAGTGAGGAAAAGGCAGTGTTAGTGAGGGAAAGGCAGTGTTCGTGAGGGAAAGGCAGTGTTAGTTAGGGAAAGGCTGCGTTAGTGAAGGAAAGGCAGTGTTAGTTAGGGAAAGGCAGTGTTCGTGAGGGAAAGGCAGTGTTCGTGAGGGAAAGGCAGTGTTAGTTAGGGAAAGGCAGTGTTCGTGAGGGAAAGGCTGCGTTAGTGAAGGAAAGGCAGTGAGGGAAAGGCAGTGTTAGTTAGGAAAAGGCAGTGTTAGTGAGTGAAAGGCAGTGTTAGTGAGGGTAAGCCAGTGTTAGTTAGGGAAAGGCAGTGTTAGTTAGGGAAAGGCATTGTTAGTTAGGGAAAGGCATTGTTAGTTAGGGAAAGGCAGTGTTATGGAGGGAAAGGCAGTGTTAGTGGGGGAAAGGCAGTGTTAGTGAGGGAAAGGCAGTGTTAGTGGGGGGGGGGGAATGTCTTTGGGAATGAAACCTCGACACTTTTGGTCAGATATTTTGATATTGTACCGGCACAGTTTGGTTAGATATTAAGAAATTGTACTGGCAGGTCTCTATCGATGACTGTCTCTCCGGCAGTGCTGATTTGGTGTACGGAGTGCCACAGGGGTCAGTTTTGGGCCCGGTTCTATTCACATTGTACACCAGGCCACTGCTCCTCTTGCTTGGGAGGCATGCTGTTGAGAGCCAGTCATTCGCAGATGACACGCAGCTATACAAGCATACCAATCCCTCTCTTGTGGATTCCGCTGTCCAGACTTTGCAGGAGTGCATTGGTGATGTTAAGTCTTGGATGACACACAGCAAGTTGAAGCTGAACGATGACAAAACGGAAGCACTCCCCATTCACAATCACATATCATCATCTACCTCAACTCTCCCCAACTCATTTCAAGTAGGTAACGCCGGCATACAGTTCACATCCTCTGCTAGGAATCTTGGTTATATTCTTTCTAACAACATGTCTCTTGATAAACATATCTCTCACACTTGTCGTTCTGCATACACCGCTATTCGTCAGATCAGCTCCATCCGCCACTACCTCACAGTTAGCGCAACAAAAACCTAGTCTGTGCTCTTGTTCTCTCTCGTCTTGACTATTGCAACTCTCTTCTGTCAGGTTCACCAAAACACTTCATAGAAAAACTACAAAAGATTCAAAATTCAGCTGCTAGGCTGGTTCTGAAGGCAAAAAAACGTGATCATGTCACTCCACTACTCCACTCACTTCATTGGCTTCCTATACAGGCACGCATTGATTACAAGCTGTCTGTTCTCTGTCATAACTTTTTCTCAGATTCCTGCCCTTCCTATCTAACCGAACTTCTTTCTGTCTGTTCACCCCTTCGACAGCTTCGCTCCTCCGCAGACACGCGTATTCTGTCCGTTGCTAAGACACGTACTAAAACATATGGTGAACGATCTTTCTCTTTCTGTGCCCCAAACAATGGAATTCTCTGCCACTTAACATCCGCAATATACCAACCACACAGGCCTTCAAAACTGCACTCAAAACACATCTCTTTAAACTCTATTACCCCGACTGATTCCCCACACCTGACCGATAAACGATGCTGCTAGCTGCCGTCCATGGTATGTCATGTAAAAGTTCTGGGGTGGGTGGGGTGAATATGAATTTGTTTTTGTTTTGTCTCTATACAGCTGTTTTTTTAAATCAAATAAATGCATTTTATTTTATTGTCACGATTATGTTTCCTTTGCTAATATTTTTATGTACAGCGCGGTGAGCCTAGCCCTAGGCTGGGGTACCGCGCTATATAAGACAACATATAATAATAATAATAACGTTACTATATAGTAAAACAAAATAATGATACGAAGTTAACAGGGTAAAGTACATAAATCTTGCGCTTTTGTGGGGGTAGGGTGGTGGTGGTGGTGGATGTCACGCAATCATAGAAAAAAAATCAATTGCATTACATCTACTTTTTTTCTTTTTTTTCTTTTTTTTAAATTTTTTAAAAATTAAGTTCCTGGATATGGAGAAAGTCAGAATGACACTGGCTGGTGAGATAAAGGGAAGAGATCAAAGTCGGGGGGGGGGGGGGGGGGTATTTCTCATACAAGAAAGACAAACAAGATGATTGGCGCCTCCTCAAGAATGCAATTTAAGAAAAATTTCAGTGATGAGAGGAAACAGGGAAAAAAAAGGTGTGTGGGTGGGGGGTGTTTGGGGGGCGGGCGGGGTGGTTCATTAAAAATAATTTACAACGGGCATTGACCCCTTTAAAATAAAACCTAGTTATAAGGGTTTCCGGAAATGTGTCTGAAAGACATTTCGTCGATGGAAAATTGATCGACGGTATTTTTTGTGTGACAAAATAAGTAGGTCTCTGAAATTATGCAACCAGTCTACAATATTTCGTTTGTGGCCGGGGGACCTAAATTCGTTTTCTCCTTAAATTAGATAAATAAATATAATTTTAGTATGCGTTCCTATACCATTCATCCGATTGCGATAAAACTTTGGTGAATTGATTTGCGCCTGCCGAGCAAAGTTTTCGAAAATAGAACAACCATTTAAAAATATTCCTTCTCGGGACGGCGGTCATTACTTCGTTTTTTCTTATATGAGCTATATAAATATAATTTTTAAAAGACAGCAACTAATGCATTGGTGGCTGGAATTTTAATCAAAGACAAATAGCGACATTTCAATGTGTGTGTGACATAATAACTAGCTTTCTAAATTAGTATAGCCATTTTACAATCTTCCGTTTGGTGTCGGGGGCCCTAAATTGGTGGGGGGGGGGGGGTTTTAATGAGCCATAAAAATATAATTTTAAACAGCTCTAATGCATGAGTGGATGGAATTTATTCCAACACAAACAGTGATATTTCCGTTTCTGTGTCGCATAAGTTTGTAGGTATCTGGATTTGTACAAACATTTGGAAAAATTCAGATTTGGACCGGGGGTCCTAAATTAGTTCTGTTTCTGCTATGAGCTATTTAAATATAGG
Organism: Omphiscola glabra; assembly: GCA_964017045.1. Classification (NCBI taxonomy): domain Eukaryota; kingdom Metazoa; phylum Mollusca; class Gastropoda; family Lymnaeidae; genus Omphiscola; species Omphiscola glabra. The sequence goes on from OZ024805.1 coordinate 30,521,204, forward strand.
CTCCATATGCGTTCCTATACCATTCATTAGATTGCGTTAAAACTTTGGTGAGTTTTTGTGTGCACGGTGGCAAAGGGTTTCTGAATAAGTAAAACCATTGGAGCAAATTCCGTTTGGCACAGGGGGCCCGAAAGTCGTTTTTTTCCTTCTTATATGAGCTTTGTAAATATAATTTCAAACACATCTATTGCATGGGTGGATTGCATTGAATCAAATGCAAACGACATTTCAGTTAGTATGTGACATAATAAGTTTGTTTCTGAATTAGTACATCCATATTGAAATAATCCTTTTGGGGCTGGGGGCCCTACATTTGTTTTTATATGCACGAAATGAGTTATACAAATATAATTTCAAACATAGCTATGGCATGGGTGGATCAATCGCTACAAGTGTTTGGAGTAAATTTTGACAATCCATGATCTCACATGGACAATTGTGTGTATGGGCTGCTCACGCTTCGAAAAACCTTCTAATTTATTCGAGTACGCACCAGACGGTAAAAAAAAAAAAAAAAAATTGTGTATACAAAGAGTATTTCAAAAAACATAATTAAAACACAAACACTTTATTTGTTTGAGTGGCATTGCAACGCATGCCGGGTACTCACTAGTCATATATATTCTTCTAATCGGTAGTTTTGTTTTGTGTAGTGGGGGAAATGGGGCTAGAGGTAATAGAAGGGTTGGGACATTACGTTCTCCTCTTTTCCCCATCCCCAACACCACTCATTATCTTTATTATATGATTAAGATTAAGGCGGAGTAGAATTTTTTTTTTTTAAATTATCCCCCCCCCCCCCTTTTCCCCAAACACAATTATTGTCCTAAAAATAAAACAAAATAACATTTTTAAAAAAAATATATAATAAATGAATAACAAGAGAAAACACAAAATATAACAAACGATTCATTCTGCCCCTTTTGTCTCCTGCTGGATAAACCAGTGAAGTTTGAACTATAGACGCGCAACTTAAGCCATTTGTTCCTTGTGCATATGTCCACCAATAGGTTTCCAAGATTTTAATTGTTCGCGATCTTTTAAAAATATTACATAATCTGATGATTGCCGTAGTCGATTACTAGATCAAACACATTATATATATATATATATATATATATATATATATATATCGATATCTATTATAGTGAAGTTGACCAAGAACTATTGATCTGGCATATTCACCAAGTCCACTCGCACCCAATAAACTTAAATGTTAAAGGCTGTGTCCCTTCAAGGCCAGTTCGTAGACAAAGACGACATGGCTGTCCGAGATTCAGGACACACGTGATTTAAACCGTCCTTACACATTCACGATTCACCTTTGCTGGCATTCTAGACGTTTCAACATGTAGTAGTTTGCGACTGTTTATTGTCCCTTTATATACGGTTTTTCATAAGTTGTTTTTATATTTGTGTCGAGAGACGCTGGAAATGTTCGGCAGCAGTCAACTCATGTTAACATTAGTTGTCACGTAGCTTGTATTTAAAAAAAAAAAACACACACACACACAAAGTCCACGGAGTGGTTCTAAAGAAACTATCTTTTGATTATGGTTGCTAGGGGCAACGTTTCTAGCTGAGACTAGGTGATTTTTTATTATTATTTTTTTTATTTTTTATTTTTTTTTAAATGTTGCTTATTTTAGCTTCATTACAGGAATACAATTAAAATAAATTGTAACGAGTCAGAGATGGCTGTAACATTTAAAAAAAATAAAATTAGTTGTGGTATAACAAAATTTTTCTGGTTTGTTGGTCACAGAAGACGCGGCTCACTTTTGATATGCGACAGTGATACGTTTCTCCAGTCATGCCATCTCAAGTCTGGCGTCACTGTGTCACTTTGAGATTTTAGAGTCACGTTCACTGAGGGATAAGGCGGCCTGAGTAAAGTGGGAGTCACCAAACAAAAGATAGTTACACAAAACCCGAAGCTTCATTAAAATTTTAAAATGGAAGAAGAAAGAAAAAAAAATAGAAAAAAAAAAAAAGCAACTCCTCTACTGTTTCTTTACCAATTTGAGAACCCCGTCATTATTAAGCTGGAATTATTGAATCAAGAGTTCGATAAAGCCGTATGCGTCCACCAGCTGAGTGATTGCGGTCTGGTTTTTTGTATTTTTTTGGTGGGTTTTTTTAGGGGGGGGATGGGGGAAGGGTTCCACGTAACCGCACAAGGTCAGCAGAAAGTCGTCTTCCAAAAGTCGGCGGTGACGTCAGCACAAGTTCCAGACAGTTCTATATCAAGCGCTGATATAAGCTCCGCGGTTGGCATTGATCAGTTCCTGGTCGCGCGTGCCTGCTGGTTTAGATTGGGAGACCCGGGGAGAGGAAGAAGCGGGCAATGGCCGAGAACAATGTGTATAGCTATATAAATATTTATATTTGACCGAGACAGCAGGTAGCTATATAAATATTTATGTCTTCCAAGTAACCGAGCGCTTTAACTTTTCATTCGACTCGGCCTCCTCAGGAATGAACAAAATAAATGACTTGAAATGAAATGGCCTTGAGGGACCGGGGGGGGGGGGGGGGGTGACATTCCTGGTGTTTGAACCTCGTCTACTAGGTCGTTGTGGAACGTACGTGTTAAGGGGGGAGGGATCGAGTCCTTTGGAAAACGCTGAAGTATCATTTGGAACGAAATATGGGACGTCTTTAAATTAATTAAATTTATTCACGTTAAAAAAAGCTTTTCAAAATCACCCATGACCTAGTCGTGAACATATGTCCACCACTTCCGTCCCCACCCCACCCCACCCCCCTCGTCTTTTTTTTGGTCAGCATTTTTTTAAAAGGCTTACTTCGTATGCATCTCAATGTTCGGGAGCTGATGAATTATTCACTGGTTACTTTGTATGTTAACTCAACAATCTCAACCAACAGTGGATGTTACAAGATATCCATGGTTACACCACACCTAGACCGACACGAGCGTAATCCATGGAGATACTATTTTTAAATGTATTAATTTTTTTTTTCGATTTTTTTTTGTTTTTCTTTTGGGTGTGCATTATTTTATTTTCTACGAGGAAGTCGTATAACTATCAATGTCCTCCTTTCCAAACAGAGCTGTTTTCGAAAACGGAATCATCTACCTACACTAGCGCTTCTCAAACTTTCAAGATTGACGGACCGGTGGGCACGTTTTGAAATTACATCAGGGACCAGTGCCAAATTTATTAATTACATTTTTCCCCCCTCAATTCGACCAAAAATTTTCCTGTTGTGCGGACCGGCAACGTGAGGCCCACGGACCGACGCGCCGGTCCGCGGATCTGCATTTGAGAAACACTGCTCTGCATTATCTCGGCATCGCCTTGTCAAAATAATTTCCCGTTGACTCACAGGGACAATAGCTAATTCCTAGAATGGGCAGAGACAAGCCGGCCGTAGATCAGCTGTGTAAAGGGTGACAAGGACAATATGGGGCATTAAGCACACAACACACTCGAAGGTCACCGTGTAAGGACAACTCCTACACCAAAATTACCAGGGTTAAAGTTCTTCAACGCGGTTAGACACCCGAGTCAGGGGTCGCTACAATTTGTATCAATGTCTATTTTAATGGATTATCAATAGGCTCATTGAAGATATGGGGAGTCAAGAGGCTCATTGAAGATATGGGGAGTCAATAAGCTCATTGAAGATATGGGGAGTCAAATGGGCTCATTGAAGATATGGGGAGTCAATAAGCTCATTGAAGATATGGGGAGTCAAATGGGCTCATTGAAGATATGGGGAGTCAATAGGCTCATTGAAGATATGGGGAGTCAAATGGGCTCATTGAAGATATGGGGAGTCAATAGGCTCATTGAAGATATGGGGAGTCAAATGGGCTCATTGAAGATATGGGAGTCAATAGGCTCATTGAAGATATGGGAGTCAATAGGCTCATTGAAGATAAGGGGAGTCAAAAGGATCATTGAAGATATGGGAGTCAATAGGCTCATTGAAGATAAGGGGAGTCAAAAGGATCATTGAAGATATGGGAGTCAATAGGCTCATTGAAGATAAGGGGAGTCAAAAGGATCATTGAAGATAAGGGGAGTCAATAGGCTCATTGAAGATATGGGAGCTGACAATCGTATATTAAATCAAGATGTGTTGGGTTTTAGAAAGGACTTCTACTTTTAGGCCTTCCACTTGCGCATCTGACCTTCGGTTCTCTAGCCTTCCACTTGCGCAACTGACCTTCGGTTCTCTAGTCTTCCACTTGCGCATCTGACCTTCGGTTCTTTAGCCTTCCACTTGCGCATCTGACCTTCGGTTCTCTAGCCTTCCACTTGCGCATCTGACCTTCAGTTATCCGGCCTTTCACTTGCGCATCTGACCTTCGACTCCTTATACTAATCTTCACGTCATTGATGGAGATCACACGCTGTGTTTGAAATGTTATTGTTCAGATAGGTCAGTGACGTTGTGTCCTGGGGATGAGCAGGGGCAGGAGCAGGGGGCACGGTATGCGATCAAAAATTTCCCCCTCCCCCCCACACTTGAGCTTTGAAATTAGATCATGGTTTATCACTATATACAATGTCTCCGGAAAAAAAGGAGACCCTTCGGATGATCATTGGTCAATGGAGAGCGCGCGCGTCTTGAGACACGTGTTGAAGCTAATTGTGGACACATCGAACACAAAATATAGTTTCATAAAATTTAAATTTAGGTTAGAATTAAAATGAGTATGGAATTTTAAAAAATATGATAAATATTCACCATTTCGTTTTCATCATTATAAAAAGGGTTTCCATTTTTTTCCCCGCACAAAGCGTAATATTATATAAATATTGATTGCACCTTCAAGGAAAGTCATTTCAGGTTGTTTTTTTAAAGAGAAAAAAAAAGGGGGGGGAGAGGGGGGCAACACCAACATTTGAACGGCTTTTTTAGTTTTTACTTTAGGCGCCACAGTACATAGCAATTTAAATAAAACCTACAAATTCATAGGGGAGTGGGGGAGGGGGGTAATACCCCCTATGCCCTACCCAAAGAACCTCCATGGTCTTTCACGATATTCACGACAGAGCTTCAATTTATATGACGTAAAAAGACCGCTCGTCTTAAAGACTGGCTTCATTGCTTTCGAACATTATATTCTCTGTAATTTGTGACCATTTGTCGCGTCCTTGAGACGAAGGACATTTGAACCGGATCATTAATGTTCAGGTCAGTGCCTCCGTCCGTTAAAAAAAGAGGCATTTATAACTCAGTTAAACGATGGCGTCTACGTCCCTCGGTGTGGTCGTAACCGAACATCTGGTGCCCACGGCCCCGCTTGTCTCCAGAAGCTGCCTTAACCGCCTCACAGGGCGGACATGTAATGGGGCGGTGGCGCGGGACGTACGCACCAATGTTGTAACGTGGCTGCTAGGTTGGGAAAGAAGTTGCCACTGCCTTGAAAAAATAAATTACTGGTCGTAAAATATCCAAGAATCGTAGAAAGACATGGCTGCCTCTGATATATCTGGCTGTCTCTGGTATATCTGGCTGTCTGTTATATCTGACTGGCTGTTATATCTGGCTGGCTGTTATATCTGGCTGTCTCTGATATATATGGCTGTCTCTGATATATCTTGCTGCCTCTGATATATCTGGCTGTCTCTGCTATATATGGCTATCTATGGTATATCTGGCTGTCTTTGATATATCTGGCTGTCTCTGATATATCTGGCTGCCTCTGATATATATGGCTGTCTCTGATATATCTGGCTGTCTCTGATATATATTTAGGTATACAACACTTTGAGGTCAATGATTTAATGTTACCCAACTCTGTCCATTTGTAACTTGGCTAATTTTTGCAGAAAGTACAAATAAATGGTAATTGATTGATGGGCTAGTCATTCCTTTAAAATACAGAACTAGAAAATTAACCAGAATTGTATTTGGATATGATACTTTCCTCTAACTAAAGAAAAACTATGAAGCATGACTAGGCGTGTCGGATATAGCACGCGTGTGTAAGGTTCTCAAACACACAGGAGTAGGTTAATTTTAACCCTTATTTTGTTTTAATGAGATCAACGAAGGACTTCATCAATAAAACTTTTCATGGCATTTTTTTGAAAATTTTTGGACAATCTGACAGACTCTTATGTCTGTGACGCTATGTCTCTGACTCCATGTCTGAGACCCCACATCTGTGACTCCATTTATCTGGCTCCATTTCTCTGTCTCCGTGTCTTTGACTCCGTTTCTCTTACTACATGTCTGTGACTCCATGTCTCTAAATCCATTTCTCTGACTCTATGTCTGTGACGCCACGAATCAGACTCCATTTCTGTTACTCCATACCCGTGACTGCATATCGCGGACTCCTTTTCTCCGACTCCATTTATCCGACTCCATGTCTCTGACTCCGTTTCTGTGACTCCATGTCTCTAAGTCCAAATATAGAAGTTTATGCCCTGCTCCATTGAGCATACCTTTCAGCACCAAATATCTCAATCTAAATTGGAAAACAATTCAAGTTAAAAGAACATTTTAATTTTAAAATAACCTCCTCTTTCACTTTGAATTTTAAAATGCATTGTTATTCTTTCAGGGAGTGCGAGAATCATTCAAACAATTAGCAGGGGTGTAGATATGGAAAAGTTTGAGAAACCCTGTAGTATAGAGATTATTGTGCCTTGTTTTGCGAGTCGTTCAAAAAAAAAATCATTAAAAGTACAAGCGTAATTCGGTATTTAAAGTACGATGTTGGACTGAGGGTTGGAGTTGGGGTTGGCAGGTCCTGAGATGTGACATCAGTTCCCCACAAGAGCACTTTTAAGGCTACCTTTAACACTTTGGGTGATCGGGTTGGCAGATGGGGTCGGCAGGTCTACGGGATGTGACATACATTTCACACAATAGCACTCTTTTAAGCTTGCCTTAACGCTTGTCAAGTTTTTCGCTGGTGTAATTTTCTTTGAGGTTATTTAAGCGAACATTTTAAGCAGCTTGTGGTACGGGGTGGGTGGTCGGGGGTGGTGTCACTGATTGACCATATATCAGAGTGATAGTTAGCTTGTTTGGTTGTAGGGCATTGTGTGCAGGCGGGGGGGGGGGGGTACCATTTGATCATATATCAGTGTTATAGTTAGCTTGTTTGATTGCAGGGCATTGTTTGAGTGGGGGGGGGGGATTATCATTTGACTATATATCTGACAGTTATCGTGTTTGGTTGCAGGGCATTGTTTGAGTGTGTGGGGGGGGGGGGCTGCTCATTTGACTATATATCTGAGTTAAAGTTAGCCTGTTTGGTTGTAGGGCATTGTGTGGTTGTAGGGCATTGTTTTGTTGTGTGGTTGTAGGGCATTGTGTGGTTGTATGGCATTGTTTTGTTGTAGGGCATTGTGTGGTTGTAGGGCATTGTGTGGTTGTAGGGCATTGTTTTGTTGTAGGGCATTGTGTGGTTGTAGGGCATTGTGTGGTTGTAGGGCAGTGTTTGGTTGTAGGGCATTGTGTGGTTGTAGGGCATTGTGTGGTTGTAGGGCATTGTTTTGTTGTATGGCATTGTTTGGTTGTAGGGCATTGTTTGGTTGTAGGGCATTGTGTGGGTGGAGGTGGGGTGAGATAACTCTTTGACCATGTAACGATAGTGAGTTTGTTTGGTTGTAGGGGGTTGCGGAGGGTCAAGGAGTGGGGGAGGGGTTTACAACTGCATTTCAAACTAAAAATAAAAAATTAAAATAAACTACGCTGTTGCCCACGACACAGTAAAATTGAGAACCTTTTTTAGGAACGTTTCATCCAATCAGCAGCCTTTGCTATAAAATTTTAAATAAGATAAAAAATCCTTAAACACATGCGTCCAAAGCACCTGTAAGCATCCACCCACCCACGCGTTATCCTACTTATTCGGAGACATCTGTCGCTATATCGATTTTAGGATCTATCCAAAAGGTTCTGATCTATATCTGCATTAACTTAAAGGTTGGGTTATGCAGTCGAGGCCAAGCCTACAGCTAGGTTGGCGGTTTGAGGCTACATTTAGGATGGCGGTTGTGTGGCTACATTTAGGATGGATGTTGTGAGGCTACATTTAGGATGACTGTTGTGAGGCTACATTTAGGATGGATGTTGTGAGGCTACATTTAGGATGACTGTTGTGAGGCTACATTTAGGATGGATTTTGTGAGGCTACATTTAGGATGGATGTTGTGAGGCTACATTTAGGATGGATGTTGTGAGGCTACATTTAGGATGGATGTTGTGAGGCTACATTTAGGATGGATGTTGTGAGGCTACATTTAGGATGGATGTTGTGAGGCTACATTTAGGATGGCTGTTGTGTCGCTACATTTATGATGGATGTTGTGAGGCTACATTTAGGATGAATGTTGTAAGGCTACATTTAGGATGGATGTTGTGAGGCTACATTTAGGATGGATGTTGTGAGGCTACATTTAGGATGGATGTTGTGAGGCTACTTTTAGGATGGATGTTGTGAGGCTACATTTAGGATGGATGTTGTGAGGCTACATTTAGGATGGATGTTGTGAGGCTACATTTAGGATGGATGTTGTGAGGCTACATTTAGGATGGATGTTGTGAGGCTACATTTAGGATGAATGTTGTGAGGCTACATTTAGGATGGATGTTGTGAGGCTACATTTAGGATGGATGACGTGAGGCTACATTTAGGATGGATTTTGTGAGGCTACATTTAGGATGGATGTTGTGAGGCTACATTTAGGATGGATGTTGTGAGGCTACATTTAGGATGGATGTTGTGAGGCTACATTTAGGATGGATGTTGTGAGGCTACATTTAGGATGAATGTTGTGAGGCTACATTTAGGATGGATGTTGTGAGGCTACATTTAGGATGGATGACGTGAGGCTACATTTAGGATGGATTTTGTGAGGCTACATTTAGGATGGATGTTGTGAGGCTACATTTAGGATGGATGTTGTGAGGCTACATTTAGGATGGATGTTGTGAGGCTACATTTAAGATGGATGTTGTGAGGCTACATTTAGGATGGATGTTGTGAGGCTACATTTAGGATGGCTGTTGTGTCGCTACATTTATGATGGATGTTGTGAGGCTACATTTAGGATGAATGTTGTAAGGCTACATTTAGGATGGATGTTGTGAGGCTACATTTAGGATGAATGTTGTGAGGCTACATTTATGATGGATGTTGTGAGGCTACATTTAGGATGAATGTTTCGAGGCTACATTTAGGATGGATGTTGTGAGGCTACATTTAAGTTTCCGGTTTTGAACACGATTTAATGGGTCGAGAACTTATCAGGGAATCTCAAATGGACAATGCACAATGTCCATGGAACCCATATATTTATCTTACAGTTATCAACCCATATATTTCTCTTACAGTTAGCAACCCATATTTTTCTCTAACAGTTAGCAAGCCTCGTCCCTCAATTACACACAACAAGCGACGTACTGAAAGCAAGTCATATATTTCTCTTGCACGAGGTAAGACAAGTATTTTTCTCACAAGAAGCAGCGACCTTCTATTTTTCTTCCAACTCCCCATCTATTTTTCTTACAATTTTCTATCTATTTTTCTTTCAATTTTCCATCAATTCTCTTCCAACTCCCCATCTATTTTTCTTCCAATATCCATCTATTTTTCTTCCAACTCCCCATCTATTTACTTCCAACTCCCCATCCATTTTTCTACGTATTTCCCATCTATTTTTATTCCAACTTTCCATTAATTCTTCTTCCAACACGCCATCTATTTTTCTTCGTATTTCCCATCTATTTTTCTTCTAGCTTTCCATCTATTTTTCTTCTAACTTTCCATCTATTTTTCTTCTAACTTTCCATCTATTTTTCTTCCAATTTTCCATCTATTTTTCTTCCAATTTTCCATCTATTTTTCTTCCACACCCATCTATTTCTCTTCCAACTCCCCATCCATTTTTCTTCGTATTTCCCATCTATTTCTCTTCCAACTCCCCATCTATTTATCTATTTTTCTTCGCATTTCCCATCTATTTTTATTCCAACTTTCCATTAATGCTTCTTCCAACACCCCATCTATTTTTCTTCGTATTTCCCATCTATTTTTCTTCTAGCTTTCCATATATTTTTCTTCCAATTTTCCATATATTTTTCTTCCAATTTTCCATCAATTTTCTTCCAACTTCCCATCTATTTTTCTTCCAATTTTCCATCTATTTTTCTTCCAACTCCCCATCTATTTTTCTTCGTATTTCCCATCTATTTTTATTCCAACTTTCCAATAATTCTTCTTCCAACACTCCATCTATTTTTCTTCGTATTTCACATCTATTTTTCTTCTAGCTTTCCATCTATTTTTCTTCTAGCTTTCCATCTATTTTTCTTTTAACTTTCCATCTATTTTTCTTTTAACTTTCCATCTATTTTTCTTTTAACTTTCCATCTATTTTCTTCCAACTCCCCATCTATTTTTTTCTAACTTCCCATATATTTTTCCTCTAACTTTGCATCTATATTTCTTCCAACTTCCCATCTATTTTTCTTCTAAATTTGCATCTATTTTTCTTGCAAGTTCCCTTTCATTTTTCTTAATCACATACCATTCATAGCTTTATTAGTTTATCCTCTACTGGCCACCGCCCTGTGACGCCAGCTTGAACCGTGCATCAACTTGACAAAATATTTTTCTGTAGAGTTTACGTATTGAATTTTACAAATTCAGAGATTTTGTCTGACCCTCCCTCTCCCCACGCACACATACACACACACATACGTTTATGCTACCAGATAACACTTTCTTTACATGACAATCACAAAATGATCTTTATAAAGATCTGCCGTCGGCACAGTTTTCATGGCGACCACAACAAACTCTTTATAGAGATCTTTCGTCGGCCAATATTTTCATGCTTATCACAAAATGATCTTTATAAGACCTGAAGTTGGCAAACGTTTTCAAGGCGGCCACAAAATGCTCTTTATAAAGATCTGTCGACGGCCAATATTTTCATGACTACCGCAAAGGGCTGTTATAAAGATCTTTTGTCGGTCAATATTTTCATGGCGAAAGAAAAGTGTTAAAAAGAAAAGGTAACCATAGTGGGCACCTTCATAGTACACATAGTGGGCACTTCATAGTACACAACTTTATTTGCTATAGTTGTTCCAAAACTTTTTTCCGGCCATCACCCCCCCTCCCTTGATCTATAGTCTCGCCCTCAACATCTCCCCTCCACAATTGGTCGAAATCAATTTTAAGACATTGTTGTTTTAGGATTCTCTATGGAATATAGTTACACACAATGACACGTATAGTTGTAACATATTACTGAACCATTAGTCGCAATACAAATAAATATTTGTGTTTTTTTTTTATTTAGTCGTAAGCATAAATAATTTCAAGCAGGTCGTACATTAATCAGTAAGGTAATAATTTTGCAAGTCTTTAGGATACAAAGCAAGTAAATCTCATTAAAATCAGCTTCCACCACAATACAGTGATCATGCCACAACAAGGAGAATGAAGTACACTGCGGAGAATAGTATCATTAATCTCATACAGAAGGCAAAGACTTTTGGTACCAGTCTTTATCTCTCTTGTCTAAAGATCATGTTGGGTGAATAGTCCCTAACACAACAACTGTATCATAATAAAAAATGTTGGCCTAAACCGTCTCTGAAACGTATACCTTTATATTATTTTGTTTTTAAAAGCCTCCCCAAAATAACGCCCACCGCCCCCTCTGATGGTCCCGGCACCCCTCTAAAATTACCCAAGCCTTTCAGCGCCCCCCCCCCTGGACACCCCCTCCCAGGGGGGCAGCACTGCCCACTTGTATAACCACTGACAATATGTTATTGATGAGCGGCATTCCCGCCCAGCCATTGACTTACAAGTTAAACCAAGAGGAAAAAGAAGTTCAAAGAATAAATGATCGCATCGCAAGGTCATTGACACATTGGCCCCCCCACTTGACTCAATTGATCTATCTGTACTATTCCCCACGCTTATAATTATTTCCCTTTTGTACTTAGGTTTAAATTAAGTACGCCCATAACGTCGGCCATGGTTTTTCCGTGCATGTGTTGTCTAGCTTGAGGTTGATGGCCTCGGTGGCTGCCCAGGCGCAGTTCTGCATTCTTTAGTCGAGTTTGGCATGGTGCTACATTCTTTAGATGAGCGTGGCATAGTGCTACATTCTTTAGATGAGTTTGGCGTAGTGCTACATTTTAGACGAGTTTGGCGTAGTGCTGCATTCTTTAGGCGAGTTCGGCGTACTGCTACATTCTTTAGATGAGTTTGGCGTTGTGCTACATTTTAGACGAGTTTGGCGTAGTGCTGCATTCTTTAGGCGAGTTCAGCGTACTGCTACATTCTTTAGATGAGTTTGGCGTAGTGCTACATTTTAGACGAGTTTGGCGTAGTGCTACATTTTTAGACGAGTTTGGCGTAGTGCTACATTCTTTAGATGAGCTTGGCATAGTGCTACATTCTTTAGATGAGTTTGGCGTAGTGGTACATTTTAGACGAGTTTGGCGTAGTGCTGCATTCTTTAGGCGAGTTCTGCGTACTGCTACATTCTTTAGATGAGTTTGGCGTAGTGCTACATTTTAGACGAGTTTGGCGTAGTGCTGCATTCTTTAGACGAGTTCGGCGTACTGCTACATTCTTTAGATGAGTTTGGCGTAGTGCTACATTTTAGACGAGTTTGGCGTAGTGCTACATTTTTAGACGAGTTTGGCGTAGTGCTAAATTTTTAGACGAGTTGGCATATTGCTACATTTTTAGACTGTGAATATTGATAGGTGTTGGGGGATACAAGATGATTGTATGATAGCTTAAAGTTTATTCGAATTGTATCAAGATAAATAATCCCTAAGATCAGACAGATCGAAATGGCATATCATACATATCATTCAAATTATAAATATCGTACTTATCATACAAATTATAAATATCGTACATATCATACATATTGTACATATCATACACATCATACAAATTGTAAATAGCGCACATATATCGTACATAGCATAAATATCGTACAAAGCATACGTATCGTACATATCATGCATATCGTACATATGATAAATATCATACAAATCATACATATCATACATATATATTACATATCAAACATATCGTACATAGCATACATATCGTACACATCATAGAATTCAAACATATCGTGCATGTCACGCATATGGTACATATCGTACATATGGTGCATAGCACTACATTTACATATCGTACATATCATACATATTCACATCAAACATATACACAAACATATCGAAAATATCGTACATTTAATACATAAACATAATAGTACCCAAGATAATAAAAGAACAAAGCAGCTGATCAAATGCATCAACAAAGATCCCATAGATCACTCTAAGAGATCAACAGCTCCTGCACCAGTGGATGCTTGCCTCATGTGCGATTTTGTGTACGTGGGGCGATGTATCTGAGCCAACAGGTCATTGCCCTGTGCAGCGGTTGCTACCAACTTTCCACACGCTGAGTACACATTGAAAGCTGTGAGGTTTTGTTTTGTTTTGTTTTATGGTTGTTTCTTGTTTCCTTCTTATATTTATTTATCTGGCGACTAATAACATTGACAGAATTGTTCAGAGAATTGATTGAAAATCAACAACGCATGATCGCGGCGGCGGTGTCAGCCACAAACGGCACAAATGGGTTAAACGTCTTCGAACCGCTGCTTCCACGGGATCACTTCGACCCCCACACTTCACGGGTCTGTATGACATAACTGAAAAGTCTTTATCTCACCACCGGGTCGTCTTAACCCCCCGCCGCCCCCGCCGCACCAGCAAAGGGGCGGTGCAACTGGGGAAAAGGAGGTTACGAATGTTTCTATCGAACGAGTGAAAAAGTGAGAGAGAGATATAGACAAAGAGGGCAGTGGGGAATGTAGACTGTAGTTTTCATAGATCATTTTTGGCATCTCGTCAAAGGCTGTCTCGACTCTTGAGCAAGACGCGAGCGTAGCTTTGTAAGTTTCAGGAAGTTGACACGCGAGCTGATCAGGGGCATTCGATTAGAAAGTCAGGAGAGGTGGTTGGGGGGGGGGGGGGGGAATTGGGTCGGTGATACATACATATTCATTTAATTTTGAAGGTACATAGTGACAGAAACTGAGTGAAATGCATTTTTTTCTGAGAGGCAAAGAAGCTTCGTTAGTTGGTATTTGAACGATGGAGAGAGATTGTAACCGATAGAAAGGGACATGTAGATAAAAGACGAAAGGCTCACAGGGCAGTGGTTCTCAACCTTCCTAATGCTGCGACCCTTTAATACAGCTCCTCATGTTGTGGCGACCCCCCAACCACATGACTATTTTCATTGATATTTCATAACTGTAGAGTCTATGTGTTTTCCGATGGTCTTAGGCGACCCATGTGAAAGGGTCGTTCGACCCCTAGGTTGAGAACCGCTGTCATGGAGGGAAACAAGAAGAAGAAGAAGAAAAGAAGAAGAAAAGAAAAAGAATAGAAAAAGAAAAAAAAAAAGCAATACAGGGATGTTAACACGGTGTTGATAAATCTTCAGTTGCTTAAACAAAATAATTAATCCCATTATATCTGGACTTGGGGGGACTATTCTCACAATTATTCTTCTTGTTTGACTTCTTTAACTTAGGTCACGTGACAGCCACGTGTTCACAGTCCAGGAAGTTGTATGCATAGTTGTTTTTTTTCTCTTCATACGTTTTGAAAATAAGATTCAGGACATGTTGTGTGTTCGTGTGTGGGGGTGTGGGGATGGGTGATTGGATGGATGTGTGGGTGGGGGTGTGGGTGGGTGGATGGGTGGGTTAGTGGGTGGATGAGTAGGTGGATGTGTGGGTGAGTGGGTGGGTGAGTGGGTGGGTGGATGAGTGAGTGGGTGGATGTGTTGGTGGGGGTGTGCGTGGGTTGTGTGTGGATGTGTTGGTGGGGGTGTGGGTGAGTGGGTGGATGTGTAAGTGGGAGGGGGTGGGGTTAGAAGGTGTTAAGATGGGTAAATTGGGTTTATATCAAATGTTTTTTTAAATGTCAGAGTGACACCGTCTTATTTTCATCAGTGATCCTCAAACGTTTTCTTACAAAATTTAAAATGTATGTTTTTCTAAGTTTGGGGTAGTCCTATAATTTGAGAATCTTCATGATTAGATTATTTTAATAGAGACTAATACGTTTAATTTTGCTTTAATTACATTGTACATATTCATTTTCAGAAATTTACCAATGCTAAACAGATTGTAAACCATAATAATGTTCAACAATTATAAATAATTGTACCTTTTTTTTTTTTTTTGAAAAATAGATTTTCTTTAGAATTGTTACGTAGCTTATTCTCAAAGAGCTAGCATTGTTACATAGCTTAGTCTCAAAGGACTAGCTTTGTTACATAGCTTAGTCTCAAAGGGCCAGCAATGATACGTAGCTTGGTTTTAAGGGCTAGTATTATTACGTAGCTAAGTCTCAAAGCCTTGGCTTGTTATGTAGATAAGTCTCAAAGGGCTTGCGACGCTAGACAGTTTTTTTTTTTGCATCCTCCAATCTCTGATGCGACATTTGGATAAATGTTCAAATCTGACGTCACAACAAGATGACAGCCTCAATGTAATAATGTGCGGCTCCATATCAACCAGGAAATAGTGGAACAAGATATAGCCAGGCTTGAACTCCATATCAACCAGGAAATAGTGGAACAAGAAATATTTAGGCTAGAATTGAACAGAAAGGATAATTAAGACGCTGTTTCGGCTAAACGGCTCCTTCAGCAGACTATAGAAAACAAGAAACAACAGATAATTAGAAAGAAAATGAAAAATGTGTTAGAAAATCTCAGTAGAGTCAATGTCAATCTGTACCCACATCAACCAACATCTTGTGTCCCCATCCAACACCCCAACATTTTGTGTCCCCCCATCCAACTCCCCAACATCTTGTGTCCCCCCATCCAACACCCCAACATCTTGTGTCCCCATCCAACACCCCAACATTTTGTGTCCCCCCATCCAACACCCCAACATCTTGTGTTCCCATCCAACACCCCAACATCTTGTGTCCCCATCCAACTCCCCAACATCTTGTGTCCCCCCATCCAACACCCCAATATCTTGTGTCCCCATCCAACACCCCAACATCTTGTGTCCCCCCATCAAACACCCCAACATCTTGTGTCCCCATCCAACACACCAACATCTTGTGTCCCCATCCAACACACCAACATCTTGTGTCCCCATCCAACACTCCAACATCTTGTGTCCCCATCCAACACCCCAACATCGTGTGTCCCCATCCAACACTCCAACATCGTGTGTCCCCATCCAACACTCCCAGTTTCATTAGTATGACCGCAGTGTACTGTCGACAGTGTGAAGTTGTAAACAACATTTTCCCAACCAAGAGCGCGGCGGGTAATGATGGAGCGCTACGAGTCTGATCAGTGACGTCGATGTCAAAACAAAAGTGTGAAAGAATTGGTGGACGGCACAGCGTTACGTTCAAGCACAGTTAGTTCAACACACAAGCTATAACATTCTATTTATCGGTATTTTATTTATCTTTTTTAGTTTCATTGAGCATTCCTTATTTATAGTGTCTACTTGCTTTTCTCAATTGATTGAACCAAACATATTTGATTTATTCATGTGTCCGTTTGCACATATGACTTTTATTCATACAGAGCGTGGGGGGGGGGGTGGGAGTGGGGGCAATACATGCATTAATAGTACGAAAAGTCTCTGCAGACATAAATACAACGGGCTAATCCTCTTATTTAGCCAGATGCCATAGACTCAGAGGTACACCACTTTGAAAGAGCGCATATAACTTCATTACGAAAATACTCTTAAAGACGACGATGACAAGGAGCTGTCCCCATCTGAAGCGCCAACAAAGATCAAAAGAATACAAGCCTCAGTGGTTTCCGGAACTGCTATTTATAGCGCAATGATAATTTTAGCTCAGGTTTTTTCCCTTTTTTCTGGATATATATATATTGTATTTAAAACAAAAAAAGTTAACTATTTCCCGACTGATCTAATATAAAGGGTTTCTTTCTGGTCGCCACATTTCTATCGCAGCTCTCTTCATTGCCCGCGACGGTGACAATAGTAACTCCGTCAATTACAATTAAGCCACGCTGATCATCCCACATCGATCATCGTGAAGACACAGAAACAGAAGTGACGTAGTTGTGGCGCTGCACTCCCACGTCGATCAGCGTGAAGACACAGAAACGGAAGTGACGTAGTTGTGGCGATGCACTCCCACATCGATCAGCGTCAAGACACAGAAACGGAAGTGTTGTAGTTGTGGTGATGCCCTCCCACATCGATCAGCGTGAAGACACAGAAGCGGAAGTGCCTTACTTGAGGCGATGCACTCCCACATCCATCACCGTGAAGAGACAGAAGCGGAAGTGCCGTACTTGAGGCGATGCACTCCCACATCGATCACCGTGAAGAGACAGAAGCGGAAGTGACGTACTCTCGGCGATGCACTCCAACATCGATCACCGCCAAGACACAGAAACGGAAGTGACGTAGTTGTGGCGATGCACTATTGGTTGTTTTGTTTTTGTTGTTTTGTTGTTTTTTTTATGCTGATTCGTTAATTGCCAGTGCAAATATGTATTCCTTGTCATTAATTGTTTCTATTTGCTTATATTCACCCACTCTTTTATAGTCGTGCCGGCGACACCGCTGGGGTGTGATAAGTTGCCACTTGTATTAAGTCTTAATAGTAATAGGGTTGCACACGGTCCGAGTGTCACTGTGGTAGCTGTGGGTAAGCCTTAAGCTCTTCTATAACGCGTACACACACACACACCGAAATCTGAAAGAAGCACATCCCGGACCATAACCCCCTTGTTTTGGTCCCTCGTGCAAGGCGAGTGACCTGCCCGTGACCAACACGTGACGCTGACGTCATTGCTATCCCCGTCGGTCCTATACCAGGCGCTTCTGGTACGACCTGCTCAATTTGTAGAGACGACTTGCAAGCAATACAAGGTCTTAGCCATTGCACCGGTCAATCTGGCCGCTTCATACTTACTTTTTCGTATTATCCATTTTCTTCCCTTTTTTGTTGCATTTCTTTTTCTGGTTACCACACTCTTCTCTGAACAAACTAAAAAGCGACCGTTCTCAAGACCTGATTTCCTTGGATATGTAAACTAAATTAAAAACTGTCACCCGCCAACCACACACCACCCACACACCAACCATACACCAACCACACACCCACTAGGAAGACGGTTACATTTTGAAACCTCGACTCTTGTAACTCGGCTACGACTCCGGCGCTGTGGCGTCGTTGGGACGCCCACACAACTCACTCGGCGTTATTAGGTGAACGGTTTGTCGTTCCCTTCTTCTTGTCGCCCGTATCAAAATTGTCCTCTTCCAGGCCATGACCTGTTTTGCACGCCTGTACTTTTAGCCGCGGCGTTGATGTTGTTGAGGAAAGTACGAAGGTCAGCGGTGCTCACGTTGCCGGTATTTGATGTCATCACATGTTAACCAAGAGGACATTAAAAAAAATATGTTATTGTCGTAGCTGTATTTGTAATTGAATTTGTAAATGAAGCTGTAGTTCAGCTTAAGTTTTATTGTTGTACACAGGGCCGGATTTACAGGCAGGCCGACTAGGCCGTGGCCTAGGGGCACCGCGAAATAAGGGGCCCCCAAATTGGGAGTAGTATATAAAAAAAATATATATATTTGAATTAAAAAACTTAGCAATATTTTTTTGTTTTTCAAAATGGGACCTCAAATGTTTGTTGGCCTAGGGCTCCTAAAATAGTAAATCCGGCCCAGGTTGTACACGAAGATGTAGTTGTAGCTGTAGTTGTAGCTGTAGTTGTAGCTGTAGTTGTAGCTGTAGTTGTAGCTGTAGTTGTAGCTGTAGCTGTAGTTGTAGCTGTAGTTGTAGCTGTAGTTGTAGCTGTAGTTGTAGCTGTAGTTGTAGCTGTAGTTGTAGCTGTAGTTGTAGCTGTAGTTGTAGCTGTAGTTGTAGCTGTAGTTGTAGCTGTAGTTGTAGCTGTAGTGGAAATTGTAGTTTTGGACGCACTTGTAGATGTAATTGTTGTTGTAGTCGCAGCTAGCTATACCCGCAGTGTAGTTGTAGTTGTAATCGTAGTTTAAGATGTATTTGTAGAATGTAGTTGTAGATGTTGTTATGGTGTGTGTACCTTTAAGTGCAGATGTAGATGCAGTTGTAGATGTAGTAGTAATTATAGTATTAGTGGCACATGTAGATGTAGCTGTAACCGTAGGTGTAGTTGTAATTAGAATTGTAATCAAAATGTCAAAACATCCAAACAAAAGTCGGGAGTAAAAGAAACAAAATAAAAAAGTCTATAACACTCTATAATCACTCTATATCAATCTATATCACGATTTAATTTTTTAGGGTGGCTATTTACATTTTAGATGGCAGTGCTGTGTGTAACAAAACAAAATGTACGCCTAAAACATGGATATCTTTAAACCTATTTTTCACCAGCATAAAATAGTCGCACATATAAACATATAAAAAAAAGTATTTTAAAGCAAGGGTATACAAGCCCCTCCCCGCCTCAAACGAAAAAAACCCTCTGCACTTTGGCCGAAAAGGTCATCCCAAAACATAAAGGGAAAAACGAGTGCCACCCCGGGGGCGGACCGACCCCCTCCACCACCCCTGCCTTCGCACCATCCCCCCTCACATCACTGGGTCAAACCTCGATTAAAAAATCGACGAGATTTATCGCTATTATCGAAATATTTCGAAGGCCTTTGTTATTTTGAGTATATAATGATGTGTATGTATTTATTTTATTTTATTTTTTTTGGTGGGGGGGGGGGGGGGGGTTAATAATGCCTAGCTGCTGCTAGAGATTGTTGAGGTTTCACAAGACAACGCTGGGAGCTCTACATGTTCAGGTTGGTTAAACAACGGCTTGAGGGTTGGCTTGTTGATACCAAACTCATCTTATGTCACGCGACACGACAGCTTTTATATGATATTTCAAACGTGTGAGTATGTGTAAAGTTATGTCGTGTCTTCTTATACAGACGAATACGAAGAGTCGCCAACTCTTATCCGGCCTTCTCTTTGACCCTGTAGGAAAATTGTTAGGACTAATGAAGATATGTAAAAGAAAAAAAAATTGACCAAGTTTTTTCTGGAGCAGATGTGACCAACCCAAAAGGTTTGATGTCATTCCATTAAACAACCCAAAAAAAGCCGTATATAAGTTTTTATCTATTCACTGAATGTAATGGAAATTAACAAAATACGATAAAATGTAATGTGATGTGATGTATAGAAATTTTTCTCAAACTTATTATATTTTCAAAATTGATTTCTGTGTGAATTGGATGAAGAACGTGGAAGTTTATTTGTGATTCATTTGGCATCCGGCTTGCCGCAATATTCAGCATGACGGGGCTGCATGTGTCCCGTGGGACCATGCCTCATGTAGAATAGAGAGAAACGAATCAGCAGTGTCCAAACAAGGGTCTATCATTTCATTTAATCTATTTCCCGCCATAAATTACCCACCGCTGCTAACAAAGACGTTGTTCTTTGTTTCGTTTTTTTTAAAATTTAATTACTATTGGGTCAATGTGTCCACAGTTTCATGAAATAACTTTTAGACCAATGTGTCCACAGTTTTATGAAATAACTTTTAGACCAATGTGTCCACAGTTTCATTAAATAACTTTTTGACCAATGTGTCCACAGTTTCATTAAATAACTTTTAGACTAATGTGTCCAAAGTTTTATGAATAACTTTTAGACTAATGTGTCCACAGTTTCATTAAATAACTTTTAGACCAATGTGTCCACAGTTTCATTAAATAACTTTTAGACCAATGTGTCCACAGTTTCATTAAATAACTTTTAGACCAATGTGTCCACAGTTTCATTAAATAACTTTTAGACCAATGTGTCCACAGTTTCATTAAATAACTTTTAGACCAATATGTCCACAGTTTCATGAAATAACTTTTAGACCAATGTGTCCACAGTTTTATGAAATAACTTTTAGACCAATGTGTCCACAGTTTCATTAAATAACTTTTAGACCAATGTGTCCACAGTTTCATTAAATAACTTTTAGACCAATGTGTCCACAGTTTCATTAAATAACTTTTAGACCAATGTGTCCACAGTTTCATTAAATAACTTTTAGACCAATATGTCCACAGTTTCATTAAATAACTTTTAGACCAATGTGTCCACAGTTTTATGAAATAACTTTTAGACCAATGTGTCCACAGTTTTATGAAATAACTTTTAGACCAATGTGTCCACAGTTTCATGAAATAACTTTTAGACCAATGTGTCCACAGTTTTATGAAATAACTTTTAGACCAATATGTCCACAGTTTCATGAAATAACTTTTAGACCAATGTCTAAACAGTTTCATTAAATAACCAGAGACCAGTTTTCGACTACATTGTTTTATTTTCACTTTTTACTTTTTATTTTATTAATTGAAAATTTGAAACGTGATCAATCTCAGGATGAAATAAATCGTGTCAGAGAAGCTCACTTTAAAGTAATGACGACCCTGTTTGGTCTACACACCATCCACGCTGGTAGGTGGGCCCAATTTTTTTTTATTCAGCCCGTCTTGAGTATTTTGAATAAAATAAAACAATAACTTAAAGATGGCGTTGGCAATGAAGCCTTCTGACAACCGCAACTGAACAGGGGCCCCCTAACTCTCCTTTAATGGCTGCGAATATGAAACTAAGCTAATCCCCCCCCCCCCCCGGCACAAAGCATAATCTCCTTTCATCCCACGTTAAGACGGACATCTAATGGGGTTTGATGGGGAAACAATAAGAAAACATTCCAACAAAACACACAATGTTTCATTGCTTTTTTTGTTGTTGTTTTTTTCCGCCCAATAAAGTTTTTAAAAGCTAAGAGTGAAATAACACCGAGCGATAATAGAAAAAGCGTTTGGCGCATAGGACACTTTCAACCCGAGGACCAGGATGTAAGCCACACGTGACTAAGCGCCTTCTTTAATCAGCATAACATCCAAGCCAATGTTGGAGAAGTAAATGCTGGAGAAGGCGAAAAATAGAAAAAAAAAATCGAATGGGAGGTCAACTGCACGGTGTACTTTTACCGGCTTGATCAAGGTCACGTCGCGGGAGGAAGAATGACATGGGTGCGGGTGAGGGAAGGGGTGGGGGTGTAGATCCTGGTTCCACAAACGCCCAGGTGATCCCAATTTTTTTTTTTTAATTTTTTTTTTTTTTTGAAAGCCAATTTGACTGTCACCTAAAACGTAAAATAGACATTCATTTCATCACTTCCGTCTATGCTCGGTACTTCAGTTTGGCAGGACCGATGGCGTAGTTGAAGTTAACACCATTGGGTGGCAACATCCAGACAAAAACACTTTCAACACGGGGCATCTGGATGTGATCTCAGGCATCTGTAA
The DNA here is from genome assembly GCA_964017045.1 of Omphiscola glabra. Taxonomy (NCBI): domain Eukaryota; kingdom Metazoa; phylum Mollusca; class Gastropoda; family Lymnaeidae; genus Omphiscola; species Omphiscola glabra. The sequence continues at coordinate 30,543,601 of OZ024805.1, forward strand.
TGAAATGGGCGGGATGTGATCTCAGGTATCTGTGATGAAATGGGCGGGATGTGATCGCAGGTATCTGTGATGAAATGGGTGAGATGTGATCGCAGGTATCTGTGATGAAATGGGTGAGATGTGATCGCAGGTATCTGTGATGAAATGGGCGGGATGTGATCTTAGGTATCTGTGATGAAATGGGTGAGATGTGATCGCAGGTATCTGTGATGAAATGGGTGAGATGTGATCGCAGGTATCTGTGATGAAATGAGTGGGAAGTGATCTCAGGTATCTGTGATGAAATGGGTGGGATGTGATCGCAGGTATCTGTGATGAAATGGGTGGGATGTGATCGCAGGTATCTGTGATGAAATTGGTGGGATGTGATCGCAGGTATATGTAATGAAATGGGTGGGATGTGATCTTAGGTATCTTTCATGAAATTGGTGGGATGTGATCTTAGGTATCTTTCATGAAATTGGTGGGATGTGATCTTATGTATCTTTCATGAAATTGGTGGGATGTGATCTTAGGTATCTTTCATGAAATAGGCAGGATGTAATCATCCATAATATTTTTCGTTTTACAACAGTAAACAAACTTTTACTTGAATAACAATTTAAAGAAAAATACTGTTATAAAACTAAAAATATTTTGAATGATGTTCCTAGCTTTCTTGATTAGGACATTTAGTGGATGTTCCATGTCAGACGATGAATTTCCACATCAACAGGTAATATTGAAGTTTAGTAGGCTTCCGATTGCTAACTCTTTAGAATGAGTTAATAACTTGTTTGTTTTACGCCGAAATTGTAAAAAAAAAACTTAAGATAAGAAAAGTCTTTTTGGTTGACTCTTTCATGCATTTGGTAAAAAAAAAAAAGACACACTTGGAAAATATCCACTCATACGCTACATTAGCATGGAAGTGATTAATCAAATTAAACGACAACTTCACATGTAGCTAGGAAAGGATCACTTCTCTCACGGCCATGAATCAAATTTAGCGATACCTTCACACTTAGCTAAGTAGGGATCACTTGTCTCACGGACATAAATACATTTAACGATACCTTCACAGTTAGCTAAGAAGGGATCACTTGTCTAACGGACGGACATGAATAAATTAAACGATAACTTCACTGTTATGGGCGTCTCGTTTACTTTCATTCATCTTTTCTGGTGAATGAACTTAAGCTGACCACAAGTTCGGCAGCGCTATTTGGGTGTGGATAATTTAAAAATGGTTTCCCTTGACCTCGATTACAAATAAATAATATATATTGACTGTAATATTATTAGTAATCTGTAGAATTATGTAGAAATATCCAGTATAGAATATAATGTGTAAGTCCTTTCGAGAAGTGTCTATAAAACAGGCTATATATATATACGACTAGAGAGATTGATCGACGGGACGATCAGACGAGACAGATTTTTAACGTGTGTTATTTTTGCTATAGAGTTTTGCTACGACACAGAGCTTTGTTTACTGTGTGTGTGTAGATTCCTTTTCATGATTGTACCTTTTTACAACATTGTATCTTCTTCACCATTGTACCGGTACAAGCTAATCATTATACTGTAAGTCAATAGCTTTATTTATATTTCTTTTTGATTTTGTAATTTATAATTAGCATAATAAAATGTATTGATTGTAATTAGCCCTGGTTTGAGTATCGTATTCTTTGTCGTTGTATTTAACATATGGTATAGTCTTTTGTTGTGTACTGTTATAGAACGAGCCATACACTTAAATAAGATATTACTTTCTCCATATTGATAATAGAATGTAACATTCACAGTTAGCTAGGACGGGATCACTTATCTTACGGCCGTGAACAAAATTTAACGATAATTTCACTGTTAGTGGTAAGGGAGGGATCCTTTGTCCCACGACCAAGAACCAAATAACAAGTAACTTCACTGTTAGTGGTAAGGGAGGGATCCTTTGTCCCACGACCAAGAATCAAATAACAAGTAACTTCACTGTTAGTGGTAAGGGAGGGATCCTTTGTCCCACGACCAAGAACCAAATAACAAGTAACTTCACAGTTAGTGGTAAGGGAGGGATCCTTTGTCTCATTGGTAATGAATTGTAAATCATAGGACAGCGTTGTATTAAAAGGTTTCACGTCGAAACATATTCTATCTCCCTGTTGCGCTGCGGGTAGCATGGGGAGATCATTATTGAAAACTAGATACAGCCCGCCAAACATTGGCGGCAGCAATGCGTGAACTTCCCACCTACTAAAGGTACATGACAAAACATGAACTCAAGTAGCGCACATATTATTGTATTTAGCTTCCTGTAGCCTCCTTGGTTACATGAACTTTTTGGTTTGAGTCAACTTCCTGTATCCATCATTATATTACCGCTACTGACACGTAGAGATAAAATTTATTCATTTTCTGTAGTTTTTTTTTCTTTTGTTTAGTCTGCTGACGAAGGCTTCTAGTCAAAACGTAAATTATTCACTCCAAGCTTCCTCATATCTTGTTAAAATTTACCCCATTTTATAATGTCGTCAAATGGCTTAAACTTTTATTTTAGGAACCGCTGATATAGGCCCAAAATAAATGTGATTCTCTATTGAGAACAACTGACGTTGCACCGTAATACCGACTTTTTCCTCGACTTCTTTCCAAGAACGAAAATAACCTTTAATTAAGTTTAATATAAAACACTCGTGCACGCATTAAACTCCCAGCCTTGGGGGCCTAGGATTTTGAAGATTTGAGTTACATGAACGCCATCACCCAATTAACCCTTCTTATGATTCTGATAATATAGCATGATTGTAAATCTAGTCTGCCAATCTTGCAGGGCCCCGGGGAGGTTATTTTGCGGCCCGATAAGCAGTTAACAAGTTTTTTTTTTGGTTTTTTTTTTTTTACAAACCTTACTTGTGACCCAGGACTTTAATCATGACCTAGTTTTGATGTATAATTTATGATACGTTTCATTTGCTCTTCTGTATTGTATTTATCAGTGGTTCTCAACATTTCTAATGCCGCGACCCCTTAATACAGTTCCTCATGTTGTGGCGACCCCAACCACAAGTTATTTTCGTTGCTACTCCATAACTGTAGAGTATATGTGTTTCCTGACAGTCCTAGGCGACCCTTTTAAAGGTCATTCAACCCCCCAAAGGGATCGCGACCCACAGGTTGAGAACCGCTGGTATATATGGAATGACAAAAATATAGCCCCCAGCACCAAAATCACGCGGATGCGCTCATTAGTCCTCTCCATTTTCTTGTGTGCCTGTGAGTCCTGGACATTAATAGCAGAACTTGAAAGAAAAATAAAGGAGATGAAGATGAGATGTTTCAGAAACATTATTGAAATATGCTCTAGAGACAGTATCTCTAACGAACAAGTGAAAGAAAGGATTCGTCAAGCAATTGGGCGGTATGGTGACCTCCTGGTGACTGAAAAAAAAAAAAAAAAAAGCGCAAACTGGAATGGTATGACCACGTGACAAGAAAACAAGGGCTCGCCAAAGAAATCATGCAGGGCACAACGAGAGGAGGGAGAAGAAGGGGAAGACATGGAAAAAGATTGGAAGTTAACACCAAAGAGTGGACGGGACTAAAACTAGGTGATGCTGTGTGTAGTGCAGAAAACAGAGAGGAATAGAGAAGGATAGTTTTCATGTCATCTGTGGCGCTCCAACGGTCCAAGGACTAAAGGACATGGTGATGATGATTGTATATAATTCTTAACATATAAAGTATGCAGTACCGTACAAATGCGCCTATGTGTATTTTTCATTACTTAATGGTCTGGAGTTCAATCCCCACAAAAGCCCAGTCAAGCAAAAAAATCACCAGCACCCCGGATGCATGGGACGCGTCAACCTTGGACGGCAACCCATCTAAGAGATGGGACTCGTTAACTTTGGACGGCAACTCATCTAAGAGATGGGACGCTTCAACCTTGGACGGCAACACATCTAAGAGATGGGACTCGTTAACCTTTGATGGCAACTCATTTGAGAGATGGGACTCGTCAACCTTGAACGGCAACCCATCTAAGAGAAGGAAACTCTGAATTCAAACCCGGAGATGGAGTCCCGATAGGCGGATAACATTGGTACAATGAAACATTCCGACAACTCCTGCGACGCCACTGGTGCCAAGCCGTATCATCCATATGATGTGTCACAGAATGAGATCTTCTAAGGTTTGGCCCTTCGCGTACCAAGTAATATTGGTGTTGATTAATGCGGGGCTGTACCTCTCTGCGAAAGTTCAGTATCCAGACGTTGAGGATTTTTAACGAAGACAACACAGACGTCAATGAATAACCAAGGAATTCCTTATTAACTATTGTAAACAAAAGAATGTATTGATAGATTAATATAGTCCAGTAATGTTTCTTCAACTTTCAAACGCAACGTTAACCTCCATTGATCTCAACCTCCATAAGCTCTCCCCCAAAACAATCCTCCTTCCCCCGGAAATCGCACCCCAACACCACAGCACGTTTTTCATCAAATAAATGTGGTGCTACATATCGGAAAGTCCCGAACAAAACACATCATAAGTTACATGTGTAATTAATGGTGCGCCGTTGTTCAATCACAACCTAGTCATTTGTGACATGATGTTCCCTTGGGTTATCCAGCGGCGTGGAGAGAGGCGATTTGCTGTTTGGAACCAGCATAATCCCAGAAGAATAATCCCAGGCCTAATGGACTTCGTCCTGCGAATTCCACACCATCGTGACGGACGGATGCCAGCAATCTAGTCGAAAATTTAAAATACCAAACACTTGAGAATTAAATAGAGCTTTGTAAAACAAAAAAGGAGTAGAGACTAAAGATATCATGTTTACTCTTGAAACAGTAGTGGTCGTATGTCTACGTAAGTTGACAGTTGATACAGACCTGCTCTCATTGTTATGTATGCTGACAGCTGACTTCTATATAAGGATATACAATGAATCTTTTCTATTTGTATTTCCTAATCAGAATTTATTGCAGGTTGGTAGATTTCACAAACTTTTCCAATGTCTGTCAGTTGTCAGCGCCTAACACAGATCCACAAACAGAACAAACATCGCCCGCCATACAAACCTAACATCCTTCACATACAAACCTACCACCCTTCACATACAAACCTAACATCCTTCACATACAAACCTACCACCCTTCACATACAAACCTACCATCCTTCACATACAAACCTACCATCCTTCACATACAAGCCTACCATCCTTCACATAAAAGTCTACCATACTTCACATACAAACCTACCATCCTACGCATACAAACATACCATCCTTCGCATAAAAACCTACCATCCTTTACATACAAACCTAACATCCTTTACATACAAACCTAACATCCTTTACATACAAGCCTACCATCCTTCACATACAAGCCTAACATCCTTCACATACAAAAATACCATCCTTCACATACAAACCTACCATCCTACGCATACAAACATACCATCCTACGCATACAAACATACCATCCTTCGCATAAAAACCTACCATCCTTCACATGCAAACCTACCATCATTCACATACAAACCCACCATCCTTCACATAAAACCTACCACCCTTCACATACAAGCCTACCATCCTTCACATACAAACTTACCACCCTGCACATACAAACCTACCATCCTTCATTCCTATACACCTTCTCCCCAACCCTCAACCACTAGAGTCATATATGTCGCACTGTGACATTGCATAATACCTGTCAACATGGTTATATAGTCATTTAACTGACAATATTTCAACTCTTCCCGTGTAAGTAAATCCCCGCCTCTCTGACCTCCCCACCCCACAAATTTAGTTGTTATTTGTCTGCACAATTCTCTGGAAAAAGTTGAAAAGTTTCTGGAAAATTGAGGTTTTGAAAGCTTAATTAAATATATATATATATATTATATGTATTATTATTGAAAACCAATTAATTAAAGAAATTCACATTTTAAACCAAACTGCACGGTTATGTGAGGCATGATTCTATATTTCAGTGAATCAAGATAGCGTTATATAATTGGAAACTTGGCACTATAGATAGCATTTAAAATGGGAAGACGATTGTTTTAAATAATTACATTTCCGATGTCCCCGAATGGAATACATCAACTAGTCTTCTTCTTATGGGCCCCAATGCCCATGTACTTCTTTTCTTTTCTAATTACTTATATATAACACATTTCCAAAATATTTCTGTACGTTAAAATCTTATATAGGGCTTGTCATTTAATGGCGGAAATCTATAAATAGAACTGCTGTAATCATCCGGGTAATTATGCGGACGCTATGCCAACACTGTTCAGTACTGCTATGTTAGCGAAGTGACTCTTAACCTAAATCAAAACATGGTTTTCAACTATATTTAATGAAATATTTACACCACTTTAAAAAATCCACAATCTCAATAATAAAATGACATAATACTTTTTGAGAAAGATTGCGAGAAACACTAATTCATGTGGTGTTGGGGGATTGGGATCATCCGAACGCAGTTCCAAAATTCTTAACACTAGCAGTAGTAGTAGGCCTAAATCGAATGAGCAGTTACTTTGTCAGTTTAATAATGTTTTACCATGAGTAAATGGTCAAATGTGATAATAGTCACTTTACAACTGTCGGAAACCTGTTCAAGTTGTGTGTGTGTCTCTCTCTTTCTTACTCTCTCTGTGTGTGTTGGGGTGTGTGTGGGTGGGTGGGTTTGTTGGTTGGTTCGTCTGTGTGTGCGTTTGTTTGTGTGTGTATATTTGTGTTTTTTGTGTGTGTTTGTTTGTGCGTGTGTTTGTGTGTGTAAGTGAAAGCACACAATGAAGTAGTTTGGAAACAGGCTTGCACCCAAAGCCCATCAGTAGTATTTGTGTGGATTCCTGGGTGAAAGGGTGTACGAAATCTTGGGCATCTTTTAACATATAGCATGAACACTTACACAAATTGATATTTTAAAAACAAAAATTAAGAATTTAACGGGTGCTTACAAATAGGGCACTTTTCATCGATTATTATTGTGTTTATTTGTGTTTTCCTCAAATTTGCTACTTGTGTAACACAGTTTCCTGAATAACATAGTTTAAAAAAAAAATCTTAGCCTATTGTTATTAAATTGCCGACTGTTTTTTATATTTTTATGTTCAGAATAATAAACAATCTGCCCCGCCCATTTGCATTCATTTTTATTTTAATGATTTTTTTAGACGGCAATCTAGTAGAAAGCTAAAAGAAAGCCAAAAAAGTTTTTGAACTAACATTTTGATTATCATTCCTATTTCAATTTTTCTTTAGTGTTGGGGACTAGTTGTAGAAAAAAATCTTCGTTGTATACCGTGTTTTCAGATATATTTGCCCGCCGTTCTAAAAATAGTAACATTACGTAGTGCGCTATGACGTTTTCCGGTCTGAGAAATGACAAGCCCTATTCAACAGAAATGGTGCCAAAAATTATGTTACTTCCTGCAATCTTTTGAAGAGCACAAATGTTTCGCTTTAGGACAACACAACTTCCGTAAATAATACAGCACACCCACCAGCATGGCGAACTCGGGACACTTACCCACCAGCATGGCGAACTCCGGACACTTACACACCAGCATGGCGGACTCGGGACACTTACCCACCAGCATGGCGAACTCCGGACACTTACCCACCAGCATGGTGAACTCCGGACACTTACGTTTTCGAACAGTTCCCTATTTCTTGGTGTTACTTTTTTGTTTGTCTTGTCTGCTGAAGAAGGCTTTTAGCCGAAACGTATCTTTTTTTTAATTTATGGTCCCGTGTTTTCAATTCAAGCTTCCACATACCTTGTTCCACTATTTCCTTCGCACAGATTGAACGCTGTCCATCATTTATTTTTAAAAAAAATTAAATTACCCACTTTTTCAGATTAGAAGACACGAGTTCACAAATTGCTCTGACTTGAACGTGTCCATCTGAATGTAATCACAAGGCTGAACGATGTTAAGGGAACTCATTTAATCTTTGTGTTATGTGCCCACTTTCTTAACTTTTCAGCGACAACAGCTTATAACTGTACAAAAAAACAACGTGTTTGCTGCGAGGTTCAATGTCAAGGTCCTTATCATTTTGTTATAGTGTTTAATTGTTTATCAAACTGGACGATAGCATTCCATTAGGAAGCTTGGGGTCGGGGGGGGGGGGGGCGCGGGGTTTTTTGTGTGTAAATCTAGATCAAAGTTGAAATAAGTAGCTGATTGACTGTTAAAATAAGTAGCCGAATAACTGTTGAAATAAGTAGCCGAATGACTGTTGAAATAAGTAGCTGATTGACTGTTGAAATAAGTAGCTGATTGACTGTTGAAATAAGTAGCTGATTGACTGTTGAAATAAGTAGCTGATTGACTGTTGAAATAAGTAGCCGAATGACTGTTGAAATAAGTAGCCAAATGACTGTTGAAATAAGTAGCTGAACAAGTGTTGAAATAAGTAGCCGAATGACTGTTGAAATAAGTAGCTGAACAACTGTTGAAATAAGTAGCTGATTGACTGTTGAAATAAGTAGCTGAATGACTGTTGAAATAAGTAGTCGAATGACTGTTAAAATAAGTAGCCGAATGACTGTTGAAATAAGTAGCTGAACAACTGTTGAAATAAGTAGCCGAATGACTGTTGAAATAAGTAGCTGAACAACTGTTGAAATAAGTAGCTGATTGACTGTTGAAATAAGTAGCTGAACAACTGTTGAAATAAGTAGCTGATTGACTGTTGAAATAAGTAGCTGAACAACTGTTGAAATAAGTAGCTGATTGACTGTTGAAATAAGTAGCTGATTGACTGTTGAAATAAGTAGCTGATTGACTGTTGAAATAGTAACTTAATGAGTCTTGAAATAATTCGGGTAGTATTTCCAACTTTAAAAAAAAAATGTTGATATTAAATTGTTTTAAAAACAAACCTCTGTTAAATATTTCCACTGCTCTAATGTCTACCTAGATGCCCTCTGAGATACGCCCATGTTTGTAATGTAATGCAAAACCAAACGTCTAAAGCAGTGGTTCTCAACATTTCTAATGCCGCAACCCTTTAATACAGTTCCCCCATGTCGTGGCGACCCCCAGCCACAAAATTATTTTCGTTGCTGCTTCATTATTGTAGAGTATATGTGTTTTCCAGTGGTCTTAGGCGACCCACAGGTTGGGAACCGCTGGTGTAAAGTAATTGAACATTATTACAAATACTTTTTTTTTTACACTCAAGACCAACATTGTCGATTGCACTCATAAGAAAGTTAATATTTCTCTTTCGACGCGTGATGCCTTTATTTCGAGTCTTCTCATTAGTTATTTCATTTTTATTTTGGTACGGGTTGTGTTCTCGTTGAAAAGAAGCTCTCAATTGAGTCTTGACATTGTCTGGCGTCTATCCCCCTTCCAGCTAATGATTATGTATCAATATTTAATGCACTAAAATTCAAATGCAGCGGCCACGATGACAAAGGAAGGGCGGTAAGTTATCGCTGTGACGTATTGTCTGGCTGAGTGACCCGGCCTAGTGAGCTACTGACACTAACTAGATCGTTGAACCCTTGGGTTACGCGGACGACACAGTTATAACGAACCCGTGTGATGGATCTACACTCTACAGACAGCTGGGAATCGCTTCATCCATCGTCAAATATCCATGGCCTGGAGATTATTATTTATTTACCGTTTTAAGTTTAATTATTTTTGATAATAAGATTTCTACGAATTATTTTAATATTTCGTTTTTAATTTTTTTTTTTTTTTTTTTTTTTAATTTGAGCACAAGTATCTCATTAGCGTGAAAGTAGACTGACCAGTGACGTCACAGACAGTGGGTTTGGGGGGGGGGGGAGAGAAATCTTCCTGGGAGTGGCTTTACACTTATTCTGAAGGATGTCACGTTTCTGTAGCGCAGTGGTTCTCAACCTTTCTAATGCCGCGACGCTTTAATACAGTTCCTCGTGGTGTGGCGACCACCAGCCACAAAATTATTTTCGTCGCTACTTCATAACTGTAGAGTACTTGTGTTTTCCGTGGGTCTTAGGCGTCCCCTGGGAAAGGGTCATTCGACCCCCAAAGGGGTCGCGATCCAGTCTAGCGTCATTGACTCCCGGCTTTGTAAGTTCGACTCACGAGACAGTGTACACCACACCTCCCCCCTCCCCCACACCCTCGCACATCCTATAAAGGCCGACGAATACAATTACAGATGAACATTTAAATTATTATTATGATTTAATTTTATTTTTTAATAAAAAGTATTTCTAATTCGGTTGTATTTTTTTTGAAAAATAATATATTTTACGGCTAATGATGACAACTCAAATAACGACAACGAAGAATATTTCATTAAAATTTTAATTCGCTATTAAGAACAGAAGGTTTATTGTTGGGTGTCTTATGACCAACGAACGATCAAGGGTGTCCACAGATGGTATTGCAAGATGTAGAGCAAACTGAGGTGGCAGCTCTTAAAACTATGACGTCTGGGGTCGGAGCAGACGACCAGGTGTATGCGCGTTAGATGTCACGTGAGTGAAATGATCACGGAAGACTTGAATGACAACGTGATCCCCAATAAGATTTGAAGAACAAAAAAAAACGTGATCCAAATAAAACTTGAATAAAATAGTGACAACGTGATCCCAACAAAAGTTGAATGACAACTGAAACTAAATAGGACTTGAATGACAACGCGATACAAATAAGACATGAATGACAACGCGATCCAAATAAAACATGAATGACAACGCGATACAAATAAGACATGAATGACAACGCGATACAAATAAGACATGAATGACAACGCGATACAAATAAAACATATGAATGACAACGCGATCCAAATAAAACATGAATGACAACGCGATCCAAATAAGACATGAATGACAACGCGATCCAAATAAGACATGAATGACAACGCGATCCAAATAAGACATGAATGACAACGCGATCCAAATAAAACATATGAATGACAACGCGATCCAAATAAAACATGAATGACAACGCGATCCAAATAAGACATGAATGAAAACGCGATCCAAATAAGACATGAATGACAACGCGATCCAAATAAGACATATGAATGACAACGCGATCCAAATAAGACATGAATGACAACACGATCCAAATAAGACATGAATGGCAAAGCGATCCAAATAAGACATATGAATGACAACGCGATCCAAATAAGACTTGAATGACAACACGATCCAAATAAAACATATGAATGACAACACGATCCAAATAAAACATATGAATGACAACACGATCCAAATAAAACATATGAATGACAACGCGATACAAATAAGACATATGAATGACAACGCGATCCAAATAAAACATATGAATGACAACGCGATCCAAATAAGACTTGAATGACAACACGATCCAAATAAAACATATGAATGACAACGCGATACAAATAAGACATCAATGACAACGCGATCCAAATAAGTCATGAATGGCAACGCGATCCAAATAAGACATATGAATGACAACGCGATCCAAATAAGACTTGAATGACAACACGATCCAAATAAGACATGAATGACAACGCGATCCAAATAAGACATCAATGACAACGCGATCCAAATAAGACATGAATGACAACACGATCCAAATAAGACATGAATGACAACGCGATACAAATAAGACATGAATGACAACGCGATACAAATAAGACATATGAATGACAACGCGATACAAATAAGACATATGAATGACAACGCGATCCAAATAAGACATATGAATGACAACGCGATCCAAATAAAACATATGAATGACAACGCGATCCAAATAAAACATATGAATGACAACGCGATCCAAATAAAACATATGAATGACAACGCGATCCAAATAAGACATCAATGACAACGCGATCCAAATAAGACTATAATGGCAACGTGATCCCAATAAAACAGCTCCGAGGCTATAAATATCCCGTGGAAGCAATGAAGCTGGCAAATATTACAGTCTCAAGTCCTTTAGATCCAAGTTTTCAACAGCTTGTGGAGATAATGTAAAAAAAAACATAGTCTTTGGATTTTTTAGACCAGCACACAGAGAATATCAACTTTAATCCAACACGGAATGCCCTAATTCAGCGGTTCTCAACCCGTGGGTCGCGGGTCGAACTACCTTTTCCCGGGGGTCGCCATAGACCATCTGAAAACACATCTACCCTATAGTTAAAAAGTAGCGAAGAATATAATTTTGTGGGTTTGGGGGGTCGCCACAACGTGAGGAACTGTATTAAAGGGTCGTGGCATTAAGAAGGTTGAGAACCACTGCCCGAATTTATGTCATGAGTTGCAGTAAAAAGAGCACCCAAAAAAAAAATTAACAAAAAGTAACCATTGAATTAGCCTGAATTAACATTTTTAAAAAACACGCGTGTTGCCCTCTAGAGACGACACATTCCATCGGCACATAGCGTCAAAGCTGACCAAATCAAATGTTAAACAGTTGAACTTGGTACCAGGTCGACGCAGCGCCGTGTCGCTACATACAATACACTTCCTTGTAGCAGTGATTGTCATACCATTCTGCAAGGGTTGTCCTCCACACGTCCAGTGGTTGTCGTAACTCGCCGAGTATGTGTCTAATATATTACCAGTGGTTGTCGTAACTCGCCGAGTATGTGTCTTATATATTACCAGTGGTTGTCGTAACTCGCCGAGTTTGTGTCTGACACTACCAGAGTTTGCTCCAACTACATCCCGGTAAAGGTTCTCAAACCATAACTTAATAAACGGCCGGAGGACAGGAAGAGACAGCGAAAACACTTAATAGCCGATAATGAATACTGATGTATCAATTGACCAGTAAACCCGTTATAGCCTCAACTTTACTACAACGCACGACTCAAGTTCACAAAATCTATTCAATTAACTCCGGGCAGAATTTATTTTGAGTTAGATTTATCTATACGTTACTTAGGGATGGTTGACAAATTACGCCACGCTCCGGGGGCGGGGGGAAAGGGGGGGGGTCGAGAATTTGTGACACTTTGTGACAGGGGAAGGCAGGGGTCCAAATTTTGTGACGTTCACGATTTTATATATAATTTTTTTAAATCTTAATTTATCTAATTTTGAAAAATCTTTATTCAATTAATTTTAAACACATTAATCTGAGGTCGAAATAGCCTCTGTTATTGTAGGTACCGTGAACCTCAGTCATGCACACCTTCTGCGCATATTGAAAAAGGACGCAAAAACTGTTGTGGCCATTTTACATTCGGCTTGTGGATGACTTCGTTGTTTCGCGTTACATTTTTCTAATAATACATACGACCATAATCCATTATGGGAAAATGTTAAAGAATAAAATCAAATAAAATCTTAGTTCAGTTATGACAGACCAGCGGGTCGCCTAAGACAATCGGAAAACACATATACTCTACAGTTATGAAATATCAATGAAAATAGTTATGTGGTTGGGGGGGGGGGGGTCGCCGCAACACGAGGAGCTGTATTTAAGGGTCGCGGCATTAGGAAGGTTGAGAACCACTGCCTCAGACAAGCGCCCCGCGAAAACTTAACTCACGATCAGATTGGCCTGTGAAGTCATTAGTGCTTCGGATTAGGGGATTGGCCGCAGACATCTTGAGTAATGAAGCTCTGGGAGTCCCGCAACTTATCAACAAAATAAAAAGCTATTCATGGTAGTCCTTCCATACCACCCCCCTCCCTACACGTTCACTTGTAAAAAAAGTGAATGAACATGAACATTGATTCTTCATCGTCTGCGCATGAAATCAGTCCGTAGATGTACTGAGTACTACGGCGTGATGTGGTGACGTGACAAGATGGCGTTACATTTGGCAAGCTCTTCGCTCAGTATATTATACTCCGGGCGTGTTCATCTATTCTTTAAAATGCTGTCGAGTGATTCGAGTCTAGTCGTATGGAGTTAACCTATGCCCCGTTGTATTTCGTTATTTTAAAAAAATAGAACCACATCACGTGATTGCCGGTAATGGCTGTGAAACAAAAGCAATTTTTTTTTTAAAAATGGTCGTCCAATATAATGTACGCATTGGAAATAGGATAGACAAACAACAAACAACAGAGCATGCGCAAACTAATGGCAGATATACGCTGTTGTACGTCACACTCTGATGACTCACTTAACTCACTATATGATATCAAAACAAATTCAAGATAATGAGGTTGGAAAGGGAAAGGGTGGTGGTAAAATACCACTTACATATAGATTAATCAAGAAGGCCAGTAGGTAGTAGTTTTAAACAAACAAAACATCTTTCGCTTGAAGAACTATTGGAAGAATAATGCTGTATGATATATGCACCCGCTTCACCAGAGAGGGAGAGAGAGAGGGGGAAAGAGAGAGAGTGAGAAAGAGAGAAACAGAGAAAGAGAAAGAAAGAAAGAGAAAGAGAAAGAGAGAGAGAGGGGAGGGAGAGAGAGGGGGGACCGAAAGATATAAAAATTCTATTCATCCCCCCAGTCTTACAGAATTCATCAGCGGACTTCCCCCCCCCCCCCCAAGCGGTGACCAAATCTAAGTGATCACCAATTAAGTCTCTATTGTCACTAAAGGAGTTAATGTATGATATTTTTGTGTGTCTACATGATTGATGGTTATGTGTACGCTAGAGAAATAGGTTAGATGTCCATGTGTTTCTATTGATCTAATAGTAAAATGTTATCTAGGTTAAAACAATATGTATCTTTTTATGTGCTGAAAATGAATACGCACAATGTGATTTTAAAAAACAAAACAAAAAAACAACCTTACCGCTTACTTGGATAAAGAAAAAGAAGCTTATCTTATTAATGTATTGAATTCTAAAATGAATTACTTCTGAGACAAGGTGAAATGACTTATTTTCTTTTTTCTTTGGGGGTAATCAAACCATGTTCCCTGAACATTAGGGCCATGACGACCTAACGGCATAGCCACCGGGGCTGATACACACGATGTGTTATATTTAGATAAGTGTATCGTTGAACTTGCCGCCCTTATCAAAATGCCATCACAATTTTAGCCCCCTATTTAAAGATTAAAATAATGTACCTGCATTTCGGTAGAGGTTATGGGGGTCGGGTGGATGCATGGAACGGGGCGGGGCTGATTCGGTTAAATAACACCACGGGCCACGTTGCGTAAAAAACTTGAATTGTACACACACACACACATATATATATAGTGATTGTATATGTATATAATTATGTGCATATATGTATATATTTTTTTTCTAGCCTCCGTCCGTCACAATGTGACGTTGGTGTGGACTTTGCAGGACGAAATCCACAAGGCCTGGGATTATTCTTCTAGTATTATAAGCTGGTTCCCAACAGCAAATCGCCCCTGTCCACGCCGCTGGATAACCCCAAGGGAACATCATGTGGATGATACTACTTAGCACCAGTGGCGTCGCAGGAGTTGTCGTAATGTTTCATTGTATCAATGTACATGTATATACATATTATATATAACTTTATCAGTATGAATGTGTGTTATTCAAAATGTATAAGAAAATATCTAAACCAGCAACCGGCACAGAAGTTACACAAAATAAGGGTATAATTATTGTTGTAAGACCCCAAGTCCCTTAGTTACACGGCCGCTCCCTTTCCAATGAGTTCGACTCGTGATGGGACTCAATATAACCCGATGATAGACACTCTAAGTCAGCGGTTCTCAACCTGTGGATCGCGACCCCTTTGGGGGTCGAAGGACCCTTTCCTCAAGGGTCGCCTTAGACCATCGGAAAACACATGTACTCTACAGTTGTGAAGTAGCGACGAAAATAATTTCGTGGCTGGGGGTCGCCACAACACCAGGAACTGTATTACGAGGGGTCGCTACATGAGGAAGGTTGAGAACCGCTGCACTAAGTGGTGAGAAGTTAAATATATGGTTAGAGCAGTGTTTCTCAAACAGTTGTCCGCGGGCCGGCGCCGGTCCGCGCAACAATGAACATTGATGGTCGAGTAAAAAAAATGTAATTAATAAGTCTGGCACCGGTCCCTGTTGCACTTTCTAAACGTCTGCACCGGTCCGCATAACTTATAAAACATGGGGATCGCTGGGTTAGATGATAGAAATTGAGACCCGTTCTTGTTCAGTGTTGGTTTGTTCTGTAAATCAATGTTTCCTCTAGGCACCTACAATGACAAACAAATGCATATTGCATATATGTCGAGAGAAAAACGAATTATATTTTATATTTATTGAAAAAAAAAACAACTAATAATCCTATTACTATTACGTGGCCATTACTGTCAAAATCAGCTGATTAATCTTTAATATTTTTTTTAGCTTAAATGTGGCAAGCTACTGAAAATCTGAGGAGCAATAACCTATGATCGGGCAACAGGTCGAAGTGACCTTGTTTTACGACCGAATTACTTCTCAACAAAATGATCGATGACGTGATCAGGTTTCGTTCACGATGAATGCGCGTTCAATGCGTTTTTATATACACAGTCCTGTGGAAATAAGGATGACGCAGGGTACCAATGCTGCTTGGTCTGTGCACTGGAATAGGATGAGAACCACTGCTTTTTTTTTTTTTTTTTTTTTTACCGACCAGATATGTGTGTCATTTTACACCTTCTGTTTTGATGTGTGGCAGATGTTGTTTTGATCCAACACAACAACAGAATTGTTTGTGCCACTGTGGACATTGCACACTGGTGTGGTGTTGATCACATTGAACACTGGTGTGGTGTTGATCACATTGAACACTGGTGTGGTGTTAATCACATTGAACACTGGTTTGTGTTGATCACATTGAACAATGGTGTTGTGTTGATCACATTGAACACTGGTGTTGTGTTGATCACATTGAACGCTGGTGTGGTGTTGATCACATTGAACAATGGTGTGGTTTTGATCACATTGAACGATGGTGTTGTGTTGATCACATTGAACAATTGTGTTGTGTTGATCACATTGAACACTGGTGTGGTGTTGATCACATTGAACACTGGTGTAGTGTTGATCACATCGAACACTGGTGTTGTGTTGATCACATCGAACACCGGTGTTGTGTTGATCACATCGAACACTGGTGTGGTGTTGATCACATCGAACACTGGTGTTGTGTTGATCACATCGAACACCGGTGTTGTGTTGATCACATCGAACACCGGTGTTGTGTTGATCACATCGAACACCGGTGTTTTGTTGATCACATCGAACACCGGTGTTGTGTTGATCACATTGAACTCCGGGGTTGTGTTGATCACATCGAACACCGGTGTTGTGTTGATCACATCGAACACCGGTGTTTTGTTGATCACATCGAACACCGGTGTTGTGTTGATCACATCGAACACCGGTGTTGTGTTGATCACATCGAACAACGGTGTTGTGTTGATCACATCGAACAACGGTGTTGTGTTGATCACATCGAACACCGGTGTTGTGTTGATCACATCGAACACCGGTGTTTTGTTGATCACATCGAACACCGGTGTTGTGTTGATCACATCGAACACCGGTGTTGTGTTGATCACATCGAACAACGGTGTTGTGTTGATCACATCGAACAACGGTGTTGTGTTGATCACATCGAACACCGGTGTTGTGTTGATCACATCGAACACCGCTGTTTTGTTGATCACATTGAACACTGCTGTGGTGTTGATCACATCGAACACCGGTGTTGTGTTGATCACATCAAACACCGGTGTTGTGTTGATCACATCGAACACCGGTGTTGTGTTGATCACATCGAACACCGGTGTTGTGTTTATCACATTGAACACTGGTGTGGTGTTGATCACATCGAACACCGGTGTTTTGTTGATCACATCGAACACCGGTGTTGTGTTGATCACATCGAACACCGGTGTTGTGTTGATCACATCAAACACTGGTGTGGTGTTGATCACATCGAACTCCGGGGTTTTGTTGATCACATCGAACACTGGTGTTTTGATGATCACATTGAACACTGGTGTTGTGTTGATCATGTAGAACCAGTGGGAAAAGAGACCAGACAAGATGAGTCCGTGAGGAAATAGAGACTAGACAGGATGAGTCAGTGGGAAAAGAGACCAGACAAGATGAGTCAGTGGAAAAAGAGACCAGACAAGATGAGTCAGTGGAAAAAGAGACAAGACAAGATGAGTCCGTGAGGAAAAAGAGACTAGACAGGATGAGTCAGTGGGGAAAAGAGACCAGACAAGAGGGGTCAGTGGGGAAAAAGAGACTAGACAGGATGAGTCAATGGGAAAAGAGACCAGACAAGATGTGGCATTGGAAAAGAGTCCAGACAAGATGTGAGATTGGAAAAGAGACCAGACAAGATGTGTTATTAGGAGAAGAGACCAGACATGATGGGGTGCAATAACTGAAGTATTTATACCATTAATAGAATCATACCCTGAGGGCTTTTCAAATATGTATATGTTTTTTATCTCTTTCTTCTTTAATTATGTGACTAAGTATGTGGCAAATGAGTTCACGTGATTACCATCTCCCTTTTCCCCATTTCATTCCCACCTCCTCCCCCCACCCCCAACCCTACATATGCTAATGTTGGTTTAACATTACACTACAGTAAGAAAAGTAAAGTGAAGCTAAAGTACTTACAAAAGCAAATAGTAATAATTTGACCTGTTTAAAGCAATGTCGCAGGTACATAACTATTGTATGAACATTACTTGAGCAAGGCATACATACAGTTACAGTAATTAGTAATACAAAATATCCATCGTCACAGTTGCCGTTCCCAGTTGACGGTCCCAGTTGAAGGTCCCAGTTGAAGGTCCCAGTTGATGGTCCCAGTCGATGGTCCCAGTTGACGGTCCCAGTTGAAGGTCCCAGTTGACGGTCCCAGTTGAAGGTCCCAGTCGATGGTCCCAGTTGACGGTCCCAGTTGACGGTCCCAGTTGACGGTCCCAGTTGAAGGTCCCAGTTGAAGGTCCCAGTTGATGGTCCCAGTCGATGGTCCCAGTTGACGGTCCCAGTTGAAGGTCCCAGTTGACGGTCCCAGTTGAAGGTCCCAGTTGATGGTCCCAGTCGATGGTCCCAGTTGATGATCCCAGTTGCCGGTCCCAGTTAAAGGTCCCAGTTGAAGGTCCCAGTTGAAGGTCCCAGTTGCCGGTCCCAGTTTAAGGTCCCAGTTGCCGGTCCGAGTTACCTTTACAGTAATTACAGTTACAGTAATTAGTAATAAAAAATATCCAGAAAAAACACCATCGTCCCAGTTGCCGGTCCCACTTGAAGGTCCCAGTGGATGGTCCCAGTTGCCGGTCCCAGTGGATGGTCCCAGTTGCCGGTCCCAGTTGCCGGTCCCAGTGGATGGTCACACTTGAAGGTCCCAGTGGATGGTCCCAGTTGCCGGTCCCAGTTGAAGGTCCCAGTGGATGGTCCCAGTTGCCGGTCCCAGTTGAAGGTCCCAGTGGATAGTCTCAGTTGCCGGTCCCAGTTGATGGTCTCAGTTGCCGGTCCCAGTTGCCGGTCCCAGTGGATGGTCACACTTGAAGGTCCCAGTGGATGGTCCCAGTTGCCGGTCCCAGTTGAAGGTCCCAGTGGATGGTCCCAGTTGCCGGTCTCAGTTGAAGGTCCCAGTGGATAGTCTCAGTTGCCGGTCCCAGTTGATGGTCTCAGTTGCCGGTCCCAGTTGATGGTCGCAGTTGGTTTGGTTTGATGAAGCAGTAACAATTACACATATCGCATACACTTATTTCATACGAATACTTTCTATTACTTGGACTTTTTACTAATACTTACATTTATAATTTGTATTGATTACTTACATCGATTACTTATATCTATAGTCTATTACTCCCTGTCATTGACATCGCCGTTCAAATCAAAATCTGTATTTAAAAATGACATTTAAGGTATATGAACTGTTATCAGACTTATGAAAAATAAGTATAATATGTGAGGGACTGCGTCCAGGTTGAAAGTAATATGACATATAACATTCAGAGCAATGGAATGCCGACATATAACATTCAGAGCAATGGAATGCCGACATATAACATTCAGAGCAATGGAATGCCGACATATAACATTCAGAGCAATGGAATGCCTGACATAAAACGTTCAGAGCAATGGAATGCCGACATATAAAATTCAGAGCAATGGAATGCCTGACATATAACATTCAGAGTAATGGAATGCCGACTTATAACGTTCAGAGCAATGGAATGCCGACATATAACATTCAGAGCAATGGAATGCCGACATATACCATTCAGAGCAATGGAATGCCTGACATATAACATTCAGAGCAATGGAATGCCGACATATAACATTCAGAGCAATGGAATGCCGACGTATAACATTCAGAGCAATGGAATGCCTGACATATAACATTCAGAGCAATGGAATGCCTGACATATAACGTTCAGAGCAATGTAATGCCTGACATATAACATTCAGAGCAATGGAATGCCTGACATATAACGTTCAGAGCAATAGAATGCCTGACATATAACGTTCAGAGCAATGGAATGCCTGACATATAACATAACTAAATAAAGCACGTTGCGACTAAAGAGTCTTTGATGGCAGTCACAGATGGCAGTTACAGATGGCAGTCACAGATGGCAGTCACAGTAGGCAAGTCACAGAGGGCAGTCACAGATGGCAGTCACAGAAGGCAAGTCACAGAGGGCAATCACAGATGGCAGTCACAGATGGCAGTCACAGAGGGCAGTCACAGAGGGCAGTCACAGAGGGCAGTCACAGATGACAGTCACAGAAGGCAAGTCACAGAGGGGAGTCACAGATGGCAGTCACAGAAGGCAAGTCACAGAGGTCAGTCACAGATCGCAGTCACAGAAGGCAAGTCACAGAGGGCAGTCACAGATGGCAGTCACAGATGGCAGTCACAGATGGCAGTCACAGATGGCAGTCACAGAGGACAGTCACAGAGGGCAGTCACAGAGGGCAGTCACAGAGGGCAGTCACAGATGGCATTCACAGAGGGCAGTCACAGAGGGCAGTCACAGAGGGCAGTCACAGATGGCAGTCACAGAAGGCAAGTCACAGAGGGCAGTCACAGATGGCAGTCACAGAAGGCAAGTCACAGAGGGCAGTCACAGATGGCAGTCACAGAAGGCAAGTCACAGAGGGCAGTCACATATTGCAGTCACAGATGGCAGTCACAGAGGGCAGTCACAGAGGGCAGACACAGAGGGCAGTCACAGTCACAGAGGGCAGTCACAGAGGGCAGTCACAGATGGCAGTCACAGATGGCAGTCACAGAGGGCAGTCACAGATGGCAGTCACAGAGGGCAGTCACAGATGGCAGTCACAGATGGCAGTCACAGATGGCAGTCACAGATGGCAGTGACAGATGACAGTCACAGATGACAGTCAGAGAGGGCAGTCACAGAAGGCAAGTCGCAGATGGCAGCCACCGATGGCAGTCACAGATGACAGTCAGAGAGGGCAGTCACAGAAGGCAAGTCACATATGGCAGTCACAGGTGGGAGTCACAGATGGCAGTCACTGATGACAGTCAGAGAGGGCAGTCACAGAAAGCAAGTCACAGATGGCAGTCACAGGTGGGAGTCACAGATGGCAGTCAGAGAGGGCAGTCACAGAAGGCAAGTCACAGATGGCAGCCACCGATTGCAGTCACAGATGGCAGTCTCAGATGACATTAAGAGAGGGCAGTCACAGAAGGCAAGTCACAGATGGCAGTTAGAGGGCAGTCAAAGATAACATTCACAGATGGGAGTCACAGATGACAGTCAGAGAGGGCAGTCACAGAAGGCAAGTCACAGATGGCAGTCAAAGATAGCAGTCACAGATGACAGTCAGAGAGGGCAGTCACAGAAGGGGCAGTCACGGGTGGGAGTCACAGAGGGCAGACACAGATAACATTCACAGATGGCATTCACAGACTGCAGTCACAGATGACAGTAACAGAGGGCAGTCACAGATGCAGTCACAGATGCAGTCACAGATGGCAGTCACAGGTGGGAGTCACAGAGGGCATTCACAGATTGCAGTCACAGATGGTAGTATTAGAGGGCAGTCACAGATGGCAGTCACAGATGGCAGTCACAGATGACATTCACAGTTGGCATTCACAGATTGCAGTCAAAGATGGCAGTCATAGATGACAACCACAGATGACAGTCACATATGGCAGTCACAGATGGCAGTCACAGAGGGCAGTCACATATGGCAGTCACATATGGCAGTCACAGATGGCAGTCATAGATGACAGCCACAGATGACAACCACAGAGGGCAGTCACAGAGGGCAGTCACAGAGGGCAGTCACAGATGGAAATATCTACCACTTTTCTTCTTAAATTTTCCCCCCTTTGCTACCGTTAACTGAAAACGAAAAGAATACACGTGAAAAAGTCAAAGAAACAGATTTTGTTTTAAGATGTCCGTCCTGCCCATTAAGACGCTACTGAATGCCGCGCTAGAGACTTATATCCACCTTTCAAATCTGGCAAAGTACATTTTCTAACGCGTGGCCAGGATTTCATCACCATCAAACCAAACTGCATCGATAATTTTTGTAATGAAAAGAAATAATTGGTCCATCCTCTTCCATTAACTCTTTTTTTTTTCCTCCTGCATAACACAAAATAATTTTAGCAAGAACTCCTCTATTGACACAGAAAATTGTTGCAGCTAAATTTTAATGCATTGCCCTATCTCTTGGTGTTGATAATTAATTGCCATCGTTAAAGTCGGTTAGCACAGCGGTTCTCATTTACCCCAGGGCCCAAGTGCAAAGCTGAAGCACGGTGGAAACCAGATCCCTGACCTCACTGTTACTTAGAACCTGTGAGAATTGCGACGCGTAATTTTTTGAAAAGATATTGTGATCTTGTTTCAAGGAAAAGTGGGTCATCTTGTCGGAATCCAAGTACCACAGTTCTAGAAACGATATCTCTGTAGGACACGCGCATACATTTACATATTGAATAGAAACCAAAAAAAAAATATATTTGTGTTTTAATTAGTTTTGTTGTTGTTTCTACTCAACCCAAGGATTAGTCTAACTCTGAACAAATGATTTTTTTGGTTCGTTTCAATTAGTCAATCTAACAACTAATCCATACATTCCAATGAACCGATCAGTGTGTCAATCAGCCGACAGTTCAGTCAATCTGAATATCAGTGCTCCTTCTTCCATTCTTTCTTTCATTCCTTAATTCAACAATTCATTCTTTCTTTTGTTCCTTTGTTCTTTCGTTCGTCCTTTCTTTCTTTGTTCCCATTCTTTCTTTCATTCTATATTATTTCCTTTCATTCTGTCTTTCTCCCCATCACTCTCGCTTTCTCTCAATCTCGCTTTCTTTCTCTCTCTCTATTTGTTCTTTCTATATCCTCTTCTTTCCCTCACCGCTTCACTCTCTCCCCTTTACTATAATATCTCTCCCCTTCCGTCTCTCTATCTCCTTCACTCTCTCTCCCTCCTTCACTATCTCTCTCTCCTTCCCTCTCTCTCTCTCTCTCTCCTTCCCTCTCTCTCTCCTTCACTCTCTCTCTCCTTCACTCTCTCTCTCTCTCCTTCACTCTCTCTCTCCTTCACTCTCTCTCTCTCTCCTTCCCTCTCTCTCCTTCACTCTCTCTCTCCTTCACCCTCTCTCTCCTTCCCTCTCTCTCTCCTTCACTCTCTCTCCTTCCCTCTCTCTCTCTCTCCTTCACTCTCTCTCTCCTTCACTCTCTCTCTCTCTCCTTCACTCTCTCACTCTCTCTCTTTCCCTCTCTCCCCCACTCTCCTTGTAGCAAGTTATCAAAGTTCAGAAACTGAATTATTTAAACATCCCACCTGGTTACAAGATGATCTCAGCACTTGCCAGCCCCCCCCCCCCCCCACTCACACACACCCCCAGATTGTTCCCGTTGTCCTTGGTTAACGTTTCTTAGGTTGAGTTAAATGACAGCTGTCGTTGAACACTGATGAAAGTCGACACATGTATTATGAAACTCTCCAAACCTTGAACACTGATGTAAGTCGACACATGTATTATGAAACTCTCCAAACCTTGAACACTGATGTAAATCGACACATGTATTATGAAACTCTCCAAACCTTGAACACTGATGTAAGGCGACACATGTATTATGAAACTCTCCAAACCTTGAACACTGATGTAAGTCGACACATGTATTATGAAACTCTCCAAACATTGGACATTGATGTAAGTCGACACATGTATTATGAAACTCTCCAAACCTTGGACACTGATGTAAGTCGACACATGTATTATGAAACTCTCCAAACCTTGGACACTGATGTAAGTCGACACATGTATTATGAAACTCTCCAAACCTTGGACACTGATGTAAGTCGACACATGTATTATGAAACTCTCCAAACCTTGGACACTGATGTAAGTCGATACATGTATTATGAAACTCTCCAAACCTTGAACACTGATGTAAGGCGATACATGTATTATGAAACTCTCTAATCTCTAACCGCCTGAAACAAATGCCTTTACAAATAAATGATTTTATTAAAACTTCTGTAATATAGTATCATATTCCAAAACTTATTTAGTAACATTTTCCAAAACGTATGTAGTATCATATTCCAAAACTAATGTAGTATATTCCAAAACTTATTTAGTAACATTTTTCAAAACGTATGTAGTATCATATTCAAAAACTAATGAAGTGTCATATTCCAAAACGAATGTAGTATCATATTCCAGAACTACAAAGTATCTGTGCATTCTGTATAGCTGTGGAGAATGAATAAGTGTATTGCTTAAGTGTTTTGTCTGTCTATGGTGCACTGGCTGTAGTGTTGGGTCTGTCTATGGTCCACTGGCTGTAGTGTTTGGTCTGTCAATGGTGCACTGGCTGTAGTGTTTGGTCTGTCTATGGTGCACTGGCTGTGGTGTTTTGTCTTTCTATGGTGTACTAGATGTAGTGTACAGTCTGTCTAAGGTGCACTTGCTGTAGTGCTCGGTCTGTCAATTGTGCACTGGCTGTAGTGTTGTTTTTTTTCAAATATTTTCTGAAACAGCATTCCATAGAGGGGTGAACATTCAAATTCATTAGCAGTTCAGATGTGGTGAAGCTGTTGCAACTTAATTGGTGAGCCCAAGTAGGGGCAAGGTGAAAAGTGGGTGTGTAGGGTGGGGGGGAAGGCGCAGGGGGCGTCTATTTTTACATGTTAGATTACCGCTTGAAAAATCGTTCTCTCCATTCAAGGATCTTCCTTCACTCAATCCGCCACGCGTTCCCCTCACAGATCTCCCTTACTCTAAAAGTAAAATTTCTGGGTTATTTATGGGTTATTTCTGGGGTTATTTCTCGTTTGCTGCAGAGCAACGCGCAGGGGTTACACGTATTTAGAACAAGCGATTATTTTTGTGTGTGTCCCTGGGAACGTAAGGGAAGGAATATATGTGTGTCTGTGTGTCTCTGGGAAGGTAAAGGATGGAATCTTTTTAATCACGGCCCAAGGCTAGAGAGTCCTTTCATCGGCAAATTACTTTTTTTTAAATCCTCATATCTGAAATTAGGTTAGTCAATTTGTAGGATAACAAAAAAAGAGAAAGAGATAGAGAGGTGGGACAGAGAGAGACAGAATGAGAACGAGAGAGGGGTAATGGAGAGGCAGAAAGACAGAGGGAGACAGAGAAAGAGACAGGCAGAGAGAGCCATACAGACAGAGAGACAGACAGAGCGACAGACAGACAGAGAGAGATAAAAAGAGAGAGAGAGAGGGGGAGAGAAAGTTTCGATTTAAAAGCCTTCTTTACTTACTTATATTGTACTATTTAGACCAGACATGGGCAAACTACGGCCCGCGGGCCATATACGGCCCGTTGGGCTTTTTAATCCGGCCCGCCGAACTAGTCCACGTTATATTATTAACTATTTCGCTGCTGAGCAACGCACACTGCGTTCATTTCCCCACTCTAGTCATGCAGAAAGAGGCGGCCCGAAACGCGCAGAAATACAGCAAATCACTGGAAGACCTGCACGGAGAATTCTGCCGTCGTTTCTGTGACTTTGAAAAAATTGAAAAGTCACTTCAGCTCGTGTCCTGTCCCCTGTCACGAGACCCTGAAACAGCACCACAGGAGCTGCAGTTGGAACTGATAGATCTTCAGTCTGACTCTCTATTGAAGGAGAAGTTTAACTCTCTTAAACTGAACGACTTTTATGCTTCACTTAACGAAGCCACGTTTCCAAACCTCCGGAGGATGGCACAGAAGATGCTGACGTTGTTTGGCTCAACCTATGTGTGTGAACAGACATTCAGCATCATGAACATCAACAAAGCCCGTCACAGATCTAAGTTAACTGACCAACAACTCGGATCTATCTTGAGAATTGCCACCACAAATATAATGCCAGACATTGATGCACTTGCAAAAAAAGGAGACCAACAACACTGTTCCCACTGAAACTGAATGGGAGTTTATTACTACGTTATTAAATTAATAAATTTGTAAAACAATTTTTACAATAAACTAAGCACAATGGTGTTTTGCTGCATATGAAAGGCCAAATCTTTTCATGTAATGATTTTTACATTTAATATATATTAGTTCACATAAACACACCAATCTCCTATTCCGACCCGGCCCCTCTGTCAAATTTTAGAAACCATTGTGGCCCGCGAGTCAAAAAGTTTGCCCACCCCTGATTTAGACACTTAGACTATATCAATTTTTTAAAAGAACCTTTTAACAATCTAACTTAATTTATTCAATGATGTATCCGTATATATATAATCTCTGGAACGGAAGATGTCATTAGGAGACGGACGCAACTATTGGTTGGAGATTAACGTCACGTGACACAATACCCGCTAGACAAAAACAAGAAGATAAACAGTCAACGCCCTGACGCGACCTTGAGATTGGGGGGGGGGGGAGAGTTTTGAAAGAAACAAAAAGGGAGGAAGGAAGGCAATTTAAAACGGTTGACCTACTCCGGGCAAAGCTCGCCTCGTCCAGATTCACACTTCGTCCTGTAGTCCAACTACTCTCAGCTTGTGCTTCTATTGGCCAATGGCTGAAGGTGTTGGGTGTGGGGAAATTGGATTTTCTTTATATATATGTATATTAGAGAGAGAGAGAAGAGAGATATTTAGTTTTTGTCTTTTTAAAGAAGATTAACACAATAAAACGTATATACACTTTTTTTATAAACTATCTGCGAATAGACAGACTTAGACTTAGGTCAAGAACTTGAGTAAAATTATCCAGCAACTACTCCAAGCCGACGTGTCCTTCTGGCAACAGATTTACACTTTCACTTAGCTCCCACAGCGTCTGACCACAGGTTAACAGTTAGCTGTCACTCCGTCTGACAACAGGTTTACACGTAGTTCTCACTCCGTATGACCACAGGTTTACACGTAGTTCTCACTCCGTCTGACAACAGCTTTACACGTAGTTCTCACTCCATCTGAAAACAGGTTTACACGTAGTTCTCACTCCGTCTGACCACAGGTTTACACGTAGTTCTCACTCCATCTGAAAACAGGTTTACACGTAGTTCTCACTCCGTCTGACCACAGGTTTACACGTAGTTCTCACTCCGTCTGACAATAAGGTCACACTTGACTGTCACTCCGTCTGACCACAGGTTTACAGTTAGCTGTCACTCCCGTCTGACAACAGGTTTACAGTTAGCTGTCCCTCCGTCTGACAACAAGTTTACACGTAGTTCTCACTCCGTCTGACAACAGGTTTACACGTAGTTCTCACTCCGTCTGACAATAAGGTCACACTTGACTGTCACTCCGTCTGACCACAGGTTTACAGTTAGCTGTCACTCCGTCTGACAAAAGGTTTACAGTTAGCTGTCACTCCGTCTGACAACAGGTTTACACGTGGCTCTCACTCCGTCTGACAACAGATTTACACGTAGTTCTCACTCCGTCTGACAACAGATTTTTCACGTAGTTCTCACTCCGTCTGACAACAGGTTTACACGTAGTTCTCACTCCGCCTGACAACAGGTTTACAGTCAGCTGTCCCTCCGTCTGACAACAGGTTTTCAGTCAGCTGTCCCTCTGTCTGACAACAGGTTTACACGTAGTTCTCACTCCGTCTGACAACAGGTTTACACGTAGT
This sequence comes from Omphiscola glabra, assembly GCA_964017045.1. Taxonomy (NCBI): domain Eukaryota; kingdom Metazoa; phylum Mollusca; class Gastropoda; family Lymnaeidae; genus Omphiscola; species Omphiscola glabra. The sequence continues at coordinate 30,571,589 of OZ024805.1, forward strand.
GCTCACTCCGTCTGAGAACAGGTTTACACGTAGTTCTCATTCCATTTTTACCACTACGATACAGTCTTGCTTACAGCCACCGGAGTAGCCGGCGCTTATGACGCCCGGGGGGCGTTATTTCACTTTGCCGCCCCCCCCCCCTTTTAACGATAAACGAGAATTCAAACAGAAGAAACATGACTAAAAAAATTAATCCGTTTGAGGTGTGTGAAGTGCCGCCCGCAACCCAGTGTCCCCCCCCCCCTTTTTTCCCCCACGGTACGGACCGTCTATCTGGCATCCACTCTTCAAGCCCATGCCTACATCACATATCTCTTAGTGTAAATGCTGTGCCCTATAACAAGACAACCAAATCACCTTCACGACATGCACATAATGTTGTACCAGAGACCTCCATCTCTTATATATATTACGCTTCTGGTGTGACTCGTAGACTGCTTCCTACTGGACTGATTATTCAGCGTATTTGGTATGGAGTGTATATTACAAATAATTATATATGTTTGAAAGGGTTCAATAATGAGTTCAATAGCATGCAAAATCAAATTCCCGATAACTACGCTAAATGATATGGGTTTTTTTATATAACGCAACTGCATTTGAACTTTAGTACATGGGAAGTTCACGCATTGCTGCCGCCAAAGTATGGAGGGCTATATCTAGTAAAATTATGTTGCTATTACCACTACAACAATTAGAAAACATTTTGTCCTAAGTCAGCGTGAGAACTGAAATTAAATAAATAAATTTTAAATTTTTGAAAAAAGTCCACTTTGCTACACCAAATACAGCAATTCATGACCTCAAAATTGTGCAGTCTTATTCGTGGGCCGGAATTTTTTCTTTTTTAATTAGCCAAATAACCTTGCACTATTAGTGAATCCTCTTTGAAACCAGGACAAATGGTTACACACATGGTTACACACAAGTGAGCGTGATGGACGTGTCCGACCACATGGACGAGGCTATGGTCTGGAGCCGTGATGCAGAGAGTATTTGCTCTTCATTTCTTTTTTTGGACAGCTCCCGAAATAAGATCGTATTTATTCATAAGGGATGAGCGCGACCACACCGACAGAACGAAGTGGTAATTTGGACAGAAGTCCAGCAAACTGCTGAAAAAGACAATTCATCATGAGAACCGCTGACACATCGAGTTCCGCATCGGCTGGGCCCCGCTGCCGTCTCAAGGTCACAGAAATGTAGACGGTTGAGACAGGTTTGGAGAAAAAAAAAGGGGGGTCGAAAAAAAGGGAGGGGGGAGATGACCATGTTTCCATCTGTTTAAATTTTTATTTTTGTTTAAAAATCCAATTTCATTTGCGTTTTTTTTTTTTTAAATGTATTCGTTTCTCTTTAGGAGGAAAAAATGTAAAACCAGGGAAGTGGTTTTGGGGGAAGCGGGGGGGGGGGGGGTGGGTTGTCGGTGTCACTGAAGAGGTAAATGTAAATCTGTCAATCCGTTTAAGAGGAATGACGTCAGTCTGTGGCACTACGTCGCTCTGTCATTCCGTTTCAATGGAATGACACTCGTCCGTGGCACTATATGTCGATGTGTCATTCCGTCATGGAATGACGTCAGTCTTTAGCACTAGGTCAGTCTGTCATTCTAATGGGGATTGGACAACTTGCTTGCGCAGCTACATTTCCCATAGTTAATTAAGCTGCCCTTCAGCTAAGCACGATGATATCCAAGGATAACAAAACACATACGAAAATGAAACTACTTTAACACTAGATACAGCCCGCCAAACATAGGCGACAGCAATGCGTGAACAGCCCATCTACTAAAGCTACTTGACAAAACATGAACTCAAGTCACGCACATTTAAGAACCCAAATTTTTTGCTACACCCTTTTCCCCATTATACGTCACTGCACACTTTTTATTTCACGCCCATGAACTACATTAAATATCCTGATGTCCCAACCACTTTTAAACCGAATATTTTTTACACCATTAAATTGAGACGATTTCATTTTCAGAAAAGAAAATATTAAGCACTAAACGCAGTTGCGCAATATATATGTATACAAAAATGTATTATTTAGCGTAGTTATCAGGAATTATGTTTTGCGTGCTATTGAACTCATTTTGAACAATACTTTCTTTCAAACATTTAGAATTATGTGTAATATACTCTAAATACCAAATGCGCTGAGTAGGAAGCAGTCCAGTAGGAAGCAGTCCAGTATGAAGCAATTTCAGTAGGAAGCAATTTCAGTAGGAAGCAATTTCAGTAGGAAGCAATTTCAGTAGGAAGCAGCCAGTATGAAGCAGTCCAGTAGGAAGCAGTCCAGTAGGAAGCAATTTCAGTAGGAAGCAGTCCAGTAGGAAGCAATTTCAGTAGGAAGCAGTCCAGTAGGAAGCAGTCCAGTAGGAAGCAGTCCAGTAGGAAGCAGTCCAGTAGGAAGCAGTCCAGTAGGAAGCAGTCCAGTAGGAAGCAGTCCAGTAGGAAGCAGTCCAGTAGGAAGCAGTCCAGTAGGAAGCAATTTCAGTAGGAAGCAATTTCAGTAGGAAGCAGCCAGTATGAAGCAGTCCAGTAGGAAGCAGTCCAGTAGGAAGCAATTTCAGTAGGAAGCAGTCCAGTAGGAAGCAATTTCAGTAGGAAGCAGTCCAGTAGGAAGCAGTCCAGTAGGAAGCAGTCCAGTAGGAAGCAGTCCAGTAGGAAGCAGTCCAGTAGGAAGCAGTCCAGTAGGAAGCAGTCCAGTAGGAAGCAGTCCAGTAGGAAGCAGTCCAGTAGGAAGCAGTCAAGTAGGAAGCAGTCCAGTAGGAAGCAATTTCAGTAGGAAGCAGTCCAGTAGGAAGCAGTCCAGTAGGAAGCAGTCCAGTAGGAAGCAGTCCAGTAGGAAGCAGTCCAGTAGGAAGCAGTCCAGTAGGAAGCAGTCCAGTAGGAAGCAGTCCAGTAGGATGCAGTCCAGTAAGAAGCAGTCCACTAGGAAGCAGTCCACGAGTCACTGCAGAAGCGTAATATATATAAGAGATGACGTGGCAGTCTTCTGGTTAGATTTGATTGCAGAATTACATTTTCCAACCATCGGGAGACTTGATGTCTTGACAATGCTGGGATCAGCTTATCAACGTGAGACGAGATTTTCAACCATTGAACACCGTGACAAGAACGCGTGTCGCTGGCGGGCATCTTTGCTAGATTCTCTGGCTCCATACTCACCAGGACACCGGACTATTTGTCTTACGGGTAGTGAACGCCCGTTTCATTTCCTCTCACTAGCAGTTTTCAAGCTACAAAGCAGTGATTCTCAAGCTTCCAAATGCCGCGACCCTTTAATACACTCCCTCATGTTGTGGCGACCCCCAACCATAAAATTATTTTTTTTGCTTCTTCATAACTGTAGAGTATATGTGTTTTCCGATCGTCTTAAGCGACCCCTGGGAAAGGGTCTTTCGACCCCTTCGACCCCTCAAAGGGGTCGCGACCCACAGGCTTAGAACCGCTGCTACAAAGGAAATTAAATGAAGCTTATGTAAACAGTTTTTTAACACCAAAAATTTAACAATGAAAAAAAAAAACTCTATTTTTTCCAAAATGGTAAAATTGCAAAATTGTAATCTAAACTTTAAATTGAATATACATATCTAAAATGACATATGGTGCCTTAACATATGGTTAAGTCAATGTGGAATTGCAACCCGGGGGGGGAGGGGGGATTTATACCCTCGGGACATGTCCAAATCCAAAATCTGTCCCCTTGACGCATAAAAGTTTGATTCTCAATCAGCCGATAGGGATACACCGTTGACAATTACTGCATAGTATACAGTCTACAGGAAATCACTACACGGATATAAGAATATATTGTTTTATGTTGTCTCGTGTCTTTAACGTTACGTTGGCACCGGTTGAAAACTATACAGTTTGAAAAGGCGCAGCATTAAAGCTATAGTTTCATTGTGTCCCTCCCTTTAAAAGCTAGGCCCAAGAGACATAGGCCTTTGCAGGAAAGATCCGATCTATAAATAGCTCGGCTGTGCACCCATCGAACGCTGGGAACGGGAAATAAAATTGCCCCCCCCCCACCCCCCTTTTTGCAATTTTACCCTCAGCACATTTTCCTCCGGTGTCCTTGGGTTGACGTCATAGCTCCGTCTGAAGGTCACAAGGTCTCAAAGACTTGTGGGGGGGGGGAAGAAGGAAAAAAAACCATCATGGTCACAACTGGCTGCAGCGTCCTTGAACTTGGATGTGAAATGTCCCGGCCGCAGAAACGGAAGCCTTGGCCTTAATTGGAATCTTGTCTTTCTTTCAGGAATGCTTTTCTCCATTTTTTTTTTTTTTACAACCTTTTTTTGTCTCCTGTGTTTCCAGATTTTCTGCGTGTCGCTCAAGAGGGTATGGCGTGTGGCTCAAGGGGGCATGGCGTGTGTTGCCTTGCAAATGTTTTGTCTTTTAAATTTTATTTCCCCCTTTGGATTTAATTTTTTAATTTTTAAAATAAATTAGCTTTTCTTTCTTTCCTATTATAATATTGTAAGAAGAAAGAAAAAAATAAAAAGACGCGATGATAACATTAGCATGAAATACCCTTCCAGTTGGTGTTTTTTTTTTTCTTCAAAAGAAATCCCCCCCCCCCCCCAAACCCTATGGATTTCTGTCTCAGATATGGTTTGATTATATTTAACCATTAACTTAAATGGTACACGACAGTGTTATCATCGCCCAATAGGACCCGAAGTTGGAAATGAACATACCTCTCCCTCCCTCTCTCTCTTTCTCTCCCTCCCTCTCATCTCTCATCTCTCCCCCTCTCTCTATATTTCTCTTCTCTCTCTCGTGTTATCTCACCATCTCTCTCCCTCTCTCTGTCTCAAGTATAGAGATACATTGAGAGGGGGCAAAAATTGATAAAGAGAAAGAGCAATCGAATGAAAATAGTACGAGAAAGTGAGAGAAAGAGACAAAGAGAGAGAAGGAGACAAAATGAGAGAAGGAGACAAAGTGAGAGAAGGAGACAAAGTGAGAGAAGGAGACAAAGTGAGAGGAGGAGACAAAGTGTTAGAAATAGACTTTAATGTTGCTACTCACTCCCATCTCCTCACTCCATCTCCTCACTCCCATCTCCTCACTCCCATCTCCTCCCTCCCATCTCCTCACTCCCATCTCCTCACTCCCATCTACTCACTCCAATCTACTCTCCCATCTCCTCACTCCCATCTACTCACTCCTATCTACTCACTCCCATCTACTCTCCCATCTACTCATCGCTTTCATCCCGGTCGCTAGATATATTATAAATCGGAGAAATTTCGGTCTATGAAAAAAAAACAAAAAAAACTTTGCCATTAAAAAACTTTAATCAGGATCTAAACGTGAATCCATTGTTGAAAAATAGCCAGTAATCCTAAATGTGGATATTGGGAACGAATCAGCGCAAACAATCATCATCCTATTTGGGCCAGGATCTAAACACTTCTGCGTTGTTAATTCAAACAAGGGGTTTCCCCTGTTACTGTTAGTTCTTTGCGACTATGCAGTTTTTAAGTCTGATGAATTAAAACTTGAATGTGAGATGAGATATTTAAATGTAGCGCCCTTTAAATGTGAAGAGCGTGGGCTGGGGGTGCCATAACAATAAAAAGGCTGAGATATCTGACGCTGGGAAACCTGGCCCTATGGTTTAAAAAAAAAAATCGAAGTGGACAGGGAATTGGGTGGTGCTACTCATCAATTGCATTCTAGCGTGAACGCCAAAATTAATATATTACATTTTTGACTGTCTGCCAGCCCGTCTCAGGGTCAAGGCCATCAGCGACACACGGTAAATAGTGCCGTCTTTATTTCGAGAAAATACACTATGCAGTGGCGGAACCTAGATAGAAATTGTGCAGTAATGAGGTAGCTGATAGATAATCGGAAAAAGGATGGGGGTGGGGGTCGAAAGATGGGGGTTACAATATGCAGTGGCGGAACCTGGGTTGAAATTTTGCAGTAATGAGGTAGCTGATCCGATAAAGGGTGCGGGTGGGGGGGTTGACAGATGCACGAAGGTCAAGGCTCTTTAGTCGTCACGAACCGCCTTTTCAAAGAAATAGACATGTAATAATGTTGAAAGATAAATTTCATATTCTTGTCCGCCCTAAAGACAAACCCTTATGGTCCCCTTTTCACGCCGTCCGCCCCTGACGTGATCAGGAAACCAGCTGACACAGATGCCCGTGACCCCGGCCACATTTCCCTCGTATGTATTAACGTAATCCAGACATTTAATATTTCGCGCGAGCACAGATCTGAAGGTGCGAACAATCTGCACGTGCGCGAATGCACGTTGGCGACCTGACCTCTGGCACCATTCCTCCCCCTTCCTGTCACTCGTGATCCCGGGCCCCCGTGATTTCGACTGATCAAACACGAGATTTCGCCGAGAGGAAGCCGTTCATACACAATGACAATTTTGTGTGTTTGCTTTACAATAAGGGCATTGTGGGCGGGGTCAAAACCAGTTGGTCCAATTAGGAGTCTTTTAAAAAATAAAAAATAAAAAAAATAATTTAAAAAAAGACAGTTGAGTTTAATATAAGATAGTTTAAAGAGGTTTAATCTAGGTTTATAAATTTATTGTTTCAGTTTATACTTTACGCCTATTATATTAACATTGGATTGGGCGTGTATATCTCTGTTTGTTTGGTTCAACTTATTTCAGATTATATTTAACAAACCTCATCATATCCCAGAATCCTAGAATGTTGAATTTTTTGGCTCATATCTTATGTCGTAGAGATTATTTGGTCCAACCAATTTTGGCGGATGCCAGCATGGACCAAGATCTATTTCGAAGCAAATTTGATTTTTTTTTTTTTTTTAAACGAATAATGGTATAACCAGAATCATAAACAACGTGCACATTCTGATCCCTGTGTAAAGCTGTGCAAAGTTTTTACTTGAAATACACTTTTACATATAATTTATAAAGTTTATAATTTTGTATTAAGCTCAGATAATGATGGCATCATTTATGGCCTATCTCCCCCACACACAAATCTCTCACCGCGGAAGCCTTTCCCCTACCCTCCGTTTTGAACGGATTATCCCTTAACACCCCCCCCCCCCACCATCTTCCCTGGCCCCATTCACCGCCCTATCCAACCTCAACCTCCCATACTTCCACCTAATCCCCTGGGCTTTAACCCTCAGCCTTCCGCCACCCCCATCCAAAGACCGATCCCCCTCTCATCGCAAACCACCATCCTAAGCCCACCCAGACTCTTCTCAGCCACCCCTACCTCCGTGACCCTCCTTCCGTTTAGCACCGTGTGCCCTCATACGGGTCCGGCATACCACACCAACACTCTGTAATAGGGACGCACTGGCTGGCTGTGAGAACCGCTGAGATACTGTCACACAATCACACAGATCGCTGAATTCATGACGGGGCGCCCCACCAAGCACACCCACCCACACGCCTACATAATAATGTATTATTTCTTAACATCAGTCTATGTAATGGCCTTGGTTAGCAGACGACTTCGGTGAGGAAAAAAAAAAGAAACACAAGTGTGTGTGTTGGGGGGGGGGGGGGGAGAGGGTGTTTGCGTGATGGCCCGATACAATTAAACTAAAAAAAACACACACTAGTCAGAGGTCATATCTTATGGCGCCCATTGGTCACGCCGTGTGAGCTCCACAGATATGACCTTGCTCCTCAATTGTTTTCATTGAATGCCCGCCACACCTGTCAGCGCCGGCTGGGTGATTTATCTCAATCCACTGAGGCCGATCTGACGTTGAATAACTTCATGGCCGCTAATTGCCTCTCCCGTATTTCACTGTTTTTTCTATTTTGTTTCATTTCTGGGGGGTTGGTGGGGGGGATTTGAGGAGGGGTGGAGTGGGGGTTGGGAGTGGGGGTTGGGTGCTGGATATTATCAGATTATTTATAATTGAAATAAAGATCGAGCCGATCGTTAACTGTGGGTGAGTAAAAAATGTACAACCTGATCAGCGCTTTAAACGTTTTAATTACGCTTGTAGCCAAGATCCAATGATTCTGTAGTCGTACCAGGGCGCCGCCTTTGCTCTCGTATGCTGCCAACGAGAGGCCTGCCTAATAAAATGGCAGTTAATACTAATATGAGGGGGGCGGTCCGCCTGAGGCGGCACATTTTTTCTCCCTTATATTGAGGGGCGGCATTTCCCCAATGGACTTCATCTGGTTCTAGTGTTATAGTGGTTCTGATGTTCTAGTGGTTCTGATGTTCTAGTGGTTCTGGTGTTCTAGTGGTTCTGGTGTTCTAGTGGTTCTGATGTTCTAGTGGTTCTGGTGTTCTAGTGGTTCTAGTCGTTCTGGTGTTCTAGTGGTTCTGGTGTTCTAGTTGTTCTATTGGTTCCCCAGTCTGATGTCACTGTGGTGACACCTTGTTTGTAATTACTTAGATGAAACCGACTCTGTGTAAAAATTCCCATTTTCTATTTGGCGCCCCCTCCCCAGAGGCTGTCGCCCGTTGAGGTCCATTAACCCCGCAAACCCCCCCCCCCCGCCCTAGTGACGACACTGACTTCCCGCACTGGCTACTTTTTATTTTCACCAAGTGTCATTGCTACGACCGCAACATGATGTAGGCGTTCATTTATTACGCTCATATCTTTAAATAGATTACCCTGGCCTAAAACGTCATTAGCCTAGTTTAAAACTATGAGAAACGTTCACTCAATTCAAGGGATTGCCTCGTATTTCTGGGTTTGGGATTCGCCTATGCATTAGCCCTGGCCAGATTTCATCATTTTCCTCGTACTTCTGGGTTTGGGATTCGCCTATGCATTAGCCCTGGCCAGATTTCATCATTTTCCTCGTACTTCTGGGTTTGGGATTCGCCTATGCATTAGCCCTGGCCAGATTTCATCATTTTCCTCGTACTTCTGGGTTTGGGATTCGCCTATGCATTAGCCCTGGCCAGATTTCATCATTTTCCTTTTATATATATATTTTTTAAAGATACTTTTTTTTTTCTATTCGCATTTTTCATTTTGTGGAGGGTAATTTTTTTTGTTTCTTTTTACGCTAGTGACATTTTAAGACTGGGTCTTTCTCGTGCAGTGTTCACCTGATGAACGGCTGGGTGGGGGGGGGGGGGGGGGAATACTGAGACGGCGACGGAGGCGGGTTGACAGTGTCGCTAAAATGATCGTGGTTGGCCGCGCCCGCTTCGCGGTTGAGTGCACGGATGGGTGGCCGAGCTCAGATATACTGTTCCGTTTAGGAGCAGGGAAAAAAAAGCTAATTCACTTTAAAAGAAATTTGTGTAAACATTCAATGTTTTAAAAAAAACTTTATAATTCTACTTTTGTCGATAATTTAAAAATTACAATTTTAATCACTTTTTTAAAAACACATTCTATTTTACGACGAGTTCAAACGCACTAAATTGTAGAACTTTAAAAATCTTTTCAGAAGTTAATAATAAAAAAAAAATATATATATTTTTGTTTCGTCTACATTCAATTCGAATATGATGGGCTCATAGTGTGCTTAAAATCTACATCTCTACCTACTTTAGAACCCACTTGCCGATTTCGTTACATTCTCCGGAAAAAGCTGAACAAAGGGAAGCTGTGCAAGTTATGGGGGGGGGGGATAAAATTGGGGAAAGTTTACCTCTCCGCATGCCTCAAAATGTTGCTCTGACATGCCCCGAAGGACTTCTATAAATAGCCACCACTGCCGAGACAACAACTCTCTCGGAGCACGTGCCCCGCACTTGTCGGCGTGAAAATGATAATTCTATCGATCGCCGCGGTAGGCAGCTGTGAGAATTTGATGACGTCAAGCCCAGCAGGTTCCTCGTTGTTTATTCGGGTTTGTTTCCCTTACACTCCATCCGGTCGTATCAATAGTGATATTTTTAACGCTCGTTAGCCATTAGGTCAGCGGTTCTCAGCCCGTGGGTTGCGACCCCTTTGGGGGTCGAACAACCCTTTCCCAGGGTTCGCCTATGATCAACGGTAAACACCTATACTATACAAGTACGAAGTACTAAAGAAAATAATTTTATGATTGGGAGTCGCCACAACATAAAGAACTGTATTAAAGGATCGCGGTATTAGAAAGGTTGAGAACCACTGCATTGGGTTAAAGACGATGTGTGTGTGCATTGGTTTAAATAGCTGGATCCAACTGCAAAGAGCTCTCCCTGGTCTTTCCCGGTGTAAAATTAGAGAAAAAATGGTGGCTGGTAATTGGATCAAATAAATATCGTTCCTGAGTCGACAACAAGTGTGTCACTCCAACTGGGGGAATAAATGCGTCACTCAGAGTGAGGGACCCAGTGTGTCACTAAATGATGGAACAAATGAGGGGACAAAATTGTCACTCCAATGGAGAGAACAAAAGTGTCACTCCAACGGCGAGAACAAATGTGTATCTACAACGGCGAGAACAATGTGTATCTACAACGGCGAGAAAAAATGTGTATCTACAACGGCGAGAACAAATGTGTATCTACAACGACGAGAACAAATTAAATGTGTATCTACAACGGCGAGAACAAATGTGTATCTACAACGGCGAGAACAATGTGTATCTACAACGGCGAGAACAAATGTGTATCTACAACGGCGAGAACAAATGTGTATGTACAAAGGCGAGAATAAATTAAATGTGTATCTACAACGGCGAGAACGAAAGTCTCACTCCAACTGAGGTAACAAATCTGTCACTCCAACTGAGGTAACAAATCTTTCACTCCAACTGAGGTAACAAATCTGTCACTCCAACTGAGGTAACAAATATGTCACTCCAACTGAGGTAAAAAATCTGTCACTCCAACTGAGGTAACAAATCAGTCACTCCAACTGAGGTAACAAATTTGTCACTCCAACTGAGGTAACAAATCTGTCACTCCAACTGAGGTAACAAATCTGTCACTCCAACTGATATAACAATTCTGTCACTCCAACTGAGGTAACAAATCTGTCACTCCAACTGAGGTAACAAATCTGTCACTCCAACTGAGGTAACAAATATGTCACTCCAACTGAGGTAACAAATATGTCAATCCAACTGAGGTAACACATCTGTCACTCCAACTGAGGTAACAAATCTGTCACTCCAACTGAGGTAACAAATCTGTCACTCCAACTGAGGGAACACGTGTATCACTCCAACTGGGGGAACAAGTGTTTCAATCCAACCGAGGGAACAAATGTGTCACTCCAATTGAGGGAACAAGTGTGTCACTCCGACTGAACAAATGTGTCACTCCAATTGAGGGAACAAGTGTGTCACTCCAACTGAACAAATGTGTCACTCCAATTGAGGGAACAAGTGTGTCACTCCGACTGAACAAGTGTGTCACTCCAATTGAGGGAACAAGTGTGTCACTCCGACTGAACAAGTGTGTCACTCCAATTGAGGGAACAAGTGTGTCACTCCGACTGAACAAATGTGTCACTCCAATTGAGGGAACAAGTGTGTCACTCCGACTGAACAAGTGTTTCACTCCAACCGAGGGAACAAATGTGCCACTCCAACTGAGGGAATTATGTGTCACTCCAAGTGGGGGACGAACAGGGACACTCAGACTGAAGGAATAAGTGTGTCACTCCAACTGAGGGAATAAGTGTGTCACTTCAATTGGGAGAATAAATGCGTCACTCAAAGTGAGTGAACAAGTGTTTCACTCCAACTGAGGGAACAAGTGTATCACTCCAACTAAGGGAACACGTGTGTCACTCCAATTGGAGGACCAAGTGTGTCACTCCAAGGGAGGAAATAAGTGTGTCACTCCAATTGGGGGACCAAGTGTGTCACTCCAAATTAGGGAACACGTGTGTCACTCCAACTGAGGGAACAAGTGTATCACTCCACCTAAGGGAACACGTGTGTCACTCCAACTAAGGGAACACGTGTGTCACTCCGACTGAGGGAACAGATTTCAAACTTTGCCTGTAGCAATGAAACAAGCATATAATATGCTCTAATGAATGTTTTGATTCAAAGGCGACGCAGATGTTGTACTTGTACATTGAACTTGTGCATTATTATTGTACATTATACGTGTAATTTATACATGTAATTTATACTCGTACATTTATTATACTCGTACATCATAGTACACTTATACATTATACTTGTAAAATTATACTTGTACATTATACATGCACTTGATTTGGCAAAAAATTTAGCTAACAGATTGTGATATTTTATTATTTTCTTGTGGTGATTGATTCCTGATCGTGAACTGAAAAGATTGAGTCGAATATAGAGTGCCCTGTTTGGACTTAGACAGGGATGGTTAATGTTGGTGCTAAGTGTTTCAAGAAATATGTTTATTAACTTGGCATTCGAAATTAATGTACCAGCAACAGAGAGTGAGACAGCGAAGTTGGTAGAAGAGTGGGACAGCATAGCTGGTAGAAGAGTGTGGCAGCATAGCTGGTAGAAGAGTGTGGCAGCATAGCTGGTAGAAGAGTGTGGCAGCATAGCTGGTAGAAGAGTGGGACAGCGAAGTTGGTAGAAGAGTGGGGCAGCATAGCTGGTAGAAGGGTGGGACAGCACAGCTGCTAGAAGAGTGGGGCATCATTGCTGGTAGAAGAGTGTGGCAGCATAGCTGGTAGAAGATTGGGGCAGCATAGCTGGTAGAAGAGTGGGGCAACATAGCTGGTAGAAGATTGGGACAGCCTAGCTGTAGAAGAGTAGGGCAGCATAGCTGGTAGAAGAGTGGGGCAACATAGCTGGTAGAAGGGTGGGGCAACATAGCTGGTACAAGGGTGGGGCAGCATAGCTGGTAGAAGACAGGGGCAACATAGATGATGGTGTGATATAGCTGTTAAAAGAGTGGAGCTCCAAAATCATTGGTTTAAACCCACGACATTCAGTGGGGCAACATAGCTGGTAGAAGATTGGGACAGCCTAGCTGTAGAAGAGTAGGGCAGCATAGCTGGTAGAAGATTGGTGCAGCATAGCTGTAGAAGAGTAGGGCAGCATAGCTGGTAGAAGAGTGGGGCAACATAGCTGGTAGAAGGGTGGGGCAGCATAGCTGGTACTAGGGTGGGGCAGCATAGCTGGTAGAAGGGTGGGGCAGCATAGCTGGTAGAAGACTGGGGCAACATAGATGATGGTGTGATACAGCTGTTAAAAGAGTGGAGCTCCGAAATCATTGGTTTCAAACCCACGACATTCAAAGTTTTGAACCATATCATTGCCAGGAGGATGAATTAGGCTGTTAAATATACGAAAAAGTACATTAGTGAAACGAAGAATGGGAAAACCTGAAAACAGGTGACGCAACTAACGCGTCGGCAAGAAGCCTCCACCAGCGAAAAAAGCACAGTAAAAACATAATTAAATTTAAAAATAACACTTAGACGAAATGTAGTATTCGAGAGGGCGTCAAGAGGATTGTGACAGCAATTAAGTAGGGGAGATATTAAAATACACGCAAAAAGGGAAAGAAGAGAGGAGAAGTGACGAGGAGGGGCGGAACAAAGTTTTAACAGGTGAATGAGAATATGGCATTCATGCCATGTGGTGTCAAGGTTCCTTAAGTCTTATTTCCATATTCACCCAGCTGGGTGTGTTAGTGCAGGTCACGATCGCACTTATAGTAAAATCCGCGTCTTGTTGCGTTCTTTTCTTCAGTTTATCCCATACTTTGTTTCACCCATTTCCCGTTATACAAATCTAAATACAGTCTACCCCCTTAAACATGTGATAATCCTAACGAACTTTGTTAATAATGATTTGATATTTTCTTGGAATAACTTGATGTTCTCTTTAAACTACTTGATTAGAAAGCTGCAGCTCTCCAGACACCACAGCGCTCACTTTGGGAACCACTGCTCTATTCAATGGGTAAGTTACTATTCCAAAGAAATCCAATAACATAGTAGGTGAGGTAAGGTAATAGCTTTATAGAAGTAGAAAAAATTACGCAAACTATTTTCATATTCTAACAAGGTAAAAAAAAACAAAAAACCAACAAGGAATCTAGTTAACAATTACATTTTGTTGAAACAGATTTAATTTCTTTTATTTTTGTTTGTATTTTTTTTTAATTCATTCTAACAATTTCAATTTTGTTTTTTACAACTTATTATTATTTTTAAGTGAACTTGTTTGTAGCGATTATATTTTCCTTCGTCTCGAGTTTCTTTCAATGTCATTTTAAATCTCTTTCCCTTAATGGTTTACTCAGGATCGCTCTGTAACCCACGCATCTACTAGACATTTAATCATTACCGCGGGGTGTAGGATTTCACACAGAAGCCAAGCCGTCACTGCGAAGATATCGCGGTATCCGGTGTTGCGGCACGTGACAGACACGTGACTGACATTGACTTGTTTTTTTGCTTTTGTTGAATTCTTTTACTCGTTCTCATGCTGATGACGATTAAACCTATTCAAATTTTTTACACTCCAAACGAATTAAGAGCAAATTTTAATAAAAAAATTGAGCCATGTGAAAATTACCAGATGGAAAATTAAAGATTTCAGCAAGGTTAGACATGTTAACAATGGTTACCGGAAATTTGATCGAAAGAAATTTCGTCGACAGAAAATTGATCGACGGAAATTTGATCGAACGGAAATTTGGTCGAATCTTTTTTCAGTTAATACGCGAAAATTTTCGTCAAATTTCTTTTTGAACGCACTATACTATTTAGTAAAACAAAATAATGCGTTCAAAAAGAAATTTAACGCACAATTTTAACGTGTAAACTAAAAAAAAATTCGACCAAAATTCCGTTCGATCAAATTTCCGTCGATCAATTTTCCGTCGACGAAATTTCTTTCGATCAAAATTCCGGATACAAGTTAACAATATCGCAACTAGAGACCGGAAACTCAAATTGTCCGTTCAAGGGCTTCACTGGTACACTTGGCTAAGAAGGGACCAAGGCGTGAAAGGACATCGCCATGGTCAGATGAGGACATCGCCATGGTCAGATGAGGACATCGCCATGGTCAGATGAGGACATCGCCATGGTCAGATGAGGACATCGCCATGGTCAGATGAGGACATCGCCATGGTCAGATGAGGACATCGCCATGGTCAGATGAGGACATCGCCATGGTCAGATGAGGACATCGCCATGGTCAGATGAGGACATTTCCCTGCTACGTATGGCCATAGGAACAACCCACACGCCGTAATAAGTAGATGAGACGAACGAAAACATGTCGTGTCGTTTTGTTGTCTTGTTTTGTTATGATTTGGTTATGCGTGTATATTATTTTTACGATAGGATTATGAGAATATAATACAGTCATCAGACAGTCCGCCAAATGAGTTTTGAAAAGGCATGATTTAATCGGATAGAATTATGATTATGGTAAATATACAAGTAAATTTTAATTATTTGATGATAGAATAAAAATTAGATAATTGTGTGGAATCAAGTATTGAATAGTCATGACTTTATCGGCGTGGGTTGAACATATATGTAAAATTATTTTATGATAAAATTATAACAATATAATGTAATAAAGTAGAGTAGAATGGCGTGTCGAATGGTCCTGATTTAATTGGCTAGAATTGTGATTTGATTACAGGTTATTTAATGGTGTATTATTTATTATTGAAGGAATACCTGAGTCATAAAATAGTGGACATATATTTGACTTCAAGGAATACCTGAGTCATAAAATAGTGGACATATATTTGACTTCAAGGAATACTTGAGTCATAAAATAGTGGACATATATTTGACTTCAATGAATACTTGAGTCATAAAATAGTGGACATATATTTGACTTCAAGGAATACTTGAGTCATAAAATAGTGGACATATATTTGACTTCAGGGAATACTTGAGTCATAAAATAGTGGACATATATTTGACTTCAAGGAATACTTGAGTCATAAAATAGTGGACATATATTTGACTTCAAGGAATACTTGAGTCATAAAATAGTGGACGTATATTTGACTTCAAGGAATACTTGAGTCATAAAATAGTGGACATATATTTGACTTCAAGGAATACTTGAGTCATAAAATAGTGGACATATATTTGACTTCAAGGAATACTTGAGTCATAAAATAGTGGACATATATTTGACTTCAAGGAATACTTGAGTCATAAAATAGAACCGCTGTGCTAAATCTCACCGAAAAGTTTTAGCCAGTTATGGTGCGAATGAGGGCTGGGGGTGTTCAATTTAAAACTGGTCGTAATAATTCTTAAAAGATGGATGGTTTCACCCTAATTCGTATTGAGTGTAGCTCTCATGGAGATATCATCAATCAAGATCAGTTTTCCCATAGAGTAGCGGTTTTCAAACTGTGGGTCGCGACCCCTTTGGGGGGGGGGCGTCGAAGGTCCCTTACGCAGTTGTCGCACAAGACCAATTAAAAAGAGTCTAGAAGTCGGTGTTTATACTTCAGCAACGGGGAGGGGGGATATTATTTTTATCACGTGATACAAATACAAATGATCTGTTATGAATTTGTTAGGGATCGTCCTATGCGTATTTGTCTTAATAGGTTATTCCTAGTGCAGTTCTTCTCGCGTTTTTGAAAGGGATGTAACATCAGTTATTAACCCGATTAGAGAATGCGTGGTTGCTCAACCTATGACTTTATGGGCAGGGGTCCGATCTTCTTAAACTGCGCTCCTTTTAGGGAGCACAACTTGGGGAGGGGGGGGGGGAGGGGCTACTAGAACAGCGTCGGTCCGCTGAGCACCACTTTGAGAATCACTGTTCTGCGTGGAATCGATAATGGAGCAATACTTTGTCGGTTAAGTAAACACTGCTCAAGGACAGACCACTCCCAACATATTCATCACTTGATCAACGCCATTTACCGCCCTTTACCTTCGTTAACATGACAGCCGTACAATTAAATGTATCTCTTTTTTTTTTTTTTTAAGAAAAGAAGAACAAAAAAGTCACGTGACATCAGCGTCATCGCGTGGGCCCTGCAAACGTATTCGGAAATTTGATCGAAAGAAATTTCGTCGACGGAAAAATTGATCGACGGAAATTTGATCGAACGGAAATTTGGTCGAATCTTTTTTTTTTTATTTGACACGTTAAAATTTTGCGTCCAATTTTTTTTTTGGACGCATTATTTTGTTTTACTGTATTGTATATTGCGTTGAAATAGAAATTTGACGAAAATTTTAACGTGTGAACTGAAAAAAAGATTCTACCAAATTTCCGTTCGATCAGATTTCCGTCAAACAATTTTCCGTCGACGAAATTTCTTTCGATCAAATTTCCGGTAACCCCCTGCAAACCCCGCGGCTGCAGGGGGGGCTCGGATATTTAAAGGGACCACAGTTGTGATGTGGGGAAAAAAAACATATGAATGCAGTTTGGACGAAACTGGAAAGTGGCCGGGCTCCTAACCTTTGCACGCGACACTTGCATTTTCAATCACAACCAAACCTACGTAATAATTCCCCCCCCCCCCCCCCAAACCTTTTTTTAAAAGTCTCAGTCTATAGTTTTCTGTCATTCGTAAATTCTCCGAGAGCATTTTTTAGACCACCCGTCGTCGGTTGACAACCAGCAAAACTGTCAACAGGTAAGAGGATAGAATTGTTATTGTGTATGTGGTGATGATCCATTTTTATTCGCTAAACACTTGGGTCGATTTCCCGTTCTAGCTGATGTATCCAGTGGCGAACCTGATATGGTGGAGGTTAGAAAAGTGTCAAACGCCATGGGTGGCCCCTTTGGGGGGGGGGGGGGTGCGGAATTCATTTTTTGTGTGTTAAAATTTACTATTGTCATGATCCTGAGTGTTTTTTTTTTACTCGTACTGAATCATTTTGTTTCCTCTTGCTTTTCTAATGTCTAAAATTTAACGTACACGCTTAGCAATAATGCATACTTTATTACTCTGTTACGCCGTTGAGCTACATCATTCAAGTTTATTCTCAGCTTTAAGTTTGTGATTTTGCCGGAGGTATACGCCTCTGAAGGTATCATTTTTTGCCATTAAGAATATTGCATGTATTGTTTTTATTAAAGGATAATATGTATGTATATATATATATATACACGACTACCAAATGGATGAGTCGTCGATCTGGTTTATTGCCAATCATAAGCAATATGACCACTGACTTCATAAACAAAGTCAGGTGACATTGCAGATTTAATACAATATATATATCTATATATATAATATATATATATTTGAGTATATTATTATTATTATTAGTTGTCTTATATAGCGCAGTACCACAGCCTAGAACTGGGCTCACCGCGCTGTACCTAAAAATATTAGAAAAAGAGACATAATCGTGACAATAAAATAAAATATGTGTGCGTGTTTACGTGTGTGTGTGTGTGTGTGTGTGTGTTTTGTTTTCTTTTGTTTCTTTTATTTTTATGGTGACATGACTATTTAGTTTGTTGTGGGATTGGGGTCATTTTTTAACAATCTAATAATAATCTATCGCAGCTGGCTCACCACTTTGTTCGCTGTGGTACACACGATATCTACCACAAATTAACAAATGCATTTTCAGATTTCATTTATGATCATGTCATGCTTAATATGGGGGCATGAAGCTTTAGCCAATTTTATAAGTAAAAAGGATTTTAATTAATTTTTTTGTAAATATCTGATCAGTGGCGTAGTGAGGGGGGCAAGGGGAGCATCATGCCCGGGGCGCTACTCACAAAGGGGCGCTACTCACAAAGGGGCTCCAAATGGTATATTTTACATATAATATTGTATGGTTTTCGAATAGGGGGGGGGCGCTAAAAGGGTATTGTGCCACTGTATATGATATAGTATAACAAGGCCAGATAAAACACCAATGTGCCTCCTCAGCAGACAGTCAGCCACATGAGATAGTGAACACATTACCTCTTTCGCTGCCCGGACTGCAGGACGCATGCCTTGGATATACGACATATCTACCAAAAATACCAGACTACCCCATAAATATGGTAATTTTCCGTCTTCGCGAGACGATGGAGTGGCTATTGACGCCTCGTCAAATGACTTATGAGGTCGATCATGGAATGGCAGTCTCGGCTGCACTTCTCGCAGGAGAACCTTGACCCCTGGTTAAATTTGGCCTTCCGTAATGCTCATTTTTGTTGTTGCAAGGGCTTTGCTTCGCGCATCTTCTACCCTCTTGACTCTTTCGCGCACTGCTGTTCGCAAGCTGGAACGGTCCTCAGCAAAGATATTCCGTCCCGTGATCTCCATGTTGGCCTCCCTATTAGGTTCCTTTTCATACTGTCTTAAAGCACAGCAGCGGCCGTCCAATAAGTCTTGCACTCTCTTTCAACTGTCCATACAGCAGATCCTTTGGAATACGGCTTTCGTCTATTCTCCTGACATGGCCTAACCAGCAAAACCGCCTTTTGCTAAGACTAAGAGCGGAGAAAATGCTACACATTTGGGCACACAACTCTCTTTTAATCTCATGTTCTCATCAGCGACTTCTACAAACAAATTTGACTCAGTGAGTTACTGGCTGGATGTTGCATCTTATCGCACTTAATTGAAAATGGAAAATAAAATAAAAATCGTGTTACGTGTCGTCACTATGATGAAAACGTGGCTACCAGAGCGCCACTAGAGCAGCGTTGCCCCAAATGGGAGTCCGCGGACCGTGGCTACCAGAGCACCACTAGAGCAGCGTTGCCCCCTAATGAGGGAGTCCACGTACCGTGGCTACCAGAGCACCACTAGAGCAGCGTTGCCCCCTAATGAGAGAGTCCACGGACCGTGGCTACTAGAGCACCACTAGAGCAGCGTTGTCCCAAATGGGGGTCTGCGGACCGTGGCTACCAGAGCACCACTAGAGCAGTGTTGTCCCTAATGAGGGGGGGTGTGTCCACGGACCGTAGCTACCAGAGCACCACTAGAGCAGTGTTGTCCCAAATGGGGGACCGGCTCTGGTCCACGAGCATAACGCTGCAAGTCCACACAACATAAATATTTATGGTCAGCTAAGAAGAAAATATAGTTGATAAATGTGCCACCGGTCTCTACGTGGCGTAATCTCGAAACGTATCCACTCTTAAAACTCTTGTATTTCTTAAAACTTTTGTAACTCTTAAAACTCTTGTAACTCTTAAAACTTTTGTAACTCTTAAAACTCTTGTAACTCTTAAAACTTTTGTAACTCTTAAAACTCTTGTATTTCTTAAAACTCTTGTATTTCTTAAAACTTTTGTAACTCTTAAAACTCTTGTAACTCTTAAAACTCTTGTATTTCTTAAAACTCTTGTAACTCTTAAAACTCTTGTATTTCTTAAAACTCTTGTATTTCTTAAAACTCTTGTAACTCTTAAAACTCTTGTATTTCTTAAAACTCTTGTAACTCTTAATAGTCTGGAACACGCTGCACTAGATCAAAGCATCACATATAAATAACTTTCTAATTTATATGATTTATGTTTTGCTGCACCCCAGAACTAGCTCTAACCAAATAAACTCCAGCTCCCTTTCCCCCACCAGTCACATGTAAGAAAGCAAAAACTGAACAAACAAACCCAAAACACACACAAACCCAAAACACACACACACATTTAAAAAAGAATTGAACCAAGCCCCTGTGGTAACCACCTTGAGATTCCCTGTATGGGTCGAAATGTCTGTGACGCAGATTACTTCTCTTTGAAGTGTACTTTTACAAAAGTTCAGATGGCAATATTTGGTGAGATTTAGGATTTTAATGACAATTTTCACACAAACACACAGAGACACATACACAAAACAGATACTTTCTCTCGCTCTCTCTTTCTCTCTCTCTCTCTCTTTCTTTCTCTTTCTCTCTCTCTCTCTGTCTCTCTCGCGCAGACATACATAAAATCACATGTAATATGTATAAGAATAACATATACAAACTGACGAAAAAAAATTAAGAAGCACTTGACTAATGAACATCATTACAAACGTCAGAGTCAGAGACATTTCATGGCTAGCACACATTGTGACATTATTCCTTTTTTGCACCCGTCCCTCACATTTTGGCGACATCGTTATTGTTATGATTGTTCGCCCTTCGCACACGAAGATGACCAAGGCATCTTTCGACTTGAGCAGTAGCCTTGACTTGAGCTGTAATTTGTTTGAAGTGAGGGGAAGTTGCTCAACTCGTCAGCCTCACTCTCTCGTCCTTTCCTTTTCGATCCAACAGAAAGACTTAGTCAAGATGACTAGAGTTGGACCAGGATGCATTAGATGACCAGCAGTGCGCCTGAATGTGTTGCAAAGTGATTAGACTCACGCATCTGGTTCACGCAAGGGAACATCGTGTGTGGCAGATAGCTGGGCACGGGTAGCGTCGCAAGATTGTCGGAATTTTCATTAAGGTTATGTCATACCGCCAATTGGAGTCCAGCTCTGAATTTGAATTCAGAGTTTTCATTCTCTTAGATGAGTTGCCATCTAAGGTTTACGAGTCCCATCCACCCCGGGTGCTGGTGGATGTGTTGGGTCTCGTCTAGGTTTCTGCTGGCGATTGAGCTTAAATCCACAAGCCTGGAATTAACGCGTGCAATTTAGATCCACTAGCATAAGAAACGGGTGCGGAAAGGGCCGTCTGTCCCGGGCGGTTCTTTTATCTTTACACAGAGGGGCGGCAATGTCGGTAAACTGCAGAGTTTTTCGTGGAAGAGGTCGTCAGAAAGTCTGGTCCTGCCCAAGTGGAATATCTTAATGAACTGATTTATAAACACGTATCCTTAAAGAACTTGCGGTGTCCAACACAGTCCTTAATGAGAGTTCCCAGTGTGGATTGACACAGAAAAAAGGCATACGGAGTGCACTCTTTTGAAGCGATAGCGCCAAAATTATGGAACAGTTTGCCTCAATCTTTGAGGGACTTTGAAAATGTTAAAAAAAAATCATTTAAGAAACATTTAAAGACTTTTTTCTTGAACTAGATTTAAGAACACCAGAGCGCAGTGAGCATGCTAATGTGGCAGAGATACAAGCGCTATATAAATATTCAATCAATCAAAATCTAGCTATACGTCAGTGTTTACAACGTACATTATAGTGTACATGAAAGCCATCTTATTTGATTGGTACTCACTAAATGCCACACAACACTATTCATACTTGATTTGTCCTTCCAGATTTCTTTTTTCTTCCGATGAGATAAATAATTTAACAAACTTATCCACCTTGTTAGCCTGATATTAACATTACTGGGATAATATAGCAATATGATATTTTTTTAACAAATGATATCCTATTAATAATTGTTTAAAATCAAATTTTAAAAATATCTTGGCGTATTTTCTAGCCCGCGGCTTCTCTGGTGTATCATCCACGCGATGGTGATATTTGAAACCGTGGCGACATTTCTTCTTTGTTCAAACTTTCAGACTAGCTTGTTTCTCTGTGTGACACAAACTTAAGCGACGGTAAAAGAATTTGGAGCGCTTCTCAAATTGTGGGAAATTAAAAGTGGCTCCTACGATCCATTTAGAAAATGGTACACTTATTGAATAACTAAATTGTTATTTTTTAAGTCACTTGTTTAAGGAAGATCGCAGTGCTTAAGGTGTGTTTCAAGTTATACGAAATATCTTCATAAGGAGTTCCCTTTGTTGTTCTTGTATCACCTTGAGTCCTTTCATGCCAAATTACAGTTTCATTTTATTAGTTATTCTTCCATGTCATATTCCCGTTTAAGTTTTTTAAACATGGATTAAAATAACTAGCAAAAACCCCGACAAAAATGACGGAAAGGGTCGATTAAAAAATAGTGCGTATAAGAAATGCTTCGATCGTAAAGGGAAACCTTCATTTCAACAAAATTAACATGAGTAATTTCCCTTGAAATAGCTACCCACCCAATCTGAAGTTTTAACATGTGTATCACTACTGTCATTGAAAATATCACCACTATCACCCCATTGTCACAGTAAATTTAGATGCTGTCTTAGGACAAATCACTACTGTCATGGGAAATAGCTACTCTTTCATGAGAAATATCTACTCTTACAAGTGAAATAGCAACTTTTTCATGAGCAATAGCTACTCTTTCATGTGCAATAGCTACTCTGACAAGGGAAATATGTACTCTATCATGTGAAATAACTATTTGTAAAGGGAAATAGCTTCTCTTTTATGAGAAATATCAACTCTGTCTATGTCAACTCGGTCATGTAAAATAGCTACTCTGTAAAGGGAAATAGCTACTCTGTCGTGGGTAATGTCACAGGCAGCTTAACATATGGCCAGGGGCAATAACTGTCCTCGTGAGATTGATGTTTTAAAGGTTAACGGAACTGGGTTGCGGTGTACAAGTAAACAAGAGTTGAGGGTAATTGATTGAGCAAAATGACCCCAGATGATGTGACCCTGGTCGATATGACGTAGCTCTGACGAGTAGAGACGGCTTTTCGTGGAAGCCAATCAGATGGCAATGCCTAGATTTCGGTGCAAGGCTCAAATGTTTAGGAATCAGTGAAAAGCTCACTTGTCAGCGAGTTATGGTAAAAATGTTTGAGCCTTACTCTTTGTAAATTGAATAAGTGGCTCATTAATTAATTACCCGCAATTTCGAATAAAGCTATATATTGAAATGCATAATAATATAAACACATTATACAGGATTGCCTAGGTAAACAGCTCACTGGCTTGTCTGTGCAGTCCAAAGTCTTTGGATAAGTGGCTTGTCAGTCCAGTCCAAGTTTTTGGATCATTGGTTTGTCAGTCCAGTCCACGTCTTTGGATCCTTGGCTTATCAGTGCAGTCCAAGTCTTTGGACCTTGCTTATCAGTGCAGTCCAAGTCTTTGGATCCTTGGCTTATCAGTGCAGTCCAAGTCTTTGGATCATGGTATTGTAAATCAACTAACAAGAAATTTCAGTTCCCACACATGCCCCCACTCCCGAAATGCATTTTTGAGATATATACAAAATACGCATAGGTAGAATATTCCTCAATCTGCGTCGTCATCAGCATAAACAACCAAATCGTGAATAGAGTGTTAGGTCCAAAGTAAGTCCAAGTCCAAGATTTTGAGCCATTTCTGTAGTGTTTCGATTATATCCCACACCCTTTATGATAAACAATATATATGCATGGAAATGGCAACTTAACACTTTCAATGTAATTATTGATATTAAAGTACTTTGGACATCAAAGAATACATTATATTAGAAATACCATTAAAGAACTCGAACTTCAAGCCTTGTTAGAAAATTGGGAAGACGCTTCAAAAATTGTTAACGGGGCGCATCGATTTTGTAAGTATTTTGAAAGGATATTCATATGGTGGTCTTAGTGGTGTAAACTGAGTCGATCCCAAGCTTGTGGACTAGAGTTTAATCCCCAGCAAAATCCACCAGCAACCCCGGAAGGCAATTCATCTAAAACAGTGGTTCTCAACCTTCCTAATGCCGCGACCCCTTAACACAGTTCCTCACGCGGTGGCGACCCCCAACCACAAAATTATTATCGTTCCTACTACATAACTGTAAAGTAAATATGCCTTCTGATGGTCTCAGGCGACCCCTGGGAAAGGCTCGTTCGACCCCCAAAGGGGTCGCGACCCACAGGTTGAGAACCGCAGATCTAAAAAGAAGGCTAACTCTGGCATCAACCACGGAGATGGATTCCCGTAAGCGGTAAGACATTTACGCAATGACTTTTCTGACAAATCCTGAGACGTGGAACGCATAAAGAGTACAGAGAGCCACACAAAACAAAAACAACAAAAAACGCACAGGTGGTTATGCCTGGATCTTGCCATTTGGGGCAATTAGGCAAAAACAAGATCTAGTGTGTATAAGAATACTTCGATGGTAAAGGGAAACATTGATGTCAACAAAATTAACATTAGTAATTTCCCTGACAAACTGAACAACTCTTCCACCACTTAAAACAAAATACAGCTCAAGTCAAGGCTGATACTCAAGTCGAAAGCTTGGTTATCTTCGTATGCGAAGGACGAACAATATGAAGAAAAATATATTATAGATATATATAAATTTGTTTCAAATGGTTCATCTCACATTTGATTATAAGCTTTATAAACATTTGATTCAACGAAATTTCTGAACATTCTCAAATTGTCGCACCGATATCAATTATTTTAAAATCAATTTCTTTTTAATAAATTTTTTTAGCACTGAGAAATATGGAGGTTTACCCGCTCCCTATTAAAAATACCCTGATAATGAGCTCCAAGCTCAAGCTCTAGCTCTGAGCTGCACTCCACAACCTTGCTTGAAAGATGAATGGGAAGTTCATTGAGTCCTGAGACCATAACTCTGCTATAAAGTTTAAATCCCCCCCCCCCCCCCAAAAAAAATCCGATGCAGAAACGGAACTCTTGTGCAGTGTCGTCTCACCCCCCCCCCCCCCTTCCTCCCCCAATCTTAAACCATTCCAAAAGCTTATAATACCTTTTGATTGATTTATTAGTTTCTCCGCCTATGTTATATTATTTCCGCTAAAAATAAAGGTGTTACCCAATAAGATTAAAAACATTTGTCTTTCTCAGAAGGACAATAATGTGTTGTATGCCGTCTTATAAAAAAAAAACCAGCATCACCGAGTCGTCAGCGCAGCATTTTGGCTGATTAAAAAAAAAAAGAAGAAGAAAAAATAAAAGCATCGGTTCATTGTTTTCCCTCGTCGAATCAGTCCCACCGGGAAAATCCCATGCCCCGCCCCACCACTCACACACACACACGCACACATAGACGGACGCGCGTGAACACTAACATGCGTAATGCTTTACTCAAATAAATGGAATTTTCTGGTAATGAGTCGCATTTTTACTGCTGAGGGTCAGCTCATGGACAGAAATAGCTTTTTTTCGTGACAGATATTTAGGTCAAGAGGTCAACCAATGAGAGAAGAAAAGAATGAGACTAGTTGAAGGTCACAATCCTTAACCTCGTACCTTTGACCTCCGCATTTTTGTTTGCTTGTTGGTACGCTAATCAAAACTGGGTTTCTTTAATAGTGTGACGGATTGTACTTTGACGTCAGACATATGGAGAATATAAACTCTTCATAGTAAGAAAAAAATAACTTTTTATTACAAAAATTAATGGGGAAGATCCAGGAATAGGAATAACGGAAGGGAATAGATAAATGTTGTAAAGACAGAAAGTGTGAACCAGAGAAAAAGGAGAAAGAAAAAAACATTTATTTTTTTTTTTTTTTAAAAGGAGAAAAGAAAGAAAGAAGGCAGATACATTGATAAAATGAAGGCCGTTCGTTAAAAGAAATAACAATGGATTAAAATCGCAAAACAAAAGCTTGGAATAGAATTGAATTTAAGATATTAATAGAAAAACAAGGTCACACGTAGAGCATGACGTACAGGAAGTTCTAAAGCAAAGATGTGTAATCCGTTTGTAATGTGTTTATTTTTTGCTCTCATTCTTGTGCGAATCTGTTCAAGGTCTTCTGTAGGATAGAGTGGTCTGAATACAAGATTATTTATTTTTTTTACTCTAGTTCTTGTGCAGCGCAGTTCAAGGTCTTCTGTATACTCCAACAGTTATTTGTGCACACCACATACTACATTACTGATACGAGGTCGAGTGGTTGCTCCTGTATCCTAACAAATGGAGTGGACTAATACTTGAGTTGGGGGTGTGTGGGGGGGGGGGGATAGTGATAATTGGGAGATGGTAGTTCATTCATTTATGGTGGGTAAGAGTATATTTCAAGTCGAGTTCGGGAAGGTGAAGGTCAGGGGGTTGCACAAGTGTAGTTGAGTTAAATTTTGACACATTAATAAAAAAGACATAGTTCTTGTAGGTGAAATGATTAGGGTGCGCCATGCTGCTCTTGTAGGTGAAATGATTAGGGTAGGCCATGCTGCTCTTGTAGGTGAAATGATTAGGGTGGGCCATGCTGCTCTTGTAGGTGAAATGATTAGGGTAGGCCATGCTGCTCTTGTAGGTGAAATGATTAGGGTGGGCCATGCTGCTCTTGTAGGTGAAATGATTAGGGTGGGCCATGCTGCTCTTGTAGGTGAAATGATTAGGGTGGGCCATGCTGCTCTTGTAGGTGAAATGATTAGGGTAGGCCATGCTGCTCTTGTAGGTGAAATGATTAGGGTGGGCCATGCTGCTCTTGTAGGTGAAATGATTAGGGCGGACCATGCTGCTCTTGTAGGTGAAATGATTAGGGTGGACCATGCTGCTCTTGTAGGTGAAATGATTAGGGCGGACCATGCTGCTCTTGTAGGTGAAATGATTAGGGCGGACCATGCTGCTCTTGTAGGTGAAATGATTAGGGCGGACCATGCTGCTCTTGTAGGTGAAATGATTAGGGTGGACCATGCTGCTCTTGTAGGTGAAATGATTAGGGTAGGCCATGCTGCTCTTGTAGGTGAAATGATTAGGGTGGGCCATGCTGCTCTTGTAGGTGAAATGATTAGGGTGGGCCATGCTGCTCTTGTAGGTGAAATGATTAGGGTGGGCCATGCTGCTCTTGTAGGTGAAATGATTAGGGTAGGCCATGCTGCTCTTGTAGGTGAAATGATTAGGGTGGGCCATGCTGCTCTTGTAGGTGAAATGATTAGGGCGGACCATGCTGCTCTTGTAGGTGAAATGATTAGGGTGGACCATGCTGCTCTTGTAGGTGAAATGATTAGGGCGGACCATGCTGCTCTTGTAGGTGAAATGATTAGGGCGGACCATGCTGCTCTTGTAGGTGAAATGATTAGGGCGGACCATGCTGCTCTTGTAGGTGAAATGATTAGGGTGGACCATGCTGCTCTTGTAGGTGAAATGATTAGGGTGGGCCATGCTGCTCTTGTAGGTGAAATGATTAGGGTGGGCCATGCTGCTCTTGTAGGTGAAATGATTAGGGCGGACCATGCTGCTCTTGTAGGTGAAATGATTAGGGTGGGCCATGCTGCTCTTGTAGGTGAAATGATTAGGGCGGACCATGCTGCTCTTGTAGGTGAAATGATTAGGGTGGGCCATGCTGCTCTTGTAGGTGAAATGATTAGGGCGGACCATGCTGCTCCTGTAGGTGAAATGATTAGGGTGGGCCATGCTGCTCTTGTAGGTGAAATGATTAGGGTGGGCCATGCTGCTCTTGTAGGTGAAATGATTAGGGCGGACCATGCTGCTCTTGTAGGTGAAATGATTAGGGCGGACCATGCTGCTCTTGTAGGTGAAATGATTAGGGCGGACCATGCTGCTCTTGTAGGTGAAATGATTAGGGCGGGCCATGCTGCTCTTGTAGGTGAAATGATTTGGGCGGACCATGCTGCTCTTGTAGGTGAAATGATTAGGGCGGACCATGCTGCTCTTGTAGGTGAAATGATTAGGGTGGGCCATGCTGCTCTTGTAGGTGAAATGATTAGGGCGGACCATGCTGCTCTTGTAGGTGAAATGATTAGGGTGGGCCATGCTGCTCTTGTAGGTGAAATGATTAGGGTGGGCCATGCTGCTCTTGTAGGTGAAATGATTAGGGCGGACCATGCTGCTCTTGTAGGTGAAATGATTAGGGTGGACCATGCTGCTCTTGTAGGTGAAATGATTAGGGTGGACCATGCTGCTCTTGTAGGTGAAATGATTAGGGTGGACCATGCTGCTCTTGTAGGTGAAATGATTAGGGTGGACCATGCTGCTCTTGTAGGTGAAATGATTAGGGTGGGCCATGCTGCTCTTGTAGGTGAAATGATTAGGGTGGGCCATGCTGCTCTTGTAGGTGAAATGATTAGGGTGGACCATGCTGCTCTTGTAGGTGAAACGATTAGGGTGGGCCATGCTGCTCTTGTAGGTGAAATGATTAGGGTGGGCCATGCTGCTCTTGTAGGTGAAATGATTAGGGTGGGCCATGCTGCTCTTGTAGGTGAAATGATTAGGGTGGGCCATGCTGCTCTTGTAGGTGAAATGATTAGGGTAGGCCATGCTGCTCTTGTAGGTGAAATGATTAGGGTGGGCCATGCTGCTCTTGTAGGTGAAATGATTAGGGCGGACCATGCTGCTCTTGTAGGTGAAATGATTAGGGTGGACCATGCTGCTCTTGTAGGTGAAATGATTAGGGCGGACCATGCTGCTCTTGTAGGTGAAATGATTAGGGCGGACCATGCTGCTCTTGTAGGTGAAATGATTAGGGCGGACCATGCTGCTCTTGTAGGTGAAATGATTAGGGTGGACCATGCTGCTCTTGTGGGTGAAATGATTAGGGTGGGCCATGCTGCTCTTGTAGGTGAAATGATTAGGGTGGACCATGCTGCTCTTGTAGGTGAAATGATTAGGGTGGGCCATGCTGCTCTTGTAGGTGAAATGATTAGGGTGGACCATGCTGCTCTTGTAGGTGAAATGATTAGGGTGGACCATGATGCTCTTGTAGGTGAAATGATTAGGGTGGGCCATGCTGCTCTTGTAGGTGAAATGATTAGGGTGGACCATGATGCTCTTGTAGGTGAAATGATTAGGGTGGGCCATGCTGCTCTTGTAGGTGAAATGATTAGGGTGGGCCATGCTGCTCTTGTAGGTGAAATGATTAGGGTGGGCCATGCTGCTCTTGTAGGTGAAATGATTAGGGTGGACCATGCTGCTCTTGTAGGTGAAATGATTAGGGTGGACCATGCTGCTCTTGTAGGTGAAATGATTAGGGTGGGCCATGCTGCTCTTGTAGGTGAAATGATTAGGGTGGGCCATGCTGCTCTTGTAGGTGAAATGATTAGGGTGGACCATGATGCTCTTGTAGGTGAAATGATTAGGGTGGACCATGCTGTTCTTGTAGGTGAAATGATTAGGGTGGACCATGCTGCTCTTGTAGGTGAAATGATTAGGGCGGACCATGCTGCTCTTGTAGGTGAAATGATTAGGGTGGACCATGCTGCTCTTGTAGGTGAAATGATTAGGGTGGGCCATGCTGCTCTTGTAGGTGAAATGATTAGGGTGGGCCATGCTGCTCTTGTAGGTGAAATGATTAGGGTGGGCCATGCTGCTCTTGTAGGTGAAATGATTAGGGTGGACCATGCTGCTCTTGTAGGTGAAATGATTAGGGTGGGCCATGCTGCTCTTGTAGGTGAAATGATTAGGGCGGACCATGCTGCTCTTGTAGGTGAAATGATTAGGGCGGGCCATGATGCTCTTGTAGGTGAAATGATTAGGGCGGACCATGCTGCTCTTGTAGGTGAAATGATTAGGGCGGGCCATGATGCTCTTGTAGGTGAAATGATTAGGGTGGACCATGCTGTTCTTGTAGGTGAAATGATTAGGGTGGACCATGCTGCTCTTGTAGGTGAAATGATTAGGGCGGACCATGCTGCTCTTGTAGGTGAAATGATTAGGGTGGACCATGCTGCTCTTGTAGGTGAAATGATTAGGGTGGGCCATGCTGCTCTTGTAGGTGAAATGATTAGGGTGGGCCATGCTGCTCTTGTAGGTGAAATGATTAGGGTGGGCCATGCTGCTCTTGTAGGTGAAATGATTAGGGTGGACCATGCTGCTCTTGTAGGTGAAATGATTAGGGTGGGCCATGCTGCTCTTGTAGGTGAAATGATTAGGGCGGACCATGCTGCTCTTGTAGGTGAAATGATTAGGGCGGGCCATGATGCTCTTGTAGGTGAAATGATTAGGGTGGACCATGCTGCTCTTGTAGGTGAAATGATTAGGGCGGGCCATGATGCTCTTGTAGGTGAAATGATTAGGGCGGGCCATGATGCTCTTGTAGGTGAAATGATTAGGGCGGACCATGCTGCTCTTGTAGGTGAAATGATTAGGGTGGACCATGCTGCTCGTGTATAAACATGAGTGCGTTGATTGTTGACCTAGATAGAAATTGTTGCCATTTTATCTTAACTTCAAACTAATAGGTTTTATGTGCTGGGTCGGCCCTTTTATTTAAAACCATTAAAAAGATCTTTGAGATTGACAATGTCATGCGTGAGACGCAAAAAAAAAAAAAAAAAAACATTTTGGTAAACAAAAACCTATTCCTAACCCTAGTTCTAACCCTAATCATGAAACTAACAATAATACTAGCGATATTCCTAATCCTAAACATAACCATAATAATAACCCTAATCCTACCCCTAATAATAGTCATAGTCTTAACCGTAATCCTAACCCTAACCCTAATCCTAACCCTAACCCTAATCCTAACCCTAATCCTAACCCTAATCCTAACCCTAACCCTAATCCTAACCCTAATCCTAACCCTAATCCTAACCCTAATCCTAACCCTAATCCTAACCCTAATCCTAACCCTAATCCTTTATTGTGATCAGTGATCTACAGTTTTCTATGTACATTCTAAAGAATTGTTGGGTATTTATTATTATTATTATTATTATGGGTAGTTTTCTATAGCGTGGTACCCCAGCCTAGGGCTGGGCTCACCACGCTGTACATGCAAATTAAAATGAACTTAAAAAATATAAATTAAAAACCAACCATTCCATAACAATTTACATGTGAAGCCATGGACGGCACTCAGCAGCATCGTTTAACTTTCAGAGGGGGAATCAGTCAGGATAGTCAAGTTTAAAGATGTCAAAAACTGAGAAATCCGCGGTGTTGATATACATTACATATTCGTTTGATCGCAAGGAAACAAAAAAAGCCAGCCGGCTTAGAGGCTAATAGGTCCTTTTGGGCACAGCTGAAAATAAGGAAGCCCTAGTCAGCTAATACACAGTTGTGTAAAGCGCACCTGCCATTTAATAATTCAACACACCTTTTACTTTGTGCTTAACTTAAACATTTTATTTATTTCCATTCGCCTTAATTTTTTTGTGTTGTTTTTTTGTTGTTGTTTTTTTGTTTGTATTTATCAAGTGGTTTAGTAAAAGCACCTGGCGTTTAATTTCTCTCGCTCTTTGGTCGGACAAACAATTTTATTGTAAAACAAAATAATTTAATCAGTTAATGAAGTTAAAATAATGGATGTCGAGGCATGCGCCATGAAGAGATTTTATATCACTGATTTTTTAAATAATTTTTATTTTAGATAGGCATTACCTTTTTATTGTTTTAAATGGATGGATCAAGCTCCCTTTGGAGTCGTACACTTTTCAAGTGTTGTGTGTGTTGAGGCAGTGGCGTAGCGAGCTTAACTCGCGCCCGGGGCACAATACCTTTTTAGCGCCCCCCCATTCGAAAACCATACAATATTATAGTAAAATATACCATTTGGCGCCCCTTTGTGAGTAGCGCCTGGGGCATGATGCCCCCTTGCCCCCCTCACTACGCCACTGTGTTGAGGGGGCAGTTGTGGCACAAAAAAGGTTGGGTAGTCATTTGATTTACAACTCTGAGAAAGTCATATGACAACAAAGAGAATTGGGAGCACTCTCCAAATAAGCTGCAGGTTGCTTGACTTTTCTGTTTCAAGCTTCACTCGGCTTCACTCAGGCGCACTGACATTCTCGCATGACGCTGTATACAAAGAGACAGTTCACAATGGTATATACCCCTATCATATGCACGCAAGCCCAAGTGGTGCCAGGTTGTCTATGGCGCCACGGGGGACGAAAGTGGCTCCATTGTTATGAATATTAGTAGTTATCATCGGCCGGAAAGATACTATCACAACACGAGCATTTAGCACGCCCTATTCAACCCGGAAATCAAACAATGTAAACGGTGTCTCACTCTTGTGAGAAAATACCAAGAAATGTATGTGACATTTTTCTGACCTGACTCAAAAAAACACACTGAGATTTGTTTCCTTCTAACTGGTATTTGTTACGTTCCATTGCGATTAAGTGACGACATCTTGATGCCATTTTGTTACCTTGTTGTCAGTTTTATTCAGGACCAGAGAGAAAGGGGCGGGCATTTGAAACGGTAAGGTTGCAATGCCACGGCTCGATACCAAACAGGGTGAACAAAAACTAGGTCAACACACATACTATAAAATACATGTTATATATGACACAGGCTATAACACACAGGCTATAACACACGGGCTCTAATTCTGAACAATCGGATTCACTACCAAAGTCAGTTTGGTACCAACAAATTATTTTTTTTTATTAAGACATTAGTTCCTAGCCACGAAAACATGGTTGCAATGTCGATGCATTTTTCCGGACTCATTACTTGCATATGGAGTTGGTCATTTGTCTGTCGATATCCACTCCTCTCTACATCTTACTGAAGCCTCCACTGGATATCCTCCTCTGAATGGGCCATGACATCATCACCGCCTGGTAGGAACTGCTCAACTTTGCACTCTCTCAGCCGAACAACCTGTTTGCATCATTAGTACGCGATGTGATCCTCAGAAGTAAACAAGATGTTTTCACCATCCTAACTGCACATGGAGGGGTTTTAAAAAATAACTGAATATGAGTTATCTCCCCGGCCCCGCCCTTTCGGGAGCACAGAGTGATATTATACTGACAGTAGAGACACATATTCATGATGAGAATCACGACCAGGATGAAAATCACGTCAAAGATGAGAATCACGACAAAGATGAGAATCACGACCAGGATGAAAATCACGTCAAAGATGAGAATCACGACAAAGATGAGAATCACGACAAAGATGAGAATCACAACAAAGATGAGAATCACGACAAAGATGAGAATCACGACAAAGATGAGAATCACGACAAAGATGAGAATCACGACAAAGATGAGAATCACGACAAAGATGAGAATCACGACAAAGATGAGAATCACGACAAAGATGAGAATCACGACAAAGATGAGAATCACGACAAAGATGAGAATCACAACAAAGATGAGAATCACGACAAAGATGAGAATCACAACAAAGATGAGAATCACGACAAAGATGAGAATCACAACAAAGATGAGAATCACAACAAAGATGAGAATCACAACAAAGATGAGAATCACAACAAAGATGAGAATCACAACAAAGAGGAGAATAACAACAAAGATGAGAATCACAACAAAGATGAGAATCACAACAAAGATGAGAATCACAACAAAGATGAGAATCACAACAAAGATGAGAATCACAACAAAGATGAGAATCACGACAAAGATGAGAATCACGACAAAGGTGAGAATCACGACAAAGGTGAGAATCACGACAAAGATGAGAATCACGACAAAGATGAGAATCACGACAAAGGTGAGAATCACGACAAAGATGAGAATCACAACAAAGATGAGAATCACGACAAAGATGAGAATCACGACAAAGATGAGAATCACGACAAAGATGAGAATCACGACAAAGATGAGAATCACGACAAAGGTGAGAATCACGACAAAGATGAGAATCACGACAAAGATGAGAATCACGACAAAGATGAGAATCACAACAAAGATGAGAATCACAACAAAGATGAGAATCACGACAAAGATGAGAATCACGACAAAGGTGAGAATCACAACAAAGATGAGAATCACGACAAAGGTGAGAATCACGACAAAGATGAGAATCACGACAAAGATGAGAATCACGACAAAGATGAGAATCACGACAAAGATGAGAATCACGACAAAGGTGAGAATCACGACAAAGATGAGAATCACGACAAAGGTGAGAATCACAACAAAGGTGAGAATCACGACAAAGGTGAGAATCACGACAGTGTTTGCCGGAGTCTTTCAAAAAAAATTCCTCATTTGAAGTCGTGAGAAGATGGTCAGAACGGAAGAGACTCGGCTTTGGGGAGAGGAGTTTGAGAAAAAACAACTATAGCTGACTCTTTTGTTGTCCAGTCAGAGTAAGATTCTAGCAATACATGTATTTCTTTTTTTTTTAAATGTATTGCGGTGACTAATTCCCAAGGTTAGAGCTCGTATTTATTATTATTTTGTTTTTATTTCATCAATTACTCTGCAGCCTTGATGTTATCACTGAAAGCGTCAAACATTGCGACAATTTGGGTTGTATCGCAATAATGTTACTATCTTAAAAAAACAAAGTAACCGAGAACCTTCGGACACAAGGCAGCGATAAGAACATGCGTACACTCTTTGTGGTTTTATATTGAAAGTGGTTGGAAATATTTGCTGTAATTTGTACGCAAGTTCTCTATGCCATGGCCATTGCGTAGGATTACAATATTTTTATTTTTTTTATTTTTTTTTTATAAAAACGTTAGGAGCAGTTCGGATAACCAGTGATCAGGATAACCGGAACTCAGAAAATCGACGCTCACCTGTTTATGGATATTGAATGACTGCTCTTTCTATTTTTATTCACATAAATTATTGAAGTAGCTCTCGTGCGTAGTTCACGTAACATGATACTTTGCCTTACTTTATTGGAATTGTTAACCCTCGCGCGCTTATTATCATCCCGAATCTCACCACCCCAGCCCTTTAAAAAAATTAAAAAGAATCCAATCCACCAGTGGATAAATGCGGCCTTGAATTATTGAAAATGTCTATCACGCCGCTTAGGGTGTTGTTGGAATTTAAGATTTCTTCTTTTTCTTCTCATCGGCCGGAATATTCTTTTAGTTTTAACCTCATCTCTAACACGAGTCACGCATTCATTAATATCAAGGAGTGCGAAGTAAAAAGTCGTTTTTACAGGCGAACACGTCGAGATGTTGTGACCAGGCTCTTTCATAGTGCGGGGGGGGGGGGGGGGGGGGGGACACGCACACCTTGGCGCCATATTGCCGCATACCTCTCTGATCTTTGTTCGCAAACACTTGCCGGTAAAAGTTACATAAATAGTGACGTAGATCTTCATAACATCGGACTGAGGAAGACGGGGGGGGGGGGGGAAATGAGGTCACCTTTAGTATGACCTACTAACCTATTTCGTCATTTCAAACGCTCCAGTTAACGCCAAGTTACCAACAACAGATAGAAACTGTTGGAATGCTAGACAATTTATGTTTTTTTCGGGTTGGGGGGGGGGGGGGAGGCGATCATTCGAGCTCATTAACTGGATTAAGTAGTTCACTCGAACTCATTAACTACATTTAAAATTATTAAATAGACCGAACTAGGAATCTTTGTTGTTGTTGTTTTCAATCCTCCAAATGTAATACAACTCCAGAAAACAGACTACTTAATTCGAACGTTATCTTTTTTTCGCCTTTTTAAAGGCGCATATAATATATATATATATATAAAATATGTCTCTCGGAAATATGTTGATAATATCATTCCGGTGTTCATGAAATTCTTCAAACTCAGGGTTCCGATGCCCTAATGTAATTTGTTAATCATCGTAGCAACAAATTAAAGGTGTTGATTTAACATCAATCACTGTGACGCTACATTCATATGTTTAGATTGTTTTTTAAGGTATATATATATTTTTTTTTAATTTCAGCTCCATGACTCTTGGTAAGACTTTTATTCTTCCGTTTCTTCATCCATATTTTAAAAAGTAGAGGGACAAGTCTGATAAAACAGATTCTGGTCTTTAAAATTATAAAAAAACGGAAACGTGGGGGAAAAAATAAAGAATTAATTCATTCGTTTTTAAATCTTTCTTATTTCCACGTCCTGTGACGTTTCTCCATGTAGAACATCGTCCGCACTTTCACCTCAACATGAAACCGATACCGTCATTATTCCATTCAATAACCCATTAATTACGACCACACGTGGTCATAAAAGTACCCTGGTATACACACCGTGCGCTCCACACTTTCCTACAATTAGGGTTTCTCAGCAATGGATCCCGAGGTAACGGCATCCCCGCACGATTTTCAGTGAACAAAAGACATCCAGTGAAATTTGCACGTCACAGGTCCACAGTTTTAGAATACAATTCTCTTTTTTCTTTTTTCTTTTTAAATTACAAATCAGAGATTGTCACAAATTGTCAGTATAAGCCGGAACTGTAAAATATAGTTAAGGGCGCTGCATTACTAAGCTCAGTTGCTCCAATACAGATGTTCTCAAGCGTTTTAAAGTCACGACCATATTCTTATATAGAAGAAAAGTGAACCTTACCACAATATAATTGGAGAATAAAATGCTTGTAAATAGGGTAAATTCTTGGAAAGGAATACACATTAAAACTAAATGTTCAAATATCTTGTTAGTGACGACACATTTAATGCCATGACTTCAATCATAACCGAAACATTAAGACACAAGTGACGACAAATTTAATGCCATGACTTCAATCATAACCGAAACATTAAGACACATACTTTTTTAATTAAAAAAACTATTTAAAATTCACTAGTTCACTTAGTCTATTGTTTCAGCCGGCAACCACACTTAAATCCCTTTACAACTCGGTTTGAGGACCACCGTCATGGCCTGGATACCTGTGCTCTAGTAACCTGTTTCTCCCAAGACTTCCTGTGTCAAACTACCTTTATAACACTTTGTATTGTGTCTTTTTCTTTCTCTCTCTCTTCCAAAATCAACATATTAAGACCTACACAGGTAAAGATACATTTATTATCATTACTAATTATTTTAATTTGTTCGAAACTAACCCTTTAAACACATTGTTAGAACATTTGCTTGTAAATATTTTAGTGACAGATTCGAAACTAGAATTGGCTACCTGTAAAGAATGCAAAACTCATAATTTTTATTTTTGTTCCTACAGGCGGTTAAATCCAATTTCTTGCTTACCAGTCATATGATTAGCTAGGTATCCATTGCCAGGTACAATCCGTGGAAAATGAAGCAAATAGTAGTAAGTCACAACCTCTTAACTAACCTTAGCACTGTAAACATTGTTTTTTTCTCTATAATATTCATTCAAATA
The DNA here is from genome assembly GCA_964017045.1 of Omphiscola glabra. Lineage (NCBI taxonomy): Eukaryota > Metazoa > Mollusca > Gastropoda > Lymnaeidae > Omphiscola > Omphiscola glabra. The sequence continues at coordinate 30,609,106 of OZ024805.1, forward strand.
AAGTAACAAAAAAACTTTTTAAAAATCAACTCTTTTATAGTTTTAAATTGAGTTTATTATATATTTTTCATTTAATTAATTGTATTCCGGGATAAGCGAACACCCGGGAAACGACAAATCCTTCCTGCAGCATAGAACAATGTTCTTCAAAGGAAAAAGAAGAAAAGAAGGATCTTCCTAAAATAATAAATATATTTTTTTTTAAATATTTATAAAATAATCTGTTTATTTTACAAAAGTTATGCGTAGTTTTTGCATTCTAAGTGAATCAGCGGTTCTCAACCTGTGGGTCGCGACCCCTTTTGGGGTCCAACGACCCTTTCCCATGGGTCGCCTAAGACCTATCGGAAAACACATATACTCTACAGTTATGAAGTAGCAACGAAAATAATTGTTTGATTGGGGGGTCGCCAGAGCATGAGGAACTGTATTAAAGGGTCGCGGCATTAGGAAGGCCGAGAACCACTGCTATAAGACTTGGCGAGTGACCTTGAGATTGTTAAGAAACCCATTAATCTCTGTACGGTTTCAGAAATAGATCATCGTGACGTTTTCCGCGGCTTGGCAAGCGAGGAAGGTCAAGGTAATAACTACCTCACATGAATTACTTTTCATGAAATTCCTAGATTTCAGTGATGAAATGTCGACGCGAAAGTCCGATGCCGAATACGGGAGACAGGCCATGAAAATATCTCCTTCAGGTTGATATAAATCGGAAAATATTTCCAGTAATAATTTGCGATCGCGGAGGATGGGTTTCTAACATCAGAAATACCAGGCGATGGGAGGTGATGGTCGAGTTTTAACATCACAGGGAGGCAGGTTTTTAGAACAGATGGCTGGGGACATGAAATTGATTTAGTGAGAATTACCCCCCCCCCCCAGGCCACAGAAGGGTCGTGTAAAGCAGCGGTTCCCAACCTGTGGGTGTCGACCCCTTTGGAGGTCGAATCACCCTTTCCCATGCAGGGGGTCGCCTAAGACCCCTCGGAAAGCACGTATTACCCCACAGTTATGAAGTAGCAACGAAAATAATTTTCGGGTTGGGGGTCGCCACAACATAAGGAATGGTATTAAATGTGTCGCTGCGTCAGGAAGGTTGAGAACCATTGATGTAAAGGAAAAGTGTATGTCTGGCTTAATAATGACATAATGTATTTACTGCAGGATTGAAGGCTTTCAAGTTTTTTGAACAGAGAAGACAAGTGTCACAAAAAGGAGCAAGAAAATGTATGGACTATATAAGCCCTTTACATTTGCGTACAGTCGTGCAGACGCGCATCTGAGGTTGGACAAGATGGAACACGCACTAGAAGCACCACATACAAAGGCGTAACATTTCTTTTTCAATGTCTCCAGAACCCGTCATGTTCCCAATATCTACACAGACCACCATATTCCAAAAGTCCCCAGAACCCTTCATGTTCCCACCTTCTGCACAAACTCTCATGTTCCAAATGTCTCCACCAAAACATTTTCTAAAAGTCTCAAAGAACCCTTCATGTTCTAAATGTCTCCATAAAACATCATGCTCCAAAAGTATCCACAAACATAATGTTCCAAAAGTCTCTACAAAACATCATGTTCCAAAAGTCTCAACAAAACATCATGTTCCAAAAGTCTCCACAAAACATCATGTTCCATACGTCTCTTCAAAACATCATGCTCCAAAAGTCTCCACAAAACATCATGCTACAAAAATCTCCAAAAATATCATGTTCCAAAAGTCTCCACAAAACATCATGTTCCTAAAGTCTCCACAAACCATCATGTTCCAAAAGTCTCCACAAAACATCATGTTCCAAAAGTCTCCACAAACCATCATGTTCCAAAAGTCACCACAAAACATCATGTTCCAAAAGTCTCCACAAACCATCATGCTCCAAATGTCTCCACAAAACATCATGTTCCATTATTCTCTTCAAACCATCATGCTCCAGAAGTCTCCACAAAACATCATGCTTTAAAAGTCTCCACAAACCATCATGTTCCAAAAGTATCTACAAAACATCATGTTCCAAAAGTATCTACCAAAAATCAACAAGTGCATAATATCTCAACAACCTTTATTCTAGAAACTGTAAGACTACGCAACCTGCCGTGGTGCCAAGGTCTCCACAGAACAGTGTGTGCTATGGTCTCCACAGAACAGTGTGTGCCAATGTTTCCACAGAACAGTGTGTGCTATGGTCTCCACAGAACAGTGTGTGCCAAGGTCTCCACAGAACAGTGTGTGCCAAGGTTTCACAGAACAGTGTGTGCTATGGTCTCCACAGAACAGTGTGTGCTATACAACTCAATGCACGGCACATTTCTCCAAGTACCACCAGCCCCGTCCCGTTCACGAACGGAAAGGTAAAAAGAAGGGGGGGGGGGGGGGAAATCCCATATCTAGATGAAAATAGCTCGGAATTCTATCAAGCATGGGCTGATTGAAAACTCTGCAACAATCAACAACTGGCTGGCTCTCTACGGGTCTGCTACGTGAGAACCTTGACCTAATTGGCACCAAAAGGGAAAGAAAAAATTGGAAAAGTTTCCGGCCTTTTTTTTTTTTTTTGTTTGGTTTGAGAGGGGTGAGGGGGGTAGGGGGGAGGTCTGATCTGTTATCACAGAGGTTTGTGCCAAAGCTGTCGTAGAAAAAAATTCTATGTCAGGGATGCTGACGGTGGAAACAGGTCTGGAAGGGACGGCGGAGATGGGTGTAGTGGGGGGGGGGGGGCTCGACTCAATGTAGGTCGAGAAAATTCTCATAAGTCGAAAGTCTGAAAATAGCTTGTTTACGTTGAGCGCTATAATGTATTCCCCCCCCCCCCCCCCCCGACCTCCTGACAAAATCGATGGATGTTGATCCCCCAAGAGTGTTCGCTTTTTTTTTCCCCCCTATCGCGAAAACTTATTAAGAGGAAGCCTGGGGCTGACGTTCAATATTCTCTCACAGGGGAGGCTACTCCCGTGCAACGTGTTTGTCTCCTTGCGTTTTTGACCCAAAAAAAACACCAAACAACAACATTATTTTAATTTGTTTAGGTTTATGAAATTGCTTTTAACTAGATTTTTGCCTCTGCTGAAACTCATTATAAATTACATTTTGTATAGTTGGAATTAAAACATTGAGAAAAATTCTTTTTTTCCTGATATTCTGTTGAAAATTTTTGTTAAGTGTTTGGGACTAAAAAAACACAATTTAAAAAAATAATAAAAAATGCATATGCCACCAAAATAATCCAATTTAAGACATAACGCGTACTTGTTTTGTAATAAAACATACAATTTTTACTATTTTTTTAATGGCTACCCTCGTCAATTTTTTGTTTGTTATATGCTCATCTCCACCGAAAAGTAAAATCAATAAAATAAATCAATAGATCTTAAAATAGCAAAACTTTTGCTTCGGTCCCATGGGTTTGCGCTATTCACAGGTTTACTGTATTATGGTGGGTTTCTGTCCCCGCGCTATTCACAGGTTTACTGTATTATGGTGGGTTTCTGCCCCCCCTCCCCCTCATAACCCTGGAAAATGGTTGCAAAAGGAACATCACACGCTAAACATAGCGTTTAGACCGATGGTCGGCAACCTACGGTACGCATGTCCGAATCGGCACTTGAAGTGAATGTCGACGGCATGCTGAATATCAAAAGTATAATGATATACAACAGTATAAAATGCGTCATATAAGGTAGAGTCATGTAGACTTAAAGGAAACTTGCGTCCTTTAAGCTAGAGCCACATAGACTTACAGGTAGTGAGTTACCCATCCTGGTCTCTTTCCAACCGTCTCTTTGGTCCAAGGGCAAGACTTAGTCAAGACGGTTGGAAATGGACCAGGATACACCAGATAACCAGTAGTGTGTGTGTGTGTGTGTTGAGTGCTATAAGCTAGTCACCCCATGATACCATCGTCATCGTGTCTCCCTTTTTATTTATTTCTTTTTTTTTCTTCAGGATTCGCCATTCTAGCCATGCTTTTCATTAATCCTTTATCATCAGTCACGGCAACGATGCGTCGATAACGTCTGTGCTGTTCTTTGATGTCCCAATTAGCCAGCGATTCGTTAACAAGGCAAATGTCTCAACGCAAGCCGGCGGTTTCGTCAGATCAAGGTCATCCGTCACTTCTTCTCTCATGCTGGCTCCCCCCCGAGTGCAATTTCCACCCGACCACGCAAATCCCACAGTGCCAAGTATTATCCGCTGGAGCACAGCGAAAGGTCACGGTGTCGGCGCTTGGAAAGTGTGTAGATCATGTGGAGCTAACCTCGCAGCTATGTGGCAAATAACGAGGTGGTTCGTGGCTGGATAATAACATTACTTATTCAGGTACGGCATGGAACTACGACGAGGTTTGGGGGAGGGGGGGGGGTGGCTACTTGTTGTTGTTGATTGCATGCACCTTATAAAAATGCCAGTCCGGATTATTCCCTACGTAAGGCATAAGGGATTAAGGGGACTAGCGTCACCAGGTAGACAGAAAGCCTTGAAACCCCAGAAAAATATGGGATTTATCTTGGTTTTTTTCCCCTAACTTTTTTAACTTGACGTTTTTCGTCTGTGTTTATTCTCCAGCTTTTGTTAAAGTACTACCAACAAGTGGGACGTAGGTCCCCATAAAGCAAATGAGACTTTTATCCTGCGATTGACTTTGTGGCCGCGGTTCTCACAACTTTCATTAATTCTGGGTAAACATTTTTTTTCTCGAAAATCTGGGGTTAATATTAGCTGAGTAAGCGCCATGTTTTTTGTTGTTTTTCTAATGATTTTATAGGCTACCCCTCCCCCACTCATCCTTGTAAACTTTCCACACCATTAAAAGAAGTGCACCCTTTGAGTGGATTTTTTTAACGTATTCAAAGTTTACCAAGTCAGAGCTAAGGACACCGAGTCAGAGCTAAGGACACCGAGTCAGAGCTAAGGACACCGAGTCAGAGCTAAGGACACCGAGTCAGAGCTAAGGACACCGAGTCAGAGCTAAGGACACCGAGTCAGAGTTAAGGTCTCCAAGTCAGTGCTAAGGACTTCCAGTCAGACTAAGATCTCCGAGCCAACGCTAAGGACACCGAGTCAGAGCTCAGGACTCCGAGTGAGGGCTAAGGACTCCGAGTTAGACTAATATCTGCGATCAGATCTAAGGACGTGATGTCATAAATTTTAGAATATCATGTTCCATTAAACAACCCACGAAAACAAAGGTTTTCATATAAACCCTTTATATGCATTTTTAATATTTTATTGCATATTAATATTCGAACGTCCCACCCGCTATTTCACGGAAGATTCATTTCACCAACCATTTCAGAAAAACAAAAGAAAATATTACGCACCAAATGCTATTTTGTATTGTTTTGTCGAAAGAATCTCATTTAGCGCAGTTATCGGGAATTTTATTTCGTTAAGTCAGTTGCATCATATTTCCTTCATCTTCCTTCGGAGTAACACAGTGCAACATAAACAATCATTTTTCACACACACAATAATCGCTTGGAACCACCTGGGCAATACCGCCGTGAACTCGACATCTATCGAAAGTTTCAAGGCTGCCCTGGCATCTGCTAGGAGCCATTAGGATGGCAGCATCGCTCTCCCAACCGTTGCACATATGCCAGTATATGGATGCAGCAACGTACCTTACCAGAACCAGAAGCAGGAAAAGCAGAGTTTCGAATTTTTAGAGGTTGGTGGTGAAAAATTTTCTAGAATTTGGTATGATCGGCAACGAGACTATGTTCAAAGTTTCAGCTCGATGTGTTGACGGGCAGTGGGTCAATTAGCGGTCCACATGCCCAGACAGAAAGTAAAAAACACTCGAACAAAAACGAAGTTAATGAAAAGGGTTTAAAAAGTGTGTGACGCCGGATATCGAACAGGAAAGAGAAGTTAATGTAAAGGGTTTAAAAAGTGTGTGACGCCGGATATCGAACAGGAAAGAGAAGTTAATGTAAAGGGTTTAAAAAGTATGTGACGCCGGATATCGAACAGGAAAGAGAAGTTAATGTAAAGGGTTTAAAAAGTTTGTGACGCCGGATATCGAACAGGAAAGAGAAGTTAATGTAAAGGGTTTAAAAAGTGTGTGACGCCGGATATCGAACAGGAAAGAGAAGTTAATGTAAAGGGTTTAAAAAGTGTGTGACGCCGGATATCGAACAGGAAAGAGAAGTTAATGTAAAGGGTTTAAAAAGTGTGTGACGCCGGATATCGAACAGGAAAGAGAAGTTAATGTAAAGGGTTTAAAAAGTGTGTGACGCCGGATATCGAACAGGAAAGAGAAGTTAATGTAAAGGGTTTAAAAAGTGTGTGACGCCGGATATCGAACAGGAAAGAGAAGTTAATGTAAAGGGTTTAAAAAGTGTGTTACGCCGGATATCGAACAGGAAAGAGAAGTTAATGTAAAGGGTTTAAAAAGTGTGTGACGCCGGATATCGAACAGGAAAGAGAAGTTAATGTAAAGGGTTTAAAAAGTGTGTGACGCCGGATATCGAACAGGAAAGAGAAGTTAATGTAAAGGGTTTAAAAAGTGTGTGACGCCGGATATCGAACAGGAAAGAGAAGTTAATGTAAAGGGTTTAAAAAGTGTGTGACGCCGGATATCGAACAGGAAAGAGAAGTTAATGTAAAGGGTTTAAAAAGTATGTGACGCCGGATATCGAACGGGAAAGAGAAGTTAATGTAAAGGGTTTAAAAAGTTTGTGACGCCGGATATCGAACAGGAAAGAGAAGTTAATGTAAAGGGTTTAAAAAGTGTGTGACGCCGGATATCGAACAGGAAAGAGAAGTTAATGTAAAGGGTTTAAAAAGTGTGTGACGCCGGATATCGAACAGGAAAGAGAAGTTAATGTAAAGGGTTTAAAAAGTGTGTGACGCCGGATATCGAACAGGAAAGAGAAGTTAATGTAAAGGGTTTAAAAAGTGTGTGACGCCGGATATCGAACAGGAAAGAGAAGTTAATGTAAAGGGTTTAAAAAGTGTGTGACGCCGGATATCGAACAGGAAAGAGAAGTTAATGTAAAGGGCTTAAAAAGTGTGTGACGCCGGATATCGAACAGGAAAGAGAAGTTAATGTAAAGGGTTTAAAAAGTGTGTGACGCCGGATATCGAACAGGAAAGAGAAGTTATGGAGTAAACAAAGCGCGCAACGCTTTGTCGGCACGAGAAATCAAAACTAGTTGACGCGTTGTTCCAGCCAATGTCCTTAAGTGTGAAATGAGATTTTCCGGAAAACCCAGCAATCCGCGGACATCCGTTTCATGCCCGGGTTAATGGGCAGTGTGGTGGCAAGTGGCGTTGCGTTATTTATTGGACGTAATTGCCAATGCTAGATAGAATTAGGGTGATAAAGAATTTTATTTTTACTATAAAAATCTTAATAAAGAGCAAGTACATTGTGTACAGTATATCCAATGCATCCAGCATAACCAGGGTCCGTACGCCTAGTATGTGTCTAGTGCGTCCATTATCTCCATTGCGACCAGTTCGTACATTGCGCCAGGTGTGACCAGGTATTATGATATATCTCCAGTATATCCAGTGTGTCCCGTGTCACCGGTGTTTATCCAGTGTGTCCAGTGCGTCTGGTGTGATCAGTGCTTAGATGGCCCTAACAAGAGACAACACGTATATCCAGCGTGCGAAACAACACACATGACACTGCTGAGAGACATCAATTAGAATCTATACTGAGAGACAACACACATGACACTGCTGAGAGACATCAATTAGAATCTATACTGAGAAACAACACACATGACACTGCTGAGAGACATCGATTAGAATCTATACTGAGAGGCAACACACATGACACTGCTGAGAGACATCAATTAGAATCTATACTGAGAAACAACACACATGACACTGATGAGAGACATCAATTAGAATCTATACTGAGAAACAACACAATTGACACTGCTGAGAGACATCAATTAGAATCTATACTGAGAAACAACACACATGACACTGCTGAGAGACATCAATTAGAATCTATACTGAGAGGCAACACACATGACACTGCTGAGAGACATCAATTAGAATCTATACTGAGAAACAACACACATGACACTGCTGAGAGACATCAATTAGAATCTATACTGAGAGACAACACACATGACACTGCTGAGAGACATCAATTAGAATCTATACTGAGAGACAACACATGACACTGCTGAGAGACATCAATTATAATCTATACTGAGAGACAACACATGACACTGCTGAGAGACATCAATTAGAATCTATACTGAGAGACAACACATGACAACACAATGCAGGGAAAAGAAATAATGAGCGCGCATTTCGAGACAACATATGAGGACCCCACTGAAAGACAACATATAAGGACCCCACTGAAAGACAACATATAATGACCCCACTGAAAGACAACATATAATGACCCCACTGAAAGACAACATATAATGACCCCACTGAAAGACAACATATAATGACCCCACAGAAAGACAACATATAAGGACTCCACTGAAAGACAACATATAAGGACCCCACTGAAAGACAACATATAAGGACCCCACTGAAAGACAACATATAAGGACCCCACTGAAAGACAACATATAAGGACCCCACTGAAAGACAACATATAATGGCCCCACAGAAAGACAACATATAAGGACCCCACTGAAAGACAACATATAATGGCCCCACAGAAAGACAACATATAAGGACCCCACTGAAAGACAACATATAAGGACTCCACTGAAAGACAACATATAAGGACCCCACTGAAAGACAACATATAAGGACTCCATTGAAAGACAACATATAATGGCCCCACAGAAAGACAACATATAAGGACCCCACTGAAAGACAACATATAATGGCCCCACAGAAAGACAACATATAAGGACTCCATTGAAAGACAACATATAAGGACCCTACTGAAAGACAACATATAAGGACCCCACTGAAAGACAACATATAAGGACCCCACTGAAAGACAACATATAAGGACCCCACTAAAAGACAACATATAAGGATCCCACTGAAAGACAACATATAAGGACCCCACAGAAAGACAACATATAATGACCCCACTGAAAGACAACATATAAGGACCCCACAGAAAGACAACATATAATGGCCCCACAGAAAGACAACATATAAGGACTCCATTGAAAGACAACATATAAGGACTCCATTGAAAGACAACATATAAGGACCCCCACTGAAAGACAACATATAAGGACCCCACTGAAAGACAACATATAAAGACCCCACTGAAAGACAACATATAAGGACCCCACTGAAAGACAACATATAAGGACCCCATTGAAAGACAACATATAAGGGCCCCACTGAAAGACAACATATAAGGACCCCACTGAAAGACAACATATAAGGACCCCACTGAAAGACAACATAAAAGGACCCCACTGAAAGACAACATATAAGGACTCCATTGAAAGACAACATATAAGGACACTACTGAAAGACAACATATAAGGACCCCACTGAAAGACAACATATAAGGACCCCACTGAAAGACAACATATAAGGACCCCACTGAAAGACAACATAAAAGGACCCCACTGAAAGACAACATATAAGGACCCCACTGAAAGACAACATATAAGGACTCCATTGAAAGACAACATATAAGGACCCTACTGAAAGAAACATATAAGGACCCCACTGAAAGACAACATATAAGGACCCCACTGAAAGACAACATATAAGGACCCCACTGAAAGACAACATATAAGGACTCCATTGAAAGACAACATATAAGGACCCTACTGAAAGACAACATATAAGGACCCCACTGAAAGACAACATATAAGGACCCCCCTGAAAGACAACATATAAGGACCCCACTGAAAGACAACATATAAGGACCCCACTGAAAGACAACATATAAGGACCCCACTGAAAGACAACATATAAGGACCCCACTGAAAGACAACATATAAGGACCCCATTGAAAGACAACATATAAGGACCCCACTGAAAGACAACATATAAGGACCCCACTGAAAGACAACATATAAGGACCCCACTGAAAGACAACATATAAGGACCCCACTGAAAGACAACATATAAGGACCCCACTGAAAGACAACATATAAGGACTCCATTGAAAGACAACATATAAGGACCCTACTGAAAGACAACATATAAGGACCCCACTGAAAGACAACATATAAGGACCCCACTGAAAGACAACATATAAGGACCCCACTGAAAGACAACATATAAGGACCCCACTGAAAGACAACATATAAGGACCCCACTGAAAGACAACATATAAGGAATCCATTGAAAGACAACATATAAGGACCCTACTGAAAGACAACATATAAGGACCCCACTGAAAGACAACATATAAGGACCCCACTGAAAGACAACATATAAGGACTCCATTGAAAGACAACATATAAGGACCCTACTGAAGACAACATATAAGGACCCCACTGAAAGACAACATATAAGGACCCCACTGAAAGACAACATATTAGGACCCCACTGAAAGACAAAATATAAGGACCCCACTGAAAGACAACATATAAGGACCCCACTGAAAGACAACATATAAGGACCCCACTGAAAGACAACATATAAGGACCCCATTGAAAGACAACATATAAGGACCCCACTGAATGACAACATATAAGGACCCCACTGAAAGACAACATATAAGGACCCCACTGAAAGACAACATATAAGAACCCCACTGAAAGACAACATATAAGGACCCCACTGAAAGACAACATATAAGGACCCCATTGAAAGACAACATATAAGGACCCCACTGAAAGACAACATATAAGGACCCCACTGAAAGACAACATATAAGGACCCCACTGAAAGACAACATATAAGGACCCCACTGAAAGACAACATATAAGGACCCCATTGAAAGACAACATATAAGGACCCCACTGAAAGACAACATAAAAGGACCCCACTGAAAGACAACATATAAGGACCCCACTGAAAGACAACATATAAGGACCCCACTGAAAGACAACATATAAGGACCCCACTGAAAGACAACATATAAGGACCCCACTGAAAGACAACATATAAGGACCCCACTGAAAGACAACATATAAGGACTCCATTGAAAGACAACATATAAGGACCCCACTGAAAGACAACATATAAGGACCCCACTGAAAGACAACATATAAGGACCCCACAGAAAGACAACATATAAGGACCCCACTGAAAGACAACATATAAGGACCCCACTGAAAGACAACATATAAGGACTCCATTAAAAGACAACATATAAGGACTCCATTGAAAGACAACATATAAGGACCCCACTGAAAGACAACATATAAGGACTCCATTGAAAGACAACATATAAGGACCCCACTGAAAGACAACATATAAGGACCCCACTGAAAGACAACATATAAGGACTCCATTGAAAGACAACATATAAGGACCCCACTGAAAGACAACATATAAGGACTCCATTGAAAGACAACATATAAGGACTCCATTGAAAGACAACATATAAGGACCCCACTGAAAGACAACATATAAGGACCCCACTGAAAGACAATATATAAGGACTCCATTGAAAGACAACATATAAGGACCCCACTGAAAGACAACATATAAGGACTCCATTGAAAGACAACATATAAGGACCCCACTGAAAGACAACATATAAGGACTCCATTGAAAGACAACATATAAGGACCGCGTTTAGAGACTAGATAAGAAAGTAAGATTGAGAGATATTAAATAACAACCTGATTAGAGATCACTTATAACGAACCCACTGAGAAACATCGTATAACGAACGCATTGAGAGACATCGTATAAAGAACCCATTGAGAGATATCGTATAACGAACGCATTGACAGACATTGTATAGTGAACTCATTAAGAGACATGGTATAATTAACCCATTGGCAGACATCGTATAATGAACCCATTGACATACATCATATCACGAGCCCATTAAGAGTCATCGTATAACGAGCCCATTAAGAGACATCGAATAATGAACCCATTAAGATACATCGAATAATGATTCCATTAAGAGACATCGTATAACGAGCTCATTAAGAGACATCGTATAACGAACCCATTGAGAAACTTCGTATAGTGAACCCATTAAGAGAAATAGTATAATGAACCCATTGAAAAGACATCGTATTACGAACCCATTGAGAGACATCGTATAACTAATGCATTGAAAGACATCGTATAACGAACCCATTGAGAGACATCGTATAGTGAACCAATTAAGAGACATCGTATAACGAACCCATTGAAAGACATCGGATAATGAACCCATTGAAAGACATCGTATAATGAACCCATTAAGAGACATCGTATAACGAACCCATTGAAAGACATCGTATAACGAACCCATTGAGAGACATCGTATACTGGGCCCATTAAGAGACATCGTATAACGAACCCATTGAAAGACATCGTATAACGAACCCATTGAGAGACATCGTAAAAGCTCTCTTTCGGAGACAGCACATATGTCTTACGGATATCCTTTCCCCACCCGTCTTCAACAGTCCATCCTCCTTAAGTTGTCTGCTTTGATACAAATCTATCGAGACATTGTTTTTTTTTTACATTTAAAATGGATCTCTTTCTTTCTGAACACGGCAATTTTAAGAGGTTTTCACGCGTGGTAAATACTTTGCATAACTTTAAGGCTGCACCTATTGGTACCCGGGTACCAGAAGTGAGAAGTTGGGATTAAAAACGATTAAAAATATTATTGATGGGTTTGTAAGACACAATGAGGTATCAAATGAAAAATAATTGAATGGACTATACGCTTGTAAACTCAATTCTTCAGTTTAACTAAAATAAACTACTACAAATGACATCCGAATAGCATTAGTCAAAATGGACCCGGACACGCAGCGCCGCCATTCGCACCCGGGTCTCATTAGACTCAGTAGTATTCGGATGAAATATATTTATTTATTTTTTGGACAATTTTTTGAGATCCCTTGTAAGTGTCGGCTATATGTCAGCGACATTATTTTTGAAGCGGATAATTTGAGATCTTTTAAATGCCAACATACGTAGAAACAAAAATATCATATTTATAAAAAATTTAAAAAAAAGAACTGTTTACTAGACTGCGTTAGACCTGAGCGAGGTCGTGATGCGTGGGAGGGGGAGGGGGCGGTACGGGTGGCGTGTTTATAGATTATTATCCTCATTTTTTATTTATTTTTTATTCTTCTCAAGGTCACCTTGTTTCGCACGTGCGCCTTTGGCATGGGCGGCCAAGAATAAAATATTAGGCTGCGGTTTGCGTGTTAAGGGGAACATTATGATTTGCTGGGTCTCTAAGTGGGTCTCTAAGTGGGTCTCTAAGAAATAAAAGCATATGCAATATTTTTAAAGGGTTAAAATTTCATTTTATGTTACTGTAAAATCAAGTACATACAGAAAAATACACTTAGAAAGAACCTCGAAACATAATCTAAATTTCTATTTTAAATTCTATTTTATTTTTGAAAGTTGACGTAAAAAGGTTTTGACAGGAGTGGACGAAAATTATGACGAGTTGACGACTATTTCAAGTGTACATAATTGAATCGTCAATTGTACAGCCAACAGCTACATCATCCCAACCAACATCGACATCATCCCAGCCAACATCGACATCATCCCAGCCAACATCTACATCATCCCACCCAACATCTACATCATCCCAGCCAACATCTACACCATCCCAGCCAACATCTACATCATCCCAGGCAACATCTACATCATCCCACCTAACATCTACATCATCCCACCCAACATCTACATCATCCCACCCAACATCTACATCATCCCAGCCAACATCTACATCATCCCACCCAACATCTACATCATCCCAGCCAACATCTACACCATCCCAGCCAACATCTACATCATCCCAGCCAACATCTACATCATCCCACCCAACATCTACATCATCCCAGCCAACATCACAGATTAAATGCACACCCTCTCCATATAGTGAGAACTCGTGTAGGTTTATTAGCCAAATTTTCTTAACATGACATAATAAATTCAATCGACTTACTTCCTCCAGAAAACAACAACATAGGGTAAACCCATGAAATAGAGAAAGCAATAGATCATTATATGGTAGCCCACGAAGTAGAGTAATAAGCACTCCACAGAATAAATGAGGGCGGAGAAAGAATTGAAAAGTGAAGCAGAAAAGAGACGTGTCTACTTTTAACATTGAAGAAACCGGCTGGAGGCGAAAGCTGTTTAGTGTCTAGTGTTAACAATCTTTCATATAGGTGTTGGTTAAAATCAAGTTAAAGTAAATGGCATATATGTAATGTCTACTACCTACACGTCCCCAAAAGCACAATGAGCTCATTACAAGTACTTTTGGTAGATGACACATCTCTTCCAGAACTGTCAAAACAAAAATGACATGTGCTTTCAGTTAGATGGAACCTTTCTCCAAGAACTGTGTCAATACATGTACTTTCACTTTGTTGGTACATTTCTCTGAAGACTATGTCAATATAAGTACTTTCAGGGTACTTTCAAATCTCTCCGAGGACTATGTCAATACAAGTACTTTTAGTTGCATGACACATCTCTACAAGCACTGCGTCAATACATGTTCTGTTATTTAGATGACAAATCTCTCCGAGCTCTCTGTCGGTACCAGTTCAATGGTAAATCTCTCCGAGCTCTCTGTCGGTACCAGTTCAATGGTAAATCTCTCCGAGCTCTCTGTCGGTACCAGTTCAATGGTAAATCTCTCCGAGCTCTCTGTCGGTACCAGTTCAATGGTAAATCTCTCCGAGCTCTCTGTTGGTACCAGTTCAATGGTAAATCTCTCCGAGCTCTCTGTCGGTACCAGTTCAATGGTAAATCTCTCCGAGCAACTCGTCAATATATGCACTTTTAGTTAGATGACACATCCCTCCCAGCACTATGTCAATAAATGCACTTTCTGTTAGATGACACATCCCTCCGAGCACTATGTCAATACATGCACTTTCTGTTAGATGACACATCTCTCCGAGCACTATGTCAATACATGCACTTTCTGTTAGATGATACATCTCTCCGAGCACTATGTCAATACATGTACTTTCTGTTAGATGACACATCCCTCCGAGCACTATGTCAATACATGCACTTTCTGTTAGATGACACATCTCTCCGAGCACTATGTCAATACATGTACTTTCTGTTAGATGACACATCTCTCCGAGCACTATGTCAATACATGTACTTTCTGTTAGATGATACATCTCTCCGAGCACTATGTCAATACATGTACTTTCTGTTAGATGATACATCTCTCCGAGCACTATGTCAATACATGTACTTTCTGTTAGATGATACATCTCTCCGAGCACTATGTCAATACATGTACTTTCTGTTAGATGATACATCTCTCCGAGCACTATGTCAATGCATGTACTTTCTGTTAGATGACACATCTCTCCGAGCACTATGTCAATACATGTACTTTCTGTTAGATGATACATCTCTCCGAGCACTATGTCAATACATGTACTTTCTGTTAGATGATACATCTCTCCGAGCACTATGTCAATACATGTACTTTCTGTTAGATGACACATCTCTCCGAGCACTATGTCAATACATGTACTTTCTGTTAGATGATACATCTCTCCGAGCACTATGTCAATACATGTACTTTCTGTTAGATGATACATCTCTCCGAGCACTATGTCAATGCATGTACTTTCTGTTAGATGACACATCTCTCCGAGCACTATGTCAATACATGTACTTTCTGTTAGATGATACATCTCTCCGAGCACTATGTCAATACATGTACTTTCTGTTAGATGACACATCTCTCCCAGCACTGTGTCAATACAAGTACTTTCAGAGCACTGGCCTATTTCTCCTCTGATCACTGTGACTACGTTCTCTTTACGCTACGACCCTGCCTCACGCTAATTTCTTTTTAGGACTTAGTGAAATCATATATTGCCTCATAACACAATGAAACGACTTCAATAGTTGGAAGCAATGGATTGAGGGATCTCTCTCGTCCCGAGTAATAATCCAATGATTGTAAGGTTTATTTAAGCTTCTTGTAAAGGACCTTAACAACAAGTCATTTCCACCCTAACAACCACATCCAGACACAAGTTTTAAAAAAAAAAATATATATTTAGTATTTTTTTAGTGTAAAAAAAAATGCAGAGATGTTCCCTTTTTCTTTATATCATGGACTCGTCCGAAGGAACCATAAAGACTGTAGGTCAGTTCGTTACTTTTTATGATTTTTTTCCCTCTAACTGAACAAAGTCCAGCACCTTTTTTTTTTCACGTTTCCAAAACAAGTTAAATTTTTTTTTGTTTTACGTTTCCGCCACAGACATGGAATGGAAACACCCAATGACCCCCAAATGCTCCACAATGACCCCCAGAGAGTCCCGTTGCTTACTTAAGTCGCAAATAGTCCCTGACATGCTTGCCGCATGTAAACAGCACCGCCTACCTCCCACGTGTTTATTAGACGCATGTGTTATTGTAATCTAATTCAACACTTTGGGTTGGCGTGTGGGGGGGAGGGGGGGAGAGAGAGAGGGGGGGGTCCCTTTCTTTTCTTAGGGCCAATGACGAATTCGACAGGTTATTCGGCAGCCGTCACCACCACTGTCCCGTCCTTTCACTTTCCGACGGTGTTATAATGGCATGAGAAGACCTAGTCTTCCAAGTGCTTTTCCAATTGAACACGGGTCAGACAGACGGACACACCAACACACACACGCGTGTGCATACACAGGGGGAAAAAAAGTGTAACTTATTGATTTGTAAAGGTCATTGACCATGGGAGGTCAAGTCTTGTGACCTTGACATCGACATGCTAGAGTTAGTCATGGTGTTTATAATAATAATAATTTTTTTGTTTACACTTTTTAAATATTTTGTTTGTTTTGTTTATCGTCGGTGAAGTTATGGGTCAGTGGTTCTCATTACTTAACTCCAAGGGCCCGCCGTGGATTTTGAGATGGGCAGTGTCTTGTAGACAGATATGTAACTTCTATATTTACTCCATTTCATAGTCTACCAACTTAAAGTATGAAGTCTCAGATTTCGCGAAATAAAATTCCCGATAACTGCGCTATTATGAGATTTCTTTTCTTTTTTAAATTATCGCAAGTGCGTTTGGAACGTAACATTTTCTTTTTTTTTTCTGAAATAGTTGGTGAAATAAATCTGCGCTGTAAAATCGTGTGGTGCATTAGAATTTTATTATAAAATAAACGTAAATATTTTTTTAAAATGCATATCAAGGATTTCTACGTAACTTTGTTGTTAGGGGTTGTTCAATTAGTTTAGTACTCAGTACTCAGATGAGTATACATGAGATAGCACTGAAGGTGAAGGCGTAAATTGCCAAGAGGCTTTGACACAGACAGGTAGAAAATCCCTTTTATATACTTAGTCGTCGCAGCTTATGCTCTACAGTAACGGCTCTCTTAGATCTCTACTGAAGACTGTAATTTTAAATGTTTAAGTATATAGCAACATAATGTGACAGCAGGTCCGTTTCGTCCCAGCTACTTCGCGAATTAGTTACGAGGTGGAAACCCACTGTAGAATCCCTCTAAGAGGGCGTCCGATGCTTCCCCGGGACGGGTGGGGGAGATTTAGGACATTAATTTACCGTCCCGGCCCCTAGGAAAGTGCACTGCGGACGCTTTAAACGCAGCGTCTTCGGTCGACCAGATGTCTCCGGGCGGGGAGGGCCTCCATCGGCAACCCGATCGAGCGGTTGCTGGTGGGGGCGCTTCACGCCCGGGGAGGTCTCTGGCGTTCTCCCGCACGGCCCGACGTCGGGGAAATCCGGCGCCTGGCAGGTGTGGGTGGGCGCCAGGGAGGGCATAAGGAGCGCGAGCTCGACGGCCCGCTGACGCCATTTCCTAATGAGATATTTCAGCAGGTCATATAGCTGAGTTGGTTAGGTCGTCATGATGGTTGGTGTTGTGAGATCTATCCACATCGACTAACGGTTTCTGTGCCAAATTGTTTCAGTTTTGTTTTTTTTAAAGCACCGTGTATTTCATGATAAATGAAGGAAGGACGTAAACCTTTTCTTTTTACCAATGATATCCATCCCTGTGGCGCTACAGCCCTTGTATGGCTTTTTTGTCTGCCTCACCACTTCCTTCCAATCAGATCTAACTAATGCTTTTCTTTTCCATGCTTCGATTCCCAGCTGCTGTAGATCTTTTTCCACATCATCCATCCATCTAAGCCTAGCTCTGCATTTGAGCTGTTTTCCTCTGGTGTTTTGGGTGGTGTCACGCCCAGCGTTGCCCACCCTTTGCTTTTATTTCTGCTACTCGCGTGGGATCCTGATATAGACTATACAATTCCTGATTGCGTCGAATTCTCCTTCCATATCCATCCTTATTTTTTTTTTCATTTTTTTTTCTTCCAACGAAGTAGATAATTCTATTGACCTAAAACTATCCTCATTCCCGAATGGTTTGTTTTCCTTAATCGGGATTAGTCACGCCCGAGCGAGTCCATGCGTGCTCAAAAACAACACGTTTCCACCTAAGCTTCACCTGTAATCGTCTGTGGCTTAATGTCGTGATATAAAGTAGGAATACGCTATGCCCCCCTATCATTTCTCCCGGTAAAGGACGATAATGATATATCATATATGATCAAATGGGCTGAGGTTCCCAGGCGCTCCTTTGCACCAGTAAAAATACATCCTGCAGCCATTATTATTTTTTCTTTCAAAATGCCAATTATTGATTCAATTTCGTTACGGGGTTTGGGGAAGGGGGGGGAAAGGGGGGGGGGCAAATTGCCTGCCAGGGGTTTAGCTAAATGTTTAGTTTTGTCCTGGGGCCAATCAGAACACATCATCATATATTCTAAAGGTCGAGAATGTGTTCAAAAAAAATTCGTCGCTAACAACATAGTTAATGAGCTACTAGCTCAGAGGACGGTAAAATGGGTTGCCTCGGAGGTGGGGGGGTGGGGGCGCGCGCGTCAATAAGGTAAGTCGCGCTATTTTTGGGACAGTTCTTACACCCTCATACCCATTTGTTTCAATCTGTCCCAAATCTCAGACACTAGCGCCCCCCCCCCCACCCCCAAAATAAAATAAAAAATCAAGTTCGTCACAATTATGAAAAAAAAAATGTTTTTTTAAACTTTTAAAACTACTTGAAATTTAATCTAAAACATACTTCACTATCAATTTATTAAATTTATAAAAGCGTCGTCTTGTGTCAGAATACATCTATCACAACAGAAAGTTCAGAGTCACCTTCAAATTTCTGGTTTCATATGTATGATACCATATAGAAAATATGTGACCACATACAAGATATTTACCCCCCCCCCCAACACACACACACACACACACACAAACGGTCACACTTTCTTGGCTCCCCTCCAACCTCCATACATTAAAAGAACCACACTTGTTTCACGCACCTTCTTACTCTATATCAGTGGTTCTCAACATTCCGCGACCCTTTAATACAGGTCCCCATTTTGTGGCGACCCCCAAACACAATATTATTTTCGTTGCACTTCATAACTGTAGAGGATATGTGTTTTCCGCTGCTCTATATGATATCTTTGGTTCTAGCACTTTATTCTTCCATCAATTTGCTTATGTCCTTGAACCTGCTCACATAAATAAACTCACACTCGACAACCCACCCCCCCCCCAACCCCCTCCAACAAAAATGACAACAACCTAACGAACACAAAAACAGAAATTGCAACAAAAATTGTTTTCCTAGCAACTCGCTTACTGTAAATATGGTGGAGTTTTCTATTCTTTTAGCAGTGGCGTAGTGAGGGGGGCCAAGGGGGGCATCATTCCCCGGGCGCTACTCACAAAGGGGCGCCAAATGGTATATTTTACTATAATATTGTATGGTTTTCGAATGGGGGGGGCGCTAAAAAGGTATTGGGGGCGCTAAAAAGGTATTGTGCCCCGGGCGCGAGTTAAGCTCGCTACGCCACTGTCTTTTAGCAGTGGATTTTTCTTGTTGTTGATTGGGGGGGGTGGGAGAGGGGTGATATTTGTAAAAATCCTGTGCACTTTTACTCACTCGATGCTGGCAAATAGACCTTGTGTTGGTGATCCGGCCCAACCCCTCCCCCCCCCCCAACCCGATCGTTTATTTATTGCTTTTTTCATTTTGGTCGCTGATTTGTTTTGCTGTATTTAGAAAGAATGCTTCACTTCAAGTCCTTCAACTATGATTAAAATGTACCATGAAAAGTATAACTGGAATATCATTCATCTGATTATTTTGGATAAAGTTTTTAAAAAAAAATAATAATTAAAAAACTTTATTTCCCCTGGCGTAGATTGGGTCGCCTACATCGAGTTGGGGTGCTAAAATATTGCGACGTTTCCGCAGATTCTGCTCCTAGACAAAAACCGATTTTAGAAAGGCGTTCTATAAGATGCGAGGGAGAGCAGGCAGGAATCAAAAAAAAAAAAAAAAAAGGGGGGGGGGGGGCTGGGGTCTGCATCAGTCTGTATTACCTAGAGAGAGTCTCTCAAACTGATGGCCGCTGGGTTGCATGCGGCGCATTGATGCCGTCTGCTAAGTGATCTTCTCTTCCGTCCTCTTGTGCCGGGGAAGGCGTCGAAAATTGATCAGCGTCACAGTTGGAAAAAAGCAGCAACAGCGTGGGTCTAATAATAACGTCAACAACAAAAAAATATGATATGCGGTTGTGCTGTGGCCATCAAACTCATTGTAATGCGCCGTTTACGATTGATACCCGCCGTAGAGCATTGTTTCGGACTGTGATCTCCTTTAAGAGGTATGGCCCTAAACCACTGCCATATTGGAGTGATGAGTAGGTTATTTTGCTTGAATAGTTCCAAAAATCTAGTGCTCGTTTCTCTACAGCTCTAACAATGACTAAGACTGCCAAATAGCATTGACTAGAACTACCAAGAACATAGACCGGGACTCCCCGGGAACATGGAGCAGAACTGACCAGAAGCATGGACCGGGACTTCCCGGAAAAATGGAGCAGAACAGTCCAGGAACATGGACCGGAACAGTCCAGAAACATGGACCAGTACTACCCAAAAACATGGACCAGAACTGCCCAGAAACATGGACCAGAACTACCCATAAAAAAACATGGAATAGTCCAGACCTATTTCAAAAATGACCAATGACCCTACTGAAAGAGACATCATTGATAGTATAATATTCTCAACTTAAACATTTCATCGGACGACCTTGTCACCGACAGACTTGTTGTTGTATAGGAACATCTGTAGTTCATGACGTCGCCGGGTGAACGCCCGGTCACGGTGACCCCGTGAAGCTGAATGAGTCGACAACATCAAATAGCATTTGGTATGTCGGGCTGACATACATGGAATAATGCGTCAGAACAGAAGACTATAAAGGAAAGAAAGGTGTTCACTAGTTGTAACTCGCCGACATAAGGTTTCACGCGGTTCAAATCTCGCCCTGACTATTACCGCACAGGCACATGAACCGTTTAAAGAGATGTTATCGACATATGTACACTGTTCCAGAGAGCTATTATTGATGCATGTACACCGTTCATAGAGATATGGTGCTTGACATATATATGCACATTCTTCTTATAGATATGGTACCGACACGTACACACTGCTCATATATGGATATTATTAGCATGTGCGCACCGTTCATAGAGAGATGTTATTTATGCATCCGTACTGCTCATAGAGTGAAGTTATAGACAAATGCACACTGTTCATATGGCGATGGTATCGACACCATGCAGAGTATTCTTAGAGAAATGTTATATTGGCACAAGCACTTCATTCATAGAAATGTTATTGACATATGCACACCGTTTATAGAGGTGACAATGAAATACGCACACCATTCAAAAAAATGATGTTAAATTATGCACGCCGTTTATAGAGATGGCAATGAAAAACGCACACCATTCAAAGAGATGATGTTGACATATGCAAAATGTTCATAAAGAGTTTTAAGCATCATTTTGGCATGGATGGGCTGCTACACATTAAACAGACAGCATATATCTGCAGTTGTGTGTGCTGTTTGACCAACACTCCCTCTGCCCCCGGTACATTAGTCGTGAGTGCCTACATGTGCACTCTAAAATCTACACCTGTGCGTTAGTCACGGATGTCTACGAGTGCACTCTGATAACTACCCCGATGCATTAGCCATGTGTGTGTCTATATACGTGCCCTCCGATATCTGCCCCATCTGATATCTACCACCCGGTAGATTAGATAGAACGGATTGTCATCGGCAACGAGCCTATGTGCCAAGATTCAGCTCGATACGTTGACGGGAAGTGGGTACATTCGTCGTCCGAAGATTTTGCAAGCCAGCCATTCAGCCACGAACAAAAAGTTAATATAAAGCAGCGGTTCTCAAACCCAAAGGGGTCGCGCGACCCTTTCACATGGGTCGCCTAAGATCATCTGAAAACTCATATACTCTACAGTTAAAAAGTAGAAACAAAAGTATTTTTGTTGCTGGGGGTCGCCAAAACATGAGTAACTGTATTAAAGCATCGCGGCATTAGGAAGGTTGTGAACCATTGCTATAAAGGATCTAAAAATAAACTTAACTAACGCCCTTGATACATTGGGTGGGATGAATTTGGATGTTGTTAGATGAGGAGAGTATCTTACAGGAAACCTACTGGTGGGGGGAAGGGGTGTGACAACGCATACACAAGATTTGTGACAGGCACAGAAATGACGCCCGCTGCTCCTGTCATCACGTTCACCATCAAGGCAGACTGGAGTCAACCAAGCGGTGACTACCCGCCCATCTCCTGGCCAAAATGTTCTTCAATATTTCGAAAATATCTTCAACTAAAGAGTGTTTTTCCCAGTTACTGGGCGTATACATAGTACACGGCCGTATTATTACGGGGTAGCCTCGAAATGAGTGGATTATTTAGACACAAACAATTTGTGTAAATATAATAGTATGTATACATTCAGCTTTATTAATGATCATAATGAGTTTTTTTACCCCCCCAAAAAAAGTTCAATGAACGTAAACGAAGTAAGTAGAAGTACAATTTAACACCCAAACAGGAAGAGGACATTGCAGTTATGTAAAAATTGTGAATTTGGTTTCTACCGAAGGTAGCCAACGTACCAAATCGTGTCTTTAATTTATTTTCCAAATACATTATATGAAATGAGTGAAATCCCCATCAAAGGCAATGACTGCACCGCCGCTGCATTACAGAGTGTTATATATTCGATACCATCATCTGTTTATTAAACGGGTCATTACAGAGTCTTATATATTCGATACCATCATCTCTTTATTAAACGGGTCATTACAGAGTCTTATATATTCGATACCATCATCTGTTTATTAAACGGGTCATTACAGAGTCTTATATATTCGATACCATTATCTCTTTATTAAACGGGTCATTACAGAGTATTATATATTCGATACCATCATCTGTTTATTAAACGGGTCATTACAGAGTCTTATATATTCGATACCATCATCTCTTTATTAAACGGGTCATTACAGAGTCTTATATATTCGATACCATCATTTGTTTATTAAACGGGTGCCAAAATTTGACCTTATCGCAAGGTTGTTGGAAGTAAATGCGTAAAAAAAGAAAATGAGTTATAGCCCTTGTCTGTTAAAAGTTATCTCTGGGAGGCAGATGACATGAGTTATTGCACGGTAACGGGTGACCTATTTAAATCTTTGGCATGGGGCGTAAGGAAAGAGTGGACAAAATGCATTTTGAGGACGCCCTCTACTAATATCTTTTATAAGAAAATGGACCACTCTAAAAATGAACCATCTAAAATTTCAACTGGATTAAAACCACAATTTAGGCGGGTGTGAGTGTGTGCGTGTGTATGTGTGGAGGGGGGTAGAGGTGAGTCTTTCGATGTTTGTGCTATTTTGAAAAAAAATATGTTTACGATTGAGGATCTCAATCGCTTTATGAAAACAAAAAGTTTTGCACCCACTATTGTAAACATAGCTAGGGTACAAGAAGTCCCTATTGTAAACATGTTTAGGGTACACGACCTCACTATTGTAAATATATCTATGGTACATGAACTCACTATTGTAAATATATCTATGGTACATGAACTTTCTATTGTGAACATATCTAGGGTACATGAACTTTCTTTTGTGAACATATCTCGGTACATGTACTACTATTGTAAATATATCTATGGTACATGAACTTTCTATTGTAAACATATATAGGGTACATGAACTCACTATTGTAAATATGTCTATGGGACATGAACTTTCTATTGGGAACATATCTAGGGTACATGAAATTTCTATTGTGAACATATCTAGGGCACATGAACTTTCTAGTGTAAACATATCTCGGTACATGAACTCACTATTGTAAATATATCTATGGTACATGAACTTTCTATTGTAAACATGTCTAGGGTACATGAAGTTTTCTATTGTGAACATATAAAACGGTACATGATCCCTTTCATGCATTTTTTAAAAAGCTAGCCGACTCATAACTTTTAACCCCGCTTTGCTGCACGTGAATGTCATAGTTTAACAAGGGATTACTTTGTTTTACAATCTAACACAAGACGATAGTATTAAGTGCTGAAATGAATACAGACAGTGTAATGAGATCGACAACGTTAGAAAACACTTTTGTGTTTTCTGTTCGCGCATCAAAATGCTACAAAAGTAAATTTTCGATTGTTTATGTTTGTAACAAAATAACCCCCCCCCCCCACAAAAGAAAACAATCTCAAAACTACACTCACACACATACACACACAATTTTTTTTCGGAAGGTAAGTACATCTTAATTAACAATTCTGATTTGGAAATGACAATTTACTATGTATTTTTTTTTTTATATTAAAAGAGTTTATGTATGAGCAGATTAATTCTGCACCAGAACTTGACGCAAATTATTCGTATTTATCGGAGACCTATGCCCAATATTCCGCTCATTATTTTAGAGATAACATTCGATTCTCTAACTCAGCGGTTCTCAGCCTGTGGGTCGCGACCCCTTTGGGAGTCGAACGACCATTTCACAGGCGTCACCTAAGACCATCGGAAAACGCACATGCCCTACAGTGATGAAGTAGCGACGAAAATAATTTTGTGGTTTTAGAAATTTAAAAAAAAATATATATATTTAAAAATGTGTAAAGTGGGGAAATACCATGGAAAAAGACCTATGTGTCATCTGTGAATGATGTCACACTTAATAATAATAACAATAATAATAATGAAGTTCATTTGAAAAATCACGCTTCATTCCCAAAGGCTCGAAGCGCGGTACAAAAACAAAGCTGGGAGATAATAACTAGCTGAAAAAGATGGTAGACAACTTCACCCCAGAAGGTGTTTACGAAATAGATATGAGTTTTTACATTTGTCTTGAAGGACTCCAGCAAACACTTGAGTGAAGACATCGTGGCTTTGATAGGGAAATTATTATATTACAATTTTTTAATTTTTATTATTATTATTATTTTTATTTTCTTTGGTAAAGCTATGTTTGAAAATGTCTAAAGAACAAAAAGGGTAAAATACAGTCTTTAAGAAAACTATGTTTTTTTACGAAAATATTTCCATTGATTTAATAAGATTTTAGGCTCATAATTTCTGTTTTGTCTTCAGATATCATATATTACTGTTATTCATGTCCTGTTTAAGACGTCTATGCCTATGAAGATTGGGCAGACGTTGTTTTGGATTGGTGGTGGCAGGCGTACATGCCCGTTCTATGTCACCAATTACTTAAGCCCGGTGGTGCGCCTGTCACGAGTCGTCCTTGGACTTTCTATCCATTCCCTATAGTCAGATACACCCTTAAATTATTTTCAGATTTTGGCGCCCCTATATATATATATATCGTTGACCTCGAGACATCAGGCTCAAGGGAAATGCCCTCTAGTTAGAAGGGGCATCGGGTTCGGTGGGGAGGCCGGGGGGGGCATCAAACCGAACTAAAGATCCAATTTGTCCTATAAGAGGACGCCCCCACTGCACCACGTCCGACCACCTGTGGGAGACACGGCGTAATTCAAGCCACCCAACAAAACAGGTTGTTCGCGCAGACCCCGCTGTTTGTCAACAAGCTGTTATTGCTGTTCATTAGCGCGCTCCCCCCGTCGTGGTGTGGGAAGCAGCCGCGAGACGTCAAGGCCAAGGTTGCCAGACCAACACACACACACACACAAACGCCCTCCCCCCTCCCCACACGCACACAAAAATCTTCCGTATTCAATGTTGGGATTTTTCCCATTCAATTATGGGGGGAGCAGAGCAAGTGTCGGTCTGGAAGGCAGAACTTCCGCTCAACTAATGTATATCGTCTCTGCCCATTCTCAAACCCCCCCCCCCCCTTTTTCTTTCTTTATGGTTTGGTTAAAAAAAATATTTTTTTTATTTACTTCCCCACTTCCCTTGGGTCTAATTATCGCAACGGAAACTTACACTTAAAAAAAAAACACCAAAAAAATACAGAAAATGAAGGATATAAAGAAAAATCAGGCCTTTTTCACTTTTAGTTATCAAGTGTTTTGCAGGCTCTAATGCAGCAGATTTCAATCTGGTGAGCACTCTCCTATGAGCTGCGTAATAGCTCCGGCCCCGACGACACATTTCAAGAAAGAAAAAAAAATGTTGTAGACGCGCAAAATTATGTAATTCACATACAAATATGCATACGCATATGTATTTATTTTTCAAATATGTTGGGCGGCAAGAATTTTGAGTTCTGGGTGTAGTCAGATGATGTATGTACGCCACTGCTCTTGGACATGAGGGCGCCCAACCCTCTTCCCAGTCCATTTCCCAATAATGCGTTTCTTACAGGTGCAATTGTTGTGCATATACAATGGAAGACATAATTCCTTTTCTGTAATACAGCGGTTCTAAACCTGGGGGTCGAACGACCCTGAGACCATCGGAAAACACATAATTGTAAAGTAGCAAAGAAAATAATTTAATGTTTGGGGGTCGCCACAGCACGGGGGAACGGTATTAAAGGGTCGCGGCATTAGGAAGGTTGAGAACCACTGCTGAAATATGATGCATATTCCATTCCCCGGCGTTTCTTATAAATAATAATATATTTTGAGGGGCAATACTTTCGGCCAGCTGTAGACAGATTTGTTGTTGTTGTTGCTTTTTACGTAATAGGGGGCGGCAAAACTATTGGCCTTTTTTCCCCCGGGGTCGCCCAATTGTCACACTTAATTTGTTTCTATAATTAACCTCACCTCCCCTCTCTCTCTTTGTCTAGTTCTGCGTCAGTAGCTTCACAGCTACGCTTATCTTCATTCGCTACCATCCAAATTAGAAAACAGACGACGACCAAAATTAATCATATATGAATATGTGTTTACGAATTTTTAAATACATGTATTTTTTTTTTCTTTTTCGATTTGTCCATTACCCGGCTTGAGACAGGGGTCGGTTTGTATTGTAATATGTTGTTTGATGGCCTGCTGCTCAGAGCAGCATTCAATCGCCGACTGCAGCAACAACCCCTCCTGCCCGCGGTGCCAGAGATTATTCCGAGCACGGATCGGATTGGCAAGCCACCTTTAACGAACTCACCGTAACCCAGCCCGTAACCGGATGGTTTTAGTCGATGTTGACGGACGAACAGCAACAACAACTCACAGATTTTTAGTATCAAAACCACCAATCTGTGATTATTTGAATCGTTTTCTTCCAACTTTCGACACTCCCCCTCCCCCGGCCCGCCCCCCCCCGCGGGGAAAAAAATAGTAAACAAAAATAAAATTTAGATAAAATTACATAAATAAATAAATATTGAAGCCTAACTTATTCTTCTGGATAAAAATTTGCCAAATTTCTTTTTTTTTAATTTTTTAATTTTAAAAAATTGAATTTCCAGACTACATGAAAAGAGATACAAAACAAAACTCCAAGATTGTTTTCTGAGATCCATGAAGAAATGAAGAATATGATCTACTAAAAATAAAATAAATACAACTACAATCAAATATCGTTGACTTCATTTGCCGGGACTGTAAGGCATATGTAGGTCTTTTTAAAAATGTATTCAAAATCTCAAATCCCCGTTAGAAATGTGATGCCACAAACTGGATTTATCCCCCCCCCCCCCCACACACACACATTCAACAACGGGAATTGTATTATTTTTAAACAAGCATTGCTGTCCAAAAGTCCAAGGCACCAGGCGAGAGTTCTTATTATGTCTGGAAATGGGGATTTTTCCAGAACGTTTGTGCTTGGTTTGTACAAGAACAGCACCGAACCTGTGAGGCTTTGGACTGCTGTGAAGAACAGCACCGAACCTGTGAGGCTTTGGACTGCTGTGATTTCTGTGTTTTGGTCGTATCTATTGCATGCAGCCCTGTTTTGTGACAGCTGATGGCAGTGATGGAATATGAGCATGTCACTCCCTCCATCTCTCTCTCCATGTCTCTCTCTCTCTCTCTATGTCGCTCTGTCTATATATCTCCCCCCTCTCTCTCTCTCTTTGGTAATTTATATATATATATATTTATATATATCTTTCTCTCTCTTGTTTTTCTCTCTCTCTCTCTATTTCTTTCCTTCTATATGATATCTCTCTCCTTCTCTCTCTCACTCTAGGATATATTTAATATATATATTATTTATTTATTTACATCTATTTCTCTCTCTCTCTCTCCTCTCTCTCGCCCCCTCTCTTTCCCTCGGTGGCTAGGAGGGCGGCCCTTGTTATTTCAAATAGGTAGCAGACGCCTGGTTATCAGACAGCGTTTGCGTCATAAGGTGGCAAGGTGGAACCTTGAAGGTCGTTCATTTCTCTTCGCTTAAAAAAAAATATTTAAAAAAATGTTATATTATTGGATTATTTATTATCTGTCTTGTACACTCTACACCGGGTTGAAAAGAAAGGGGGGAAAAACACCTAATGGACTCTTGTTATTGTGAGCTTATGGCCCCCAAACCTGATGGTGGGCCGTTGTTATTGTGAACGTATTTCTCATTGCCATACAATCAGATAGAAAAAAAACTACTTTACAGGTCAAGGTCTTCGGTGATTCATCATTGACCCAGTGATGTCGTACAGTCCTGCTGATATAGATACAAGGGGTTCCAGGCTGTAATCATCACACAGAAACAACATGTCTAGATTGAGACTAACGATGCGGAATTTAGGTCGTATATTTTTATCGGTCTTAAATTGACCACTACTCCGTGTCTGATGTCCAAAACAGGATAAACAATTAAAAGTAATTTGCCCCCCTCCCCCCCCCCCCCCAACCATGTTTAACCCATCAATCCGTAAGTAAGAATAACAGTAATCCACTCCGTTAATTCAGAATGGCAGTCGAGGTAGTACTTCCGGAACCAGACGTCCCATGTTTCCTGTCACACTCCCGGGCTTAAGCCAGGCGACACTGATATTGTAACACATGGCTCAGAATACGAGTCATTAAAATATTTCTCTAATTTTTTGTTTTGGCTGCCTGTAACTATATAATGGCGCAGTCGTGTCTTCATTTTAGTCAAAGGCTCCAGAAATCACGTGGTCTAGAGGTCCCATTTTTTTTTTTTTTTGTTGGAAGGTCATTCTAAATTCTCAAGTACAGTCGTTGACATATCAACAAAGCTCGTTACAGCGTGACACACTCAACTGAAATGGGAGTCACGTGTGACACCATCAAATAAATGGAAGTCACGTTTGTCACCAGCAGTCGGAGTTAATTGATTATTCTTGGGTGGTTTTTTGTTTTTTCTAATCACAGGCCGAGGCCATGTTTATTTTTGTGTTGAGAGATGGAGTTGGGGTCAAGGTCATTGAACGGAGTCGCAGTCGTTACCGCTAAGCCAAAAGGGGGGGGGGGGTAAAGAAATAATCAAAAGTGTGACCCTGTGTTGGTGTGTCAGACACACACAAATTATTGGTACTTATAGTTGGTGTCAGACACACACATAAGAATTGTGGGTACTTATTTATAGTTGGTGTCAGACACACATAAGAATTATTGGTACCTATAGTTGGTGTCAGACACACATATACTTGTTAGCTAGAGTTGGTATCAGTCACACATAATAATTTTTGATACTTATAGTTGGTGTCAGACAACTTTTATTCAAAATTGATACCTGAAGTAGGTGCAAGTGTCGATGCAAGAAATTTTGAAAGAACGTAGTGTCATCGGCAACGAGTCTATGTGCCTAGTTTCAGCTCGATGGGATGACGAGAAGTAAGTCATTTAGCCTTCAGAAGCATTAGCCAGATATACACGAACAACAGACAGTTGATATAAAGGATTTAAGAAGAAGTGGATTAATGTAAAAATGGAAATGGTTTGACTTTGGACAGGGCTGATAATCATGATTAGGTCGATGAAAAAAAAAAGGGAAAAAAAAAGAAAAAAAAAAAGAAAAAAGAAATATTTATGATACAAAGTTCTTTGTTTGGAGTTAAGTTTCAAATGCACAATTTCTATGTAATCAAGGTGTTAATTTTCAGTGTGATAAGAGCCTAGATTAGATACGTGTTTTTGTTAGTTGCGTCATAATGACGAATTCGGGTTCCGTTTTCACGTGGTTTTTTTCGGTCATATTTTCGTTTAAATTTTCATAGACTATTGTTTTGTGGTAGTGTCTGTGTGGGTGCGGGTGGGGATTAGTCTCAGGCACGTATATACCACACTACCGCCCGGCTCCACCCCTGGCAGCGCCTTATTGTATTTCAAATTTGTCATTCAGATCCTCAACGCTCGGTCAACAGATGTAAATATTTTAGTCCAAGCTCTCGCTCTCCTATTTGTGTGTCTACCCGGGTCATACATAAATATTGGTCTTGAAATCCTGATGGTCGTGATTACCTTCACTCCCCACAATCGCATTTGATTCAGTTACACGCCCCCCCCCCCCCCCAATCTCCCTACCCAAAGTAAAAAATAACACGCTTGACGATCACACGACGCCGAGTCCAGTGACCCAAATCACCACCTTTCCCCACATCCCCCCACCCGGGGAGGAGCCTTGACCTAAATCTCACATACCACAGAAGTCATAATTTATGAACAACACAATCCTATCGACTGTATGACGAGGGGCTACAGTTATGTGACAACCAGGGCCTTGTGTACAGCTGTCTACCACATGACTCCTGGAAACCTGAGAGTTCCTTGAGACGCGGCCGGGGGAGATTTGGGCTCAAGATTTTTTAGAATATTTTTTGTTGTTGTTACGTCTTCCGTGTGAAAGTGTATGTAGGGCCGTATACGTGATTGGTGGGAAAAAAAAGGTGGGGGGGGGGGGCAGGGGAGCGTGGTTGTAAGGGTCGGGATGGTCATAGTTCTTATAGCAAGAGAGGAAACGTTTATTAATTAATGTTATTAAAATCGTTCACTTTTTTTTCTTTCGATAGTAAATAAAATTACTTATCAAACTAAATGAGTGGTTCCCAACCGGTGTTCCACAGATCCCCAAGGACTCCAAGGGCACTTCTCAGGGGCTCCACGGCCGCTCGGCGGACACTTCTGAATACTGTTAAAAGGTAAGAAATTAGGTAGACCTAAAGGGTCCCCCCCCCCCCCCCCAATAGAAACTGGTCCCCGCGAGCAAAAAGTTTGGGGACCACCGTCCAACTGAAGACCTATTAAAAATACACAACGTAGTCATTTCATAATTTTAATTTAGTTAGTAAATTGATTCTCTGATTTCGGTCCGATGCTTGTTACAAAGGCTTGAGACTTTAACCCAGACGGGCTCAACGGGTAAACACGATTGAATACAGAGGGTAGGATAACACGCTGCGTTGGATTCAGATGGTAGGATAACACGCTGCGTTGAATTAAGATGGTAGGATAACACGCTGCGTTGAATTCAGATTGTAGGATAACACGCTGCGTTGAATTCGGATGGTAGGATAACACGCTGCGTTGAATTCAGATGGTAGGATAACACGCTGCGTTGAATTCAGATGGTAGGATAACACGCTGCGTTGAATTCAGATGGTAGGATAACACGCTGCGTTGAATTCAGATGGTAGGATTACACGCTGCGTTGAATTCAGATGGTAGGATAACACGCTGCGTTGAATTCAGATGGTAGGATAACACGATGCTTTGAATTCAGATGGTAGGATAACACGCTGCGTTGAATTCAGATGGTAGGATAACAGGCTGCGTTTAATTCAGATGGTAGGATAACACGCTGAATTGAATTCAGATTGGTGTTTTTATTTTAGTCTGGTATGGCTGTTGTCGCTACTGCTTTTGTTGTTGTTGCTGCTGTTGTTGTTGCTGCTTCTCTTGCTGTTGCTGCTGTTGTTGTTACTGTCGTCGTTGCTGCTTTTGTTGCTATTTCTGTTGTTGTTGCTGCTGTTGTTGTTGCTGCTGCTGTTGTTCTTGCTGATGTTGTTGTTGCTGCTGTTGTTGTTGCTGCTGTTTTTGTTGCATTTGTTGTTGCTGCTTCTGCTACTATTGTTGTATGCATCCATGCATTACTATTTCATCTAATTGTACATTGATAACCAGGCAATTAACACTAAAGTCATGGAAACTATTAACAATAAAGTCATGGGAACTATTAACACTAAGGTCATGGGAACAATTAACACTAAAGTCATGGGAACTATTAACAATAAAGTCATGAGGAACTATTAACAATAAAGTCATGGGAACTATTAATAAAGTCATGGACCTATTAACAATAAAGTCATGGGAACTATTCACAATAAAGTCATGGGAACTTAAGACTAAAGTCCTGGGAACTATTAACAATAAAGTCATGGGAACAATCGGGGAACAGGGGATCGCCAATCGGTGACCGGGGTTACGCCAGTGAAGCAAACAAATTTTTTTTACAAATTTAAAAAAAGGGGCGGGGCTAGTCCGTAACGCAACCATGAGCAACCCCGAAATAACGCAACCAGTGATCAAGGTGACGTCAGTAACGTAACTCGGGGGACCCAGGCGAGGACAGTAACGGAACCAATTAACAGGTGGGGAAGGGGGGGGGCCTAACTAGCGCAATTTATGATCAGGGGCCCTTTGGTCTACAGCCGTACCAGTGACAAGGTGAGCCTCAACAATGCAACTCGTGACCAGGGATCCGTCAATAATGAAAGTAGGGACCAGGGGGGAGCCATGAATAATGCAAGCGGTGACCATGATGCTGCCATTAGCGCAGCCATGAGTGAACACGGAGTCGCTTCTTACTTTGATGTATCATCTACTGCCCTATAAAGCTCTTAGATCCACCATTTGACAAGACCACATGTTCTAAACTTAAACAACAAATAAGGGGGGGGGGGGGAGGGTGGATTTTTCAATAATTGCAATAACCGTATAAATACCCTCTCACTATCATCACTCCCTTACATATAATCACCCTCTCACTTTAATATCTCCCCTACCTATAATTAATCTCCCCCACTAATCCATATAATAACTCTGCTCCCCTATAATTTTTCCCTTCCCTATAATCACTCCCCTCCAGCCTATAATCAATCCCTCCCCCATAATCCCTCCCCTCCCTATAATCCCTCACCGCCCTATAATCTCTCCCCTCCGTATAATCTCTCCCCTCCCTATAATCTCTCCCCTCCCTATAATCACTCCCCTCCCTATAATCACTCCCCTCCAGCCTCTCTATAATCAATCACTCCCCATAATCCATCCCCTCCCATATGACACAAATCTGCATTATTTGCTACTCCTTACGTGGTTGGCGCTGATCAAGAGATATTTGTAAGTTATCTCCCCTTGAGGGGCTGGCTATCCGTGGCTTATCGACCTTGTCCTTTTAACGAGAACAGATGTTGAGAGAGCGTCATTTACTTTATGTAACAGTGTCCGCTATATATAACTTGAAATGGTGGGTTGGAAAAGGGGGGGCGGAGAATGTTGTTTTTTCTTGTAATTCTTTTAAGCTTGGCGTCTTTAACCCAAACTGGCTTCAATCGGTTTGGGGAAAGTTTTCTTAAACTCGTTAAAATCGCCAAGGCTCCAGTATCTCAAATTCTTAAAGCACCAAGTCAACCAGACTCAATCCGAACAACTAGCAGACATATTCAATCTAATATCAACCATAGGCAGCCTTTTATCAACCATATTCGACCTTAAATAAAACCATTTCAACCTTCAATCAACCATATTCAACCTTCAATCAACCATATTCAACATTCAATCAACCATATTCAACATTCAATCAACCATATTCAACATTCAATCCGTAATATTTAACCTTAACTCAAAGATATTCAACCTTAAATAAACCATATTCAACCTTAAATCAACCATATTCAACCTTAAATCAACCATATTCAACCTTAAATCAACCTTGTTTAAGAGTAATTGTGCTACGCGTTGTAATGTGACGAATACAACCACCCACTTCCATCCCGGGGGTACACTAAAACGGTAAGCCTCATCTTTGCTTTAAATAGACAGCTAGACACCCCACACACACACCCTTTTCTTTTACACTACTTTCCTTGCACAACTGACTCACGGTATTTTCTGATATTTTCTAGCAAGCTCAAGTAGATTTCTGTCGTTTATAATTGTTTTTGTTTTTTCGGGAGCGTTCTTCGTTGTCGGTACTACGACTCCCTTTAACGTAGTGAAATTGTATATGTAAATAATATAAGCAACCAGTTGTCTGGTGGAATTGTGTTCACACGTTGAATAATCAGTTATGTTACATAATACGTTTTAAAAAACAAACTGATAGACAATGTACACAAGAAATGTGTTTACTGTGTTCAATGTTCTTTGTATACACATAGTGTGCAATTAGATAGTACGCTTCTTATAATTACGGGACACATAAGTGGAGCCATAACTAGGGTTGCCAGATGGAAGAAAAGGAGAAAGGAGGACATGTCATTTTGATAAATTCTTAAAAGGGGAACATTGTATTTTGAACAGTTCTTATGAGGAAGAAATTTCATTTTGAAAAGTTCTTAAAAGGATGAAATTTAAATTTGAAAGGGTCTTAAAAGGGAGACAAACATTTTGATAAGTTCTTAAAAAGGGGATATTTCATTTTGAAAAGGTCTCAGGGGTCACTGAGTTTGACTACCAAATTTGCACACAAAAATCCTGACGACCAACTTATGAACATATCATCATTAAAATTGTTGAGAGTGTAGCCAAGATGTTGAAGATTAAGGAAAATGTAGTGTGAATGGTTTAATTAATGAGTAAAGACGTTTTTAAAAAATGAACAAAATTGTACATTTGCTTTAAAAAAAAATGTCTGGAACTGTAGAACTGATATAAACCTAAGTATCAAGTGCACAGCTGCAATGCTTTCTTATATCTAAAAGACACGTAGGGCTATGGTGTGAAGCACTTTCACCGAACTGGACCTTCTGGCTTGTATTTTATAATGAAATGTAAAATTAGATAAATGCTTTTGACAAAATCAGGATACATGCCCAAAAATCTATAGTCAAGTATAAGAGATAGGCAAAATATTTAGATCCCCACTATAGTCCCCATCATTTAGGAGTATCCGTGCAAAATGACAGCACAGTCTGAAAATAATTGTGGAAAATAATTGGAAAACATTTTGCACAAGTGTCGTTTTTGGGCAAAACTTTAAACATGCTAAAAACAACTATTTTCTTACCTTAAAGTATTCAATATCCTCCTCCTTGGAAAGGATGTCTCTCTCTTTCAGCTTCTTCTTATCAATACTCTTCTCCTTGGTAAGGATGGCCCTCTCTTTCAGCTTCTTCTTATCAATACTCTTCTCCTTGGTAAGGATGGCCCTCTCTTTCAGCTTCTTCTTCATCAGATGCACTTGCTTTATGTAGTGTTTTCTTTGCAGCTCTGTAGTTCCATTACATCACACGTTGTCTATAGCTTTGACGTGTCCTCTCCTATGCTTGGCATAGCAAAGGCAGTTTGTCTGTTCATTATGTTTACAAATGAACTGCCTACATCTAACTGGGGTGATGAGGAGAGAGAAGGCTGCTTGTCACAGTTTATATTATTGCAATGAAATGTAAATGTGCTTGCTAGTCCATTTCTTTAAATTTCCTACAACCTCACAGAATAGTGACAGTGACGACACGCATGTAAAGCAGTATTATCACCCAGTACTGATATGTCATGTCTATAATTCTATTACCTTTTGGATTGTCAGCATCAAAATTAATGACATTAACAAATTAATAATTATTATCATTCTGTGCTGCACATTCTTCGTCCTTGTCAGAAGATTCATTTTCACCATCTGACTGGTCTTCTGTAACCTCCTCTGTATTATTAGAGTAATTATCAAGTGATACATATTTTGTATTTTTTGTTCTGATCTATTTGTCGTGTCCACCTGGTCTGGTCACAATCAAGTCTCTACATTTTTAGATGGACTATAGGTCTAGACCTACATCTATCAAACAACTGTTGGGTTACCCAACTGTTGTTTATATTTATATCAATTTGTTCTGGTTCTGCTTCTGGTTCGGTACGTTGCTGCATCCATGTACTGGCGTATGTGCAACGGTTATGAAGTGATGCTGCCATTCTAACGGCTCCTCCTAGCGGATGCCAGGGCAGCCTTGAACTTGAAGCTCTCGATTGATGTTAGCCTTTTCCTGTGCGCTTTCTTTCCCTATGTAAACTGATTGCCACAAAATTTACGTTTTTATGGACTTGGAAGATACATAATTTCCATCACTAGGAATTGTTTATGTAAAAGAGAACACTAATCGCACAAAAACAGTTCAAAGTTGTATAAAAATATTCCCAGCTAAAACAACATTCAAACGGAAGTACAGATTTTAAGGAGTATGTCATTATTTAAAATCTTCATAGGGAGTAGTTATTATTTATTTAAGACGTTTTTTTGTGACCGAGTGTTCTTCTCCGGTATTTTGTCTATTTTTGAGCATTCTGAGATCCTACCCCTGCCCTCTTTAGCTGTCAATAACTGATAAACTAAATAACTGAATGAAAATTAGTACATACTGTCCGAAAGGGAAATGATTGCTGAATAAAACGACATTTTAAGATTGAATGTGTTTGTAAAAACGATTTTTATGAAAATTCTCGGTGACTGTGCCCTCTTAAACTTAAATGAATGACATTTATATTAAAGGAATAACATATCAAAGTAAACAGGATTATATAAGATATAAACGTGTATTCTGAAATAAACAAATAATTAGAACTACAATATAAAAATAATGTTTATAGCATAACTTTAACACTTATCAAAGCCTTTTTAAACATACAAAATTCATTACATATAACTAAAAAGCTCGAGCAATTCATAGTCTTACGTTATTGTATTCTGATCCTTAGTCCACTGAGTATTTATCAGCGGAGAACAAACCCTGCATAAAGCAAGTACATCTGATGAAGAAGAATTGCTAAAATAAAAAATAAAAAATTGCAAATTTTAATTTAATTTTAATAAACAACAATGCTAGGGTGGGTGTGGAGACGGGGAGGGGGCAAGATTTGTTAAATACCGACTATTGTTCATGCTGCCTTCTTCGGGGGACCTAATCACCGTGTCTTCAGATTTTAATTACGTCATCGGGTAGCAAAATGGGTCGCGCAGTTAATTATTATTATTATTATTATTATTATTGGTAGCCACGCTCTCAAGGTTAACACTGTGACAAATATGGCGTCTCACAAAAGGTACGCCGGGACCAGTGTTTCTTTCAGGCATACCTCCGGGGGGGCACTTCCCCCCCGGAGCAAGTCAAGTGCCCCCCCGGGGGAAAATGAGTAAGAAAAAATAATTTTTAAAAAAAAATACTCTAAATTTAATTTTTATAAAATTTTTAAAAGTATTGAAATGTGTGCCTTTAATCGATTACAATTATTGGAACAAATAAAATATCGCTTTGTTCGATATATATTGATGATCCATAGCGTTCAGGTTAATCTTGTTAAAGGCTCGCAGAAATCGATTATAAATATGGTATTGTTTTGAAAATTGGCCGCTCCTGATCATAAGTTAATATTACTTTTTCTGATTCGCAGATATTGGTATCTTTTATTTAATTACATTTTGCAGCTGCAAAAGTTGAAAGACTTTTTAATAACCCTGTATTAAACTACCTTTTCATCGATATAAATGTCTGTAAATTAAATATAGTTCTTGCTAAGAAATAAACATGTGCAATCTGTTTTCAAATTATATTGTATAATAGCATCATGCTTTAAAAAATCATTTTTAGCAAACATTTTAATGTAGTAGATTCAATAGATGTATGCTGACATAGATTAAATGAAAATTTAAATAAATAAATAATAATAATTTTAAAACAAAAAATTAAGAATTTACCGGTTACATACAAATAGTGGACATTTCATCATAATTATTAAATCGAGTGTTTCAAATTTTTTAACACAGTTTCGGGAACAGAGTAAAATGATTTTAAAAAAATAGTCTTTATTTATTAAATCCCCAATGACTTTTCTCTGTTAATATAATAATAATAAACAATCTTCTCCAGCTGCTTGAACTATTTAAAAAAAATATTTTAAGATGATAATCCAGTAGAAAGAATATAATATATATTTAAACAACGAATAAAAAAAAATCGAGTATTTCGATTATATTTTAAATGCCATTTTTGGTAGTAGTTAAAAAAAAATTATATGGAATTGGTAAAAAAATTGTTTTCAAGTATAATATCGAAGAAGCAAGTTGTAATGATCTGAAGCAAATTATAGTAGTCTAAATTTATTAATTAACATTTCAATCAACTGAATATTGAGAATTGAAACTTTAATAATTTATAAGAAAAAAAATCACACATTAATAAATATATGAGTCTTTTGTAAACAATTCTGGACTTCTGAACAATTATGTCGGTTACGTATGATTTATAAATACATACCAATTTTGAAAACCCATAAAGATATAGTCTTTAGCCTTTTGTACAGAAAACCTTTTTTTCTTTTTGACTTTGGTAAAACTTGGAAATATTTTGAAATAAACGTATGTTTTTGGTTTTTCTTTTTCGTTCAAAATGTAAAACTATTTTAGCATACCGTAAGGGCTCCCAATTGGACTGAATTTATTTAATATTGTACTGGTGGAAGAGTTAGTGGTGTCCTGTTATTATAGTTATTTGTAGCGCTTCCCACCCAAATGTCTGAAATGTTTACATCAGTGGCGCTTCATCCCATTTAAGGCCCTGGCCTGCTCCACCCCATTCTTCCATTGGGATCGATCCATCGCTTTACACCTCCATGTGCGAATCCCAACCTTTGTAAGCCCTTCTCTACATCGTCAATCCATCTCAGTCTTGGTCGACCAGTGAGCCGTCTGCCCCTAGGTTTCTGCCTGTAGATCGTTTTTGTTGCTCCAGAATCCGGCATCCTTTCAATGTGTCCCGCCATTGTTGTGACCATGGATGGGTATTTGTACAATTGATATAGCTCTTAGTTTGTACGGATTCCCAAAACAAAATTGTCAATCATCGAGTCATATATTTAGCAGGTTCTCTGCTTTTCTGGTAGGAACCAAGTCTCACTACTGGTCTTGTGATAGTGGTGTATACTGCCTTCTTTGTTCCCTTAGCGAGATTTTTGCTTTGAATTAGCTTTCGTAAATTGAAATAAGAACGGTTGCATGCTGTTATTCTTTCTTGCACCTCCGATTGTATTTCCTCTTCCTTATTTATTGTCACCCCTAGATATTTGAAAGTAGCTACCCTCTCAAATGCGTAGATGTTCATATTGATGAAGTCATCAGTGCGTATTTCCTGACATTATCATAAATATTGCCTTCGCTTTATTTACATCAAGACCAGCTTTGACAGTCACATCTTCAAGTTCCCTGAAAGTTTTAATTATATCATCAATGCTGTTTCTACCAAGTAGCGCTATATCGTCTGTGTAGGCCAGGTATTCCAGTGGCTGGCTTTATAAAGTTCCTTATGGTTGTTCTGTACCACCTCTCAGGTGCTCACACGTATGTTTCTAATGCTTTTTTCTAAAGTTTTGTTGAAAATGATACACGGATTTCCTTGTCTGAGGCCCAGATTGATTGGGAACTCCCTCAAGTACTCCCTCTGTAATTTGATTCTACTTTTGTAGTTATCCATCGTCATATGTATGAGTCGGGTAAGTTTGTTAAGGACTCCAAGTTCCAGCACAGCATCGTTCATGTATTTCCTGTCTATGCTATCATAAGCTGATTTGTAGTCCACATATAGTTGGTGTATGTTGATGTATTCTTAGCATTTTTCGACGAGACATCTAACAGTAAATATATGAACGTTTGAAATGCCCCTTCACACATTGTCTTAAAGATACATTGAATACAGTGCATGATACCCTCACTAGGTAACTCTTGTTACCAGTGAAATATCCGCATCAACACCAGGCACAGAAACATTGCTAATCCCATCTGCACTCATAGGAGCCATAATGATCAATAAATTGATCGTGGGCCCTTAATAGACAGAAAAAGAAGAAGAAAAATGTGCACCACAATGCATCACTGCATTTTGAATTTATTATTTTTAAATTAAGGTGACCCCTGCCCTCATTTTTGCTCAAACTCTTCGGATTCCTCAATTTCTGCTACCCCCCCCCCCTCTTTTTTTTTCCTTGACGTCGATCAATGTGACTAACGAGTTGAATCTAATCTTGTGTCAAATGATTCACTTCGGCACACCACAACCAGAATGAATTTAGTTTGTGTCTGGCACTGGTCGACATAATGCCTCCCCCGACGCTTGAAAAATTATTTTCCCAATCAATGAAAGTCTTATCAAAAACATTCGAATCATGTATACTCCAAAATGCACCTTTTGATTGTTAAACAATCACACATTTTCTGCTGCCCTACTTCCCAAAAAAAATTACTTGCCATGACAGCCAAATTTGGTGCTGATATATACACTGCCCAGCGGCGTGCCTAGTGTTAGCGCCACCCTAAGTGGGTTAACATTTTTGCCACGCTACCTTTCTCGATAGAAACTCTGCAGATATCCGAAAATCCCGCCGCTCTATCTAAAGAAAAAATGACACCTGGGAAGACCAAATGTTCGCCCCCCCCCCCCCCCACTTCTACGTCACTGACGTGAGTCTTTGATGACAGGGGACAAGATTCATTTTAGCCCCCCCCCCCCACCCCGCTAAACTCTGAAACCTATTATTTTCATCCATTAACACTATAGCCCATTAGATGCCCCCGCTAGTCTGGCGCCCGGGGACATATGTTCCATCTGCCTCCCCTTAGCTACGCCTCTGGCCACTGAAAAACTGGCACTGCCCCCCCGAACGTCAAAAGTGCCCCCTCGGGGGAAAATTTCTGAAAGAAACACTGGCCGGGACGACTCGGTTCCAACAGGACGGCTCGATATTTGTCCACAACCTTCTGCTGGTCCGCCCCAGTTTCTCGAGGTCGTGCTAAATTTAGCAACCCTGCCTTGACCTGTAACGACCAGTATCTGTGTGGAATCTAGGCCTCAAAGGGAGAGGCGGTGCGGTTTGGAACGGTTCTGGATGTCGGTGGCACCAACGAGTTCGAGACCCCAGCTATTGGTAGAGAGATGAGGATTCACGCCAAACGAGGGCCTCAAGTTGGCGGTATATTTTTTTAAACATCTAAAACTAGTTTTTAAAAAAAAAAAGAATTTTCGGAATAGGTAATTCTTGAAAATTTAAAAAAATATATTTTTTTAGACATTAAAAAAAAAAAAAGTAATAATAGAGCTAATAATAAAGCTTCACTGGTTTTTTTTGCTGCTTTTTAAACAACAACAAACAAACAAAGAAATAACATGAAACTTTCTAAGAATTCCTGACATACTCCTGCAACCTTTGAAACAGTTCAAGGTTAATTAAGTGTACTAGATAGTTCAGAAAATGTCCGTGCGTGTTGCTTCATTATTTATTTCTCTGGGCGTGTGTTTTATTTCTAAGCCGACGTGACGACTTCTCCGAAAAGGTCATTAGCGCGGAGATGGCCCGGAGGCTACAGCTATGTGTCTCCCGTGGCGATGGTGAGTTAATCAATGTCATCACACCCCTGGCCCCCCTGTCTGGTCTGGACGTGCGCACACAAGCATCAATTCGGGTCAAGGTCGTGTGGACGCGGGCGATGAAATCAAGTGGTTAGTTTTAAAACATGTTTTTTAAAAACATAGGACAACAGTGATTGTCATAAAATGGTCGAAATCTATTAATTGAACACCCGGGCGTTCAGATTGGCCAATCTCTAAGTTAATGGGAGTCAGTGTAATGGGTCTTTGCCTAGACCAGTGATCGGCAATGCGCGGCTCGCTCTTTAGCAACCTGAGTGCGGCTCGGCCAGTTGGCTACAAATCGGTTTTGACTCAGGAAAAACATGGTTCTTGACAGGCTCTTAAAAAGAAATGTGGCTCTCAAAATCGTTTTTAATCGTCCTTCTGCTGATTTTTTGGCTCTTTTGACTAATGACTTTTCCGACCACTGGCCGAGGCGATCACTTTTTAAAACTTTTTGTATACGAACGTTTTTTCGTTCTTTTTAATTGCTATTGCTATTTTATATTTTACATGCTGCAATACATTGTTAGCAAGACAGGTTTAAAAGGTTACTACACAAGTCCTGGAGACAGCTACATTGTGTTCTGGGGAAAACGTATGTTTTTTTTTTAAATTGCAAATAATGTCATTTCCTTTTTTTTTTAGTATCTGCTGAAGAAGGCATTTAGGCGATACGCCTTTCAATTGTTCTGTCTCATTCCACTAAATAGTTTTTATAGTAACCCGACTTGTCTTATGTGTAGTGCCCCCACCTCCATCCAATTTGAAATTGGACTCCTCTCTTGGCAGTCGTTTTCAGGCAGGACAGCCGAAATTGACATGGCGTCACCGCATCATTTATCAGTCAGTTATTTGTTTAATTTGAGAAGTGGATTTGCCGAAAGTTCGAAACAGCAATGAAACGTATACATTTGATAAGGTGAATAATGGGCAGAACCTAAGAGCATGAGAACATGTTCATTTACTGTTGCACACTGATTATTGTTGGCTCCGAAGAGGAAGAGTTTTTTGGGGCGGTTCTGAACACTGCATTTTCTCCAAACTGTTGAAGTCAAAAAGGGCTTTGGGAGAGTGTAGATTTTTTTTCTTCTCCACACGGGCATAGACACGACGGTAACTGTTGAGTCGTTTGTTGCACAATTAAGGGGGTATCTTGATAAGTTAAATATTTGGATGCTATGAAGAAAAGCAGACTGTTACGAGGGTTCGACAGCAATGCCATGATTCCTTCCAGAACAAGTTCGCACTATTTGCCAGTGATTTGGATTGAAGTCAGATATCGATATCCAGTGAAATGAACCCCTGAAACTGAAAGCTTCGTGGCCATGAGGACGTGGCAGTCGTCTTGTGCGAGTCGGTGCAGAGAAACGTGCATCCAACGATCAGGAGGCTAAAAGATGAAGTCTTGAAAATGTTTAGGACGGCAACTCATCTAAGAGAAGGAAACTCTGAATTCAAACCCGGAGATGGAGTTCCGATAGGCGGATAACATTGATACAATGAAACATTCCGGCAACTCCCGGGTGGATGGGACTCGTTAGCCTTGGACGGTAACTCATCTAAGAAAAGGCAAACTTTGAATTCAAACCAGGAGCCAGAATGATCAATAAATTGATCGTGGGCCATCAAACATAAGAAGATAAAGATTATCACAGACAGATATCTGGAAAACTCGGCGCAGGTTGCTTTGGTTTTACACTTACCAGACCAGCGGACCGTTGTTAGTAGTGTAGTCAGTGTGGTAACAATAAGAAGCTAGTTCGATCAATAGTGAAAGTAAAGTGTCATAAGGACAAATAACTACACAAAATTCACAGCAAGTGAAAAAATGTTCAGA
Source organism: Omphiscola glabra (assembly GCA_964017045.1). Lineage (NCBI taxonomy): Eukaryota > Metazoa > Mollusca > Gastropoda > Lymnaeidae > Omphiscola > Omphiscola glabra. The sequence continues at coordinate 30,652,905 of OZ024805.1, forward strand.
GATATGCAGTTTCATTTAGCTTAAAATCTAGTTTCGCACCTATCACTAATCAGATTTCTATTGTTTAATTCGAGCAGAATGTACAATTATGTACAAACGATTCAAACGGGGGGGGGGGGGGGGGGGGGGGGGGGGAAGAAAGGACGAAAAGAAAAGCATTAGTTATGTCTGAGAGGAAGGAAGTAGTGAGGCAGGCCAAAGTCCTACATGGGCTGCAGCGCCACAGGGATGGATGGATGGGTGGAAGAAATAGAAAATGAAAAGATGAAGCCTTCTTTTTACATCTGGACCCGGTTTCATTTTTTAGCCAGGTCCCGAATATGGTCCCAGGATGTTAATACTCGGCATTTCAGGGTACCCGGATCAGTACCCGGCTCAGCCCTAGTTATTAGCGTCCTATGAAAACAATGAGAAAACTGTTTTTCTTTAAACAAAGTTAGTGAACTATAACAGTACTGAGTTGTAGAACGAGAATAAAGAGAATGTTTATTGTTATTTACGATTAATTACCCGAACAACAACCCAACAATGTGATTATGCCAAATTTTAATCTAAAATTTACGACGAAATTACGATAACATGTTTAACCTTGGATGACGTTGGTACCCATGGATGATATGGTGGACCATGGATGATATGGTGACCCATGGATGATATGGTGGACCATGGATGATATGGTGACCCATGGATGGTATGGTGACTCTTGGATGTTATAGTAACTCATGGATGATATGGTGACTCTTGGAAGTTATTGTGACCCATGGATGATATGGTGACTCTTGAATGGTATGGTGACTCATGGATGGTATGGTGACTATTGAATATTATGGTGACTCTTTGATGTTATTGTGACCCATGGATGATATGGTGACTCTTGGGTGTTATGGTGACTCTTGGATGTTATGGTGACCCATGGATGATATGGTGACTCTTTGATGTTATGGTGACTCTTGGATGTTATGGTGACTCTTGGATGTTATGGTGACTTTTGGATGTTATGGTGACCCATGGATGTTATGGTGATCCATGGATGATATGGTGATCCATTGATGATATGGTTACCCATGGATGATATGGTGACTCTTGGATGTTATGGTGACTCATCGATTAAGTGGTGACCCATGGATGATGTGGTGACCCATGGATAATATGGAGACTCTTGGATGTTATGGTGACTCATCGATGAAGTGATGACACATGGACGATTTGGTGACGTAGTTCGTTGAAGCTTAGGCATGAAGTCAACGTGGGAAAATTCTTAAATTTTCTCGGGCATTGAGTCCGGTCCACAAATCAAAATGTAGTCCATGGACAGATATGTTTGAGAACCCCTGGTCCATAATAATAATTCAATAGTGTTTATTTATTATCATATTCATATATTGTATATATCTTGAAGCACAATTGTAGTGCGTCAGCCATGCACATCGCGGTCTCCTTGCATATAGCACAAGGATTGTAGTTCTGCATAGCTGTGCTCCTTGTATTTCTATCGCGGTACCACAGTGCATTAGTTCCGGAGACATGTAAATCGTACCACGTGGCTTGATGAGATCCCCCCCTCCACCCACGGCCTTGGTCATGCGCAAAGGGCGGCAAGCTGTGGAAAAAGTCGATTGTGTTATGCATATGATGTGCGTTGTTGTGATTGCACTTTAATGTGACAAACAGCTTATTGACAGGCCACCAAACAGCTTATTGACAGGCCACCAAACAGCTTATTGACAGGCCACCAACCTTTCAAAAACAAAAAAATATAACCACGTCACACGTCAGGGTGGGTCATCTGGTTGGTCATCCAATTAATTCACGACACGAATCCGATCCAAAAAATAGAATGAAGAAAAAGCACGTCACCATAGTGTGATTTTGTCCGTGTATCACAGATGGCTGCTTATCACTTTGAGTTTCCTGAAATTCCACAGAGCTGAAATTCCTAAAACTCTAATAACGGGGGTTCTCAATTTTTTTTTAAAACAGGAGGCTGGCTCACTGTCACTTAGACAATATTGGCTCCGGGCATATTTTAAAAATGAAGAACGATCTTCTTTAAACGTATTGCACATATCTTATTTCAGTGGGAGAACAAAATCTAAAAAAAAGAAAAAAGGACAATTTTAATCCACATAAAATTATCAGTATTGCCCTCTTTTAGCTTATTCAAATTGTCAATATTCGGCTCCATATTTCTCACTGCTACCCAGGGACCCTTGCGGCGCTTAGGCGGCCGGTGTAAAATAAAAAAAAAACTTGCGGGCTGGATCTGGCCCGCGGGTCGTAGTTTGACGAACCCTGTGGTAAAGTCTCAAAATGTAGTCTTTTATTACATGAAAATTGGTAAATACTCGATCTACATATTCAGAATGAAACGTGGTTAATTTTTTTTTTTTTAATCGTAAACGAAAAAAAATATTATTGCAACAACTTATACCATAATTTCCTTTCGATAACAGCGCAATCATGCGTTGAAAATGATTTCCCACTTTCCATCTGAGTTAATACAAAAGTGGAAACTTTAAATATATATAATTTTTTAAATGCTATTACCGGTAAGTGTTCTGGGGTCTACTTATTTTCTTTGAGTACAAGCATTTTGTGCAGAAGAAATACGGGATATGGTTTCCGGGATGCTAAACAAAGAGAACACCGGTGCACGGTTTGTAAAGGATGCGGCACGGACCAATGTGGTGTCGATAATCCAACTCGTGGCCTGACGTGCCCGAAAGGTCAATTGATGGGATAACTCGGGGGGGGGGGGGGTTAGTGAGAAAGAGAGAGATAGCGATAACGTCCGGTGGGGTATCTGTCCTTGATGCTGTGAGGGGAGAGGAGTTGACCTTTGACCGTTGGGGATCAACCCGTGACACCAGGGCAGTTATTTCATACACCCCCCCCCCGCCCTGTCATCAATGCTCAGCGTGGAGGTGGCTTTATTGATGGGCGCCACGTCACGTGTCTCAACACATCGTGTGTGAGAATATGATTTATAGTAGTACAAGCTATAGCCCCGCCAAACAATGGCGGCGGCGATGCGTGACCTTCATATGTAAGAAAGCTACTTAACTCAACATGCTGTCCAGCAACACACTTTATAAGATTCCAATTTAGTGCTACCCCCCTCCCCCTTCCCAACTTAGGTTACGTCACCGCCCATGAAATAAATTAATATAATAATGCCACAATAAGCTCATTTAGCGCAGTTATCGGGAATATTCGTTTTGTGAAATCTGCGCCACCTGGTAGCGTTAGTGACATTGTTACATAGTGAATTATATATTTTGATCATTGAATGATTGGTGCGCCCTCGGCAGTTTGTATGCGCTCGTTAATTGCATCCAGAGGACTATATGATAAGATCGGCACCATAAACAACCCATTTGTCCAGGTCGCCGTATACTACTCGTGATAAAAACTTAATTGTCTTTGTTGTTGTTGTAGTTGAAGGGAGACAGCTACACTACATATGCATTATGTTTTGGGGAGGCAACAAAGTCATTAGTAGCACCCTATGATACATCTCCGCATATATAGGCGTCGCCATGCTTATGTGGGGGGAAATTATGACACGCCTCTGATTGGAGCTATCTACCTCACACCCACTGTGATTTTTTTGTTTGTTTTTGTTGAGTCTCTTTATGCTGACTGACTTCTCCCGGTATAGCGTATAGCTAAGGTTGGTGCTCTTGTTTCTTGTCGTATTTTCATTTTCCCTGTTTGCCGAGGAAGGCTTTTGGCCGAAACATTCATTTCTTATTGTCCTGTCTTTTGATTCAAGCTTCCACACACCTTGTTGTTGTTGTTGTTATTCGTTCATTCACACAGCTTGAACGCAGTCCTACATTTTTTACAATTTAACAGCGTGCTCCACCGGTATTTTACAAAAGGTCCTCATTTCTTCGTCTCATCGTCAACCCCCCCCCCCCCCAAGCACACACACTCGTATTGTTATTCACTACACCGCCTCCCAATCAGAACCGGATTGACGTACAAGTTTAAGCTCAATAAGCTACAATATAGGGCCTCACAATCTGCCCAATTACATTTAAAAAAAATTCTTTGAACAGCTGATGCAATTTAAAGCAGTAGGAGGCCTCTGGACTTTGTTAGGTTTAGGGCTTAGCAAGTCGAATTACGGCCCTGCCCCCCCCCCCCAACCCAACCCAAGCAACGTTTAATTCAGTAGGGCGTAATGGGGACTCTGTAACAATATCTGGGACATTACTGGCTATCGAGAAATGTCAGGTCAATTAAACCCTTAGTTTTAATACACAAAAAATATAACACTCTTTTTGTAAGAGTTTTTGTAGCCAGACATATTTCATTCCTACTCGCAGGGACTGGGCTTCTTCCTGGTCCTCGTATTTCCTCTCCTTGGCCTACATAAGAAACCCCGACCTTGTCCGCCCCTGTACGTCAGTGGTTCTCAACCCATTCTAATGGCGCGACCCTTTAATACAGCTCCTCGTGTTGTGGCGACCCCCGACCACACAATTATTTTCATTGCTGCTTCATAACTGTACAATACATGTGTTTTCTGATGGTCTCAGGCGACCCCTGGGAAAGGGTCGTTCGACCCACAAAGGGGTCGCGACACACAGGTTGAGAACCGCTTCTGTATGTGGTTTCAAAGCTTTTTAATGATCAATAATTTGACCGCGTAACTCAAAATCGGATTATTTTAAAATATTTATTAGAACTGAAAATATCATGTTTTGTTTAGCACAGAATAAGTTTCTATTTGTAATCTGTGGGACAATAGCAAAGCTTTTTGGGGACATGATCAGCGTTGAAAATTGAGACCTCAGGATTATTCGCGAAAACGGTAAACTTTGCTGAAAACAATGTAAAAGAATGTTTTCATTGTTGGCGGATAAACGAGGGGAGATTCGGTGGGGGTGTTGGGGGGGGGGGACGACGACAGCGAGCCTACTTTTAGGTTTACATTGGAAAAAAAAAACCACCGATATAAGTCAGAGTTTATAAACTGTTGTGCTCCAAATCTACTTTAGACAATCAGTAAGCTATCGAGCCGAAGCTCATGAAGTCTTCACCCAACGCACCCTCCGCTAAACTCAACTGGCCATCAACTACTCCCCCAAGCAGTCTTTATTCTAGTCGGGCCGCGAAGTGGCACGTCGGCAGCGTTCCGCTCCTGAGAAAGCCTCACCCACTCTTCCACTCGATTGACTATGCGAGTGAGGCCGCACCAGAGAAGGAACGCCTGGCCGGCCGGGGTGCTGCTTTCACAAAGCCACTGTGCCGGAATTTCTAGGGCTGGAGTGGATACTTTTTACGTCCCCTTGTCCCCCCTTCCACCCTGAGGGGGGGGGGGGCGAAGGATTTTTACAGACGCCCTCTAAAAGGGTTTACGTGGTTTTCTGCAATGTCACTAACTCACCGCAGCTGGGTAAGAAAGAGGTTGGCTTGCATGGCAACTCATCTAAGAGAAGAAAACTCTGAATTCAAAACCCGGAGATGGAGTCCCGTAGGCGGATAACATTGGTACAATGAAACATTCCGACAAAAAACTCCTGCGACGCCACTGGTGCCAAGCTGTATCATCCCCCTGGGGTTTCCTTGGGTCATCCAGCGGCGTGGAGAGAGGCGATTTGTTGTTGGGAACCAGCTTATAGTCCGAGAAGTATAATCCCAGGCATTGTGGATTTTGTCCGGCGAAGTCCACAATTTCGTCACATTGTGACGGACGGAATCCAGCAAAAAAACAAACAAAAAAGATAAAATGAGATACAATAAGATTTTTTTATCGATAAAAATAAATAGAATTTAATTGAGATCATCTTGTGCATGGTTCCTTTTGGCATGAACAACAAAAACACCAAAAAATGCCTACATTATTTCAAGTTCAAAAAATGCCTACATTATTTCAAGTTCAAACAATGACTACGTTATTTCAAACTGAGGCAATGACTACGTTATTTCAAACTGAGGCAATGACTACGTTATTTCAAGCTCAGGCAATGACTACGTTATTTCAAACTCAGGCAATGACTACGTTATTTCAAACTGAGGCAATGACTACGTTATTTCAAACTGAGGCAATGACTACGTTATTTCAAACTGAGGCAATGACTACGTTATTTCAAACTCAGGCAATGACTACGTTATTTCAAGCTCAGGCAATGACTACGTTATTTCAAACTGAGGCAATGACTACGTTATTTCAAACTGAGGCAATGACTACGTTATTTCAAACTGAGGCAATGACTACATTATTTCAAACTCAGGCAATGACTACGTTATTTCAAGCTCAGGCAATGACTACGTTATTTCAAGCTCAGGCAATGACTACGTTATTTCAAACTGAGGCAATGACTACATTATTTCAAACTCAGGCAATGACTACATTATTTCAAGCTCAGGCAATGACTACATTATTTAAAACTCAGACAACGATTACATTTCTTCAAACTCATGCAATAACTACATTATTTCATTATTTTGTGGCTGGGGGTCGTTACAACAGGAGAAACTGTATTAAGGGGTCGCGGCATTAGGAAGGTTGAGAACCCCTGCCCTAAAGTGTCCCTTCGGAAGAGATCGCTGTCAATTTTAATAAATTAGTGGCGGGTTCTGAAAATGTGAGAACACTCGGCTAGACTAAATGTATTTCGGGATTTATTCTCACGCGACTGGAGTGATAATGTGTGTTTGTGTGTGTGTGTGTGTGTGTGTGTGTGTGTGTGTGTGTGTGTGTGTGTGTGTGTGTGTGTGTGTGTGTGTGTGTGTGTGGAGTTCCTGCGCAATTCGAATACATCAGCGTTTCTCATCCTGTGGGGTCGCTACATGAAGTAGCGGCGAAAATAATGTTATGGTTGGGGGGTCACCACAACCTGAGGAACTGAATTAAAGGGTCGTGGCATTAGGGAGGTTGAGAACCACTGGAAAACATCACCGTGTAAGAAAATGCCTTCATTTTAGGTTGGCAATGTTGATAGCTGATAAATCCCATCTTGGCTTAATGAAGTAAATATTATCGTCATCACTTTTGGCAAGCCAACATTTCCCCGTGGATTTAAATTTCATGAAACCACTTAACGAAGTTGATATTTTCTTTCCTTTTGTAGTCAACACGCCTTTGGAATTTTTACAACGCAAACAAGGTGTTCTCAAAAAGTACTCCATGAAATACCCTAACTTTGACATGAAAAAAATGACAAGCCAACATCTTCCCCGTGGATTTAAATGTCATGAAACCACTTAGCGAAGCTGATATTTTGTTTCCTTTTGTAATCAACACGCCGTTGGAATTTTACAACGCAAACAAGGTGTTCTCAAAAAGTGCTCCATGAAACACCCTAACTTTGAGATTAAAAAAAAGACATCATGAAATAACACAAATTAGAAGAGAGGAACATTTTTGAACTATTTGGGGATATGGAGGTAGATAATCTACGTGTATCTAAGATACACCTTCTTCTTCTATATATTAAGGGCCCACGATCAATTTATTGATCATTCTGGCTCCTATGAATGTAGAGGGGATTAGAAATGTTTCTGTGCCTGGTGTTGATGAGGATATTTGACTGGTTGCATGAGTTACTTAGTGAGGGTATAATCATGCACTGGGGGTGGTCGAAAGGCCTGAGGCAGTAGAAGCAATTTATATAACGAGATTTTTTTTTAAAAACATAATATCAACACCTTTTTTCGTCTTACCATACATTACGCCCGTCTACCATGTGGTACCAATGCGCCCGTCTACTAAGTGGCATCCCGTTTACAATGTGGCACCCCGTCTTCCATGTGGAACCATTACCCCCGTCTTCCACGTGGCACCCGGTCTTCCATGTTGCATCCCGTCTTCCATGTGGCACCATCACCCCCGTCTATCATGAGGCAACCCGTCTACAATGTGGCACCCCGTCTATCATGTGGCACCCCGTCTTCCATATGACACTCAGTCTTCCATGTGGCACCCCATCCATCATGTTGCAACCCGTCTACAATGTGGCACCTTCTTTACCATGTGGCACCCCTCTTCCATGTGGCCCCCCGTCTTCCACGTGGCACCATTACCCCGTCTTTCATGTGATCTAATATTTCCGTAAAACACAATTTGATATTGTCCTGATGTCCATTCTCCCACCCACATGAGACATACCACAACAACTTACACACACCTCTCACCCATCACACACCTCTCACCCATCAAATACCTCTCACTCATCACATACCTCTCACTCCTCACACCTCCCACCCATCACATACCTCTCACTCCTCACACACCTCTCACTCATCAAACACCTCTAACTCATCACATACCTCTCACTCATCACATACCTCTCACCCATCACATACCTCTCACCCACCACATACCTCTCACCCATCACATACTTCTCACTCCTCACACCTCTCACCCATCACATACCTCTCACCCATCACATACCTCTCACCCATCACATACCTCTCACCCATCACATACCTCTCACCCATCACATACCTCTCACCCATCACATACCTCTCACCCATCACATACCTCTCACTCATCACATACCTCTCACCCATCACATACCTCTCACCCATCAAACACCTCTCACTCATCAAACACCTCTCACTCCTCACACCTCTCACCCATCACACACACCTCCAACTTAAATAGCACACACCACACATGCACCACAAACACACCTCACATCACACACACACACACCACACATTTCACACACACACCTCACACACACTTCACACCACACACACACCTCAGACACACTACACACACATCTCAGACACACTACACACACACACAACTCAGACACACACCACACACCCCTTACACACACCACAGACACCTCACACTCATCACACACCTCACACACACCACACACCCCTCACGCCCCTCACACACACCTCTCACAAACCACACATCCCTCACACACACCACAGACACCTCACACACATCACACACCACACACACACCTCACAAATCATATTAAAAGATTTTGTCTACTCTAATCGTCCTCTGCCCTGACCTCGGTATCGGTCGAGATGACCAGACAGGCGTCATTAAACCCGATGCCTGCCCAGGGGCCGCCATTATGGACCACACGTCAGACTGGCCTTTTTTTATTTATTTCTACTTGCCTTCAGTTCGGTGGGGGCAGAAGACTCGACATAGAATTTATCTGACCTCCAAGTACTGGTAAAACTTTGCTGTGCACTTGATAACCCCATCACCAGTATACGGCATCATCGTCATGTTGTTCTTATTACTAGTTCATTAAAAGGGTCGGACATCTGAGTAGCGCGTAGCCTTGATATGTTTTGAGAGGTGGGACGGGGGGTGGGACGGGGATGTGGGGTGGGATGGGAAGGCTGGGCAGGGAACAAGTAGCCCTGATATTGCCCATATTTGATATGTGTGGGTTGGGGAGGTGGGTCGGGGATGTGGGACGGGGAGGTGGGAAGGGGAGGCAGGGGGGATTTGGGGTGGGAGGTGGGGCGGGGAGGTGGGGCGGGGAGGTGGGGCGGGGAGACAGTGGGGATTTGGGGTGGGAGGTGGGTCGGGGAGGCAGTGGGGATTTGGGGTGGGATGTGGGTCGGGGAGGTGGGTCGGGGAGGCAGTTGGGATTTGGGGTGGGAGGTGGGGTGGAGAGGTGCGGCGGTAGGTGGAACGGGGAGAGAGATCTAAGTAACACGTAGCCTTGATACAGCCGATATTCGATAGGTGCAGGGAGGTGGGACGGGCAGGTGGGATTGCAATGGGAGTTTCAGTTCAAGGTTAGGGAGGTGTGGTGTTGAGATTGGAGGTAAGAAAAATAAAAGGATTTAAAACTATAAGTTTTATCATTAAACACCAAGACAGACACAACTCGTTCACTAACCAGTGTAACCACAAGCGATTAAGAAAATCTGTTTTTAAAAATGTACCCTTATTTCTACTTTAAAAAAAAACTCCCAGCTCTATTTGCACGGACTATTTTCAACTCCAAAATAACTAGACCCCCCCCCCCCCCCCCCCGCTTCTGTGCATTACGTCATGCAATGGAACTAACCCAGTCAGTCGAACCGACTGTGTCACCATGACAAGAGCGGTATCTAGGGTAACTAAACACTAGAACTTCCTACGGAAGGACATCTATAATCTCAGACGAACTGAAGTGAAGTGAATCACGTCTGCAAGAGTCAACTATCGTTGGCACAGACCAGAGGTTCCTTCTAATGCTTGTTACACTAACGTCCGTAAAAAAAAAAAAGGGAAAAGAATCTCAACGTCCAAAGGTTTTTAGACGTCTAATATTTCAAAACGTCTTTATCGATCACCTATACGCCCACATTCAGAAAAAAAAACTGTATCGCTTTGTTTTGTTGTCAGAGACTTAAGGGGGACTTTTCGAATCCAAAATTGAAAAACAAATGAATTCATATTCATGATATGTCTATATGTCAGGCCTGCACAACTCAAAATGTAAGGCGGGCCGTAATACGTAATGAAAAACATTTGCGGGCCAAAAGAAAATAGGACAATGGGGAAAACTATTAAGAAAATAATAAGAATAAAGAATATTTCGTGACTTCGCAGGCCGCAAAGTGGGTGTTGGCGGGCCGTATGTTGTGCACGCCCTGGTCTATGTGATTCACGGCATTGGTTTATACCTGCCATAAACAAAATGTCCACGTGACTTCGATTTCATTAGTACAATTATGTCTGGGGTGAAGGTTTAGGTGAGGGCGGTGGGCATTGGCAAGGAGTCGTAAATCTTATTTGTAGTTGCTGAGTCAATGCTCCAACTACATACAACCAAGCTGGTGGTCGGTATCGAATTCTAAAGTCGGGGGCTTCAAAATAATCGCACAACAGTCATTTTTACAATTTTAACAAGGACACGGTGAGTCGCATACAATTTTGATATGACGATACCTTGATCAGAGGTACCCGATCTTGACTGTGTTCGCGAGTCATTCAACATAGTATTGGGAACTTTTGAAAACGTCAAATTTAATGTTTTCCCTCTTCTCGTCACTGCCTAGATTTGTTGATGCGCTTTTAAGTACAGTTTAGATCCTTGACCAAAATCCTATAACTCTTTTTTGAAAACCGCTGGAGATGCCCCGGATTTTCTTGTCTGTTTTATGAAGAAATGTTATCAGGTTGTTGTAAAGATATCCCCCCCCCCCCCCCCCAATTGTAAATGTACTACTCGTAGATCGTACTTATTGGAGTCTTGCTATTTTAGACTACCGGAATGTATCGGAAGTAACCGTATAAATATATATTTCTTTATTTAATGGGATGGTGTCGTCACGTGATGCTACTTCGCGTCGTTTCAAACTATATTTAGATCTAATTGTGAAATGACTTAAAAAAAAAAATTGTAACATAATTTCAGCGTGGGTTTTGTCGATTAGATTTTGTGATTGCTACTGAAGGGAGATTGGATTTTGTGATTGCTACTGAAGGGAGATTGGATTTTGTGATTGCTACTGAAGGGAGATTGGATTTTGTGATTGCTACTGAAGGGAGATTGGATTTTGTGATTGATACTGAAGGGAGATTGGATTTTGTGATTGCTACTGAAGGGAGATTCGATTTTTGTTGCTCTGATTTCAGTTATGTATGAATGTGAATCTTAGTTGACTTTTCTTTTTTGTATTTTTAGATGGGGAGGTGGTGTAGGGAGGAGCTCCTTCGAGTTTGCACGCTCTGGCGACTCGCTGCTCTGGTGGCCCAACTGCTTTGGTGGTACTCTGTATCGTGGCCCCCTTCTCTTAGTCTTATGGCACCATGTTCTTGTATTTAACTTAAGATATTTTGGGAAACTGACTCGAGCGATCTCTGTCAAAATTGATTATTTTCCATTTGGTTTCATCCCCCTGTGAGGGTGTCATTCTGAGCGGGTGTAACTCTGCGCGGGTGTCAGTCAGTGCGGGTGTCACTCTGTGAGGGTGTCACTCTGTGGGGGGTGTTGATCAGTGCGGGTCTCTCTCTGTGAGGGTGTCACTCTGTGCGGGTCTCACTCTGTGTCACTGTTTGAGGGGTTTCACCCTGTGAGGGTCTCAGACTTTGAGGGTGTCATTCTTTGCGGGTCTCATGCCGTGGGGGTGTCAATCTGTGCTAGTGTCAATCTTCGAGGGTCTCACACCGTGCGGGCCACATCCCTTGTACGTTTGTTCAAAACGTTGTTTTCGTTTATCCTTCAAAACATCACAGAAGCAGGCCGCCAATAGTTTCTGTCGCTTGCAGTTTGCACACACACACACACACAAACCAACTAATTCTAGGTTCAAGGATTTTCCACACTAAAGAATCAAAAACTAAGCGGATTCATGAATTATATTGACAGCCCAAGTCAGTGTTTAAATTGCTCTCCCAATGTCTATACTATTGTATAAAATATGAAGCATGATTTCTCCAAAATTTGAAGGGAATTTTTACCCCATGAATCCTTTTGCTCCATTATAATTATGAGGATTGGGTACTACGCTATAAAAAACTTCTTATAATAATAATAATAATCTTTTTCCCCTGGATTTATTGAATACTTTTTAAAAAGTATATTAAATTTTATTCAGTTCAAATTTTTTGAAAAAAAAATCTAGCAATAATGATAATCGGATTGTCGGCTGATGGACAGACAGAGTGACAGTGTGACTTCTGGTGGACGACCGATAGCCTCTATCACTTTCGGCCGAAACTGAAAATCAACCGAAAGTTAACTTTTTCACGTGTCGGCCGAAACCGAAACTGCAACGACAATGATCACATGAGTGTGTGTGTGTGTGTTTAAAAAGTCTCTTGACTTACTGTCCCTGAGTATCCTGCTAAAAGTGACAACTTACGCCTGTCTTCAACAGTAAGCTAAATAATGTCAGCGTTTGGAGTTTTATTTTGAAGTTATATATAATCTACATTTCTATAGGGGGGTAAGTTATTTTTAGCGCCACAAAATGTTTTCGTGGACTTGTGGACACATAAATATCTCATTTCCTTTGCTCTTAAATTAATGTGTCTCTATTTATAAGTTTTCTCATATTAACGCAAAACAATTCAATTTATTTATTTGTCTTCCTTGGAAAAGCTTATTCCTTGACACCAACTCGTGATTTAATCAAATTTTTAAAAAAAATTTATATCAGCGAAGATTTTATATCCATTGTAAATATATATATATATATGTGTGACCTTGTGAGGGTGTTGACCTCCGCACGTGCGCCCAGAACACGTGCCAGCACGTGACAGTGAGACAGAAAACGACCATCCATGATTTCTGGGGATCAAAATGGAATGGCATCAGGTTTTCTTTGCAACGAGTTTTGTCGGCTAGTAATTCTGTTGGTATGATTGTTTCCGAACAGATATCTGCGATCATGTGTCCAGAATAACACCGGCGCTGTTAGGTCGGTCAGCGTTTCAATGCGCTTGCGTAGGTGGTGTTAAATTAAAGTTTACAAAATACGGCTAAAAAAGGCGATTTTAGAGGCCGTGGACGAAATGACACAAGGCCATTGACATCAGGCTAGGCCAGCGGTTCTCAACTTGTGGGTCGCGACCCGTTTGGGGGTCGAACGATCCGTACATAGGGGTCACATAAGACCATCGGAAAACACATATTTATGAAGCAGCAACGAAAATAATTTTATTTTTTGGGGGTCGTCACAACATGAGGAACTGTAATAAAGGGCCGCGGCATTAGGAAGGTTGAGAACCACCGATAAAGGCATTGACATTGCTTTTTGGCTATAGTTCGAAAACGGAAATATATTGCTTTTGTATAGAGAGTAAATTCTAGTTTAAGTAGAAATGACGTCATTGATTTTGTGAAGTATTCGTCTTTCCTTGGATCTGGTCTCGGAGATAACATGTACAACCACAGAAAAGATGAGGAGAGGGCGCAGCTTCATCAGCATGGTCGCGGTCGAATGAGTACATGACCAACTGACCACTGGATCTGAATGATGATGAGTTTTAAGATACGAACATCAAAACAGTTTAATAAATTTGAATTTTCGCTCATAATATAATAAGTAAAAAAATATTTTAAAATTCGGATAAAATTAATCACTGGCATGCCTTCCATTGACTCTTTGGTCTTATTTTAATATACTGCGCTTAAAATTTTCAAAAATATAAATTTGCGCCCTTTCTTTAAAAAATTTTTTTTAGCGTTCACACTCTTTTTTTTTTCTTTGTCACACTTCAACATTGCACTTCGACAGGCAGTGGGGTGCGACCATAGACATAGATTTTTTTTTTTTAGTGTTAGTCCCACACAAAGGGATTCTCAAATGGCTATGATCAACAGAGCATTATTATCTAGTATATAAATTATTATATATAAAATTAATAATACCGATATCGCCGGTATATTATTTTTTTTAAATTATTTATTTATATTACTGTTTTATAATTATAGGCCAAGTTTTTAAACTAGGCTATTCACGTTGACTATTGTGACTCATTGTCAATTGTGACAAACTAAAGGCTAAGATTTTAACGTAGACCTAGGCTATACTATTGTCTATTCACGTTGACTATTTTTTAATTTTTTATAGCATGATTTTAATTGCTTTTGCAATATTTGAATATTCTGTTACATTTGGATTTTCACAAACTATTATTACTGGAAATTTTATAGCAGTAGCTTTATTAGTTTAAAAGTTATGTATTTAAATGTAAAAATGTCTCGGCCGTGGTTGCTTTTCAAGAAATATTTTTTCTAAAATTGCATACATTTTTCTGATCTGTATTTCATTTATTTTAAATGTGTCTTACTTTTAGATGGACATTATCTGTTTGTATTGAAAATTTTATAGCAGTAGCTTTATTAGTTTAAACGTTATGTATTTAAATGTAAAAATGTCTCGGCTGTGGCTACTTTTCAAGAAATATTTTTTCTAAAATTGCATAAATTTTTCTAATCTGTATTTCATTTATTTTAAATGTGTCTTACTTTTAGATGGACATTATCTGTTCGTATTGAAAATTTTATAGCAGTAGCTTTATTAGTTTAAAAGTTATCTATTTAAATGTAAAAATGTCTTACCAAGTAAGAAGTGTTAATATTATTATTATTAATGTTATTATCTACTCTGTTGCGCAATTTTACAAACAAACTTACATATTGCTTAAAACATTGATTCATAAACTTCAAGTATATTTAGAGGTACTGAGCTAGTTTACTTTCCTTCAAACTTTTCAAAACTTTTTTTTTTAATTTTCCAAAATTTGCCTCGGCAGAAAACGCTTAAAATTTATCATCCTAGGAAAGTAAAAAGTTATTTTTAAAAAAGTAATAGAACAAAATTGACTTTTGTATAGCTCATTGCCCACAAAATAGTTAAAGGAAGATACACACCAAATTTTATCACTATCGCTTGTATATTAGCTGCAATTTTAGGATTCTACCTTACAAAACAACAGAAAAAAATCAATTTTAAAACTTAAAAAGTGAAAAAGTGTAAGTTTATTAGGAAAATGAAGTTCTTTTAATTAGTTTTTTTTGTTCAGCAACATGGACATCGTGGTTTAGAATATTATTTAACTGTTGAATGCATCAGGAACATAGGTTTCACAGTTGCACCTTCTAGAACTTCACTCCGGTGCTTTCGTCAAAGTCACAATTTTTTAACGAACTTTCAATTTCCGCTTGATTAAAGCTTATTTGTTGCTCAGCATTCTAGTATAACACAGATTGTCCATGATCCTTTTTAACCATATTTAGATGACAAGGTTATGTTGCTGTCACCATCACTGAAATTGAAGCATAAATAAGTAGTTCCATGGCAGCAATGCTATGTTGAAACTTTTGTAACTAGTCTGTGTACCTCTTTCAGCAAAGATGTTCCTCATACTAGAGATGACAAAGTTATGTGTCTTTTAGAAATGTAATAATTGGGCAGATAACACTTGCTCATAACTGTTATATGTTTTCGGCATAGCGCAGTTTTTTTATACTTTATGCTGGTAATAAATGTTGAGGTGTGCTGGGTTTTTAAGTTTATAATGCAAATCATAGATTGCAACTTTTCATAACTCACGCCATAGTCCTTCCAGCCTTTGATTGATAATGAATTGGTTATCCAATTGTGGATATGAACAAAATCTAACCACTCACAATCTAGTCAAAGAATTTTTATATTAATTATATTGATAGAATTTACTATTTTATTTTGCGATCAGCTGTTATGGTTTCTGCAATTTGTCCATCCCCCTGCAGACAGAAGAAAATTGGTAAAAGCTTTGTATTATGATCATATCCAATTCATTTTTTTAGTGGTCACTCTGTTGAATTCTTGTCACTGAAGAATTAACTTTTGCTCTGCTCGGTCATACTTTTTTCAGGGCTGGAATGGAATTTAAAAAATGAAATAAACATTAATTAGCAAATAAGTTATTGGAAATTGATATCAATTAGCCTCTTACTCTTATTTTGATGAGTAGGATTGCTTAACTAAATATTTATTTTATTATTACTAGTATTATTAGTCTAATGAAATGATTTTACAAATAAGAAAATGATAATGATAGCCATAATTATATCATAAAAGTAATTTGGCTATTACTATTATTAATATTGTATGCTGATAAAATATATGAATTAGGCTAATAGTAATAATACTAAGATTAAAGTATTTGATTTTGAGTTGAAAAATTCTAATACTAAATACTAATACGAATTATTTTACAAAGACAAAGGCATATTTATTTATGTCTGGCTAACAAAACACCAGTAGCCCTACTGCTAATACTAATACTAATGTTAATACTCATATATTATAGTATTAACTCGGTCTAGTGAGTTAGTCTTAATAATATGCCTATTATTTTGAACTACTCGATTATTTATCACTGGTGTTTTGTTAGTATGTTAGCCTGACATAAATAAATAAATACTAGGCTTAGGCTTGAACTTGAATTGAGAGCTGCTTTTATCAGTCTTGTCCGTGAATTTCTGTAGATTATTTAATTCAGCTGGATCTTGAAAATTAAATCCTATTCAAGGTAAATTAAATGAAACACAAACTATCAACTTACCGGTGTTTCCTTGCTCTCTTGATTGTTTTGTGTCGTTTGTGGCACAATTATATGCAGCACAGCAAGGTATTTTCTTCTACTTCTGCAGACGGGAAACAAAGATGAGGGGTGCGTGCTCAAGGGCATTCACTCTGCGTGCTAGCTTCACACTTTCCTTCTTTGCGCATGATCAGCTCGCAGTCTATATATCTCTATGTCTATGGGTGCGACAGGCAGGGTGATGCGACAGGCAGGGTGATGCGACAGGCAGGGTGATGCGACAGGCAGGGTGATGGACATGTTCGAACCTTTAAAAAAAAAAAAAAAACTTTTAGAAACTCTGGCAAAAGACTTAAGTTCCCGTAAATGGTGGGGATTATAGTCTTAGTGTTGAAAATTAGGTTTATATACCATTTCAGTGATAACTACATTTGTATACCATTACAGTAATAGTTACATTTGTATACGAAAACAGTAAAAGTTACATTTCTATACCATTACAGAGAAAGTTACATTTGTATACCATTACAGTGAAAGTTATATTTGCATACCATTACAGTGAAAGTTACATTTGTATACCATTATAGTGAAAGTTACATGTGTATACTTTTTCAGTGAAATTTACAGTTCTAAAGCATTGCAGGTAACTGACAGTGACGTGTCAACTGTATCACGAGCTAAGTTTTCTCAGGTCAGATTCGTATGGTTTTCTAGTGTCGGGTCAAAGTCCATCTCGATGAAAATGCGTGAAAAGATAATTTGTGAGTGCGTGCAAAGTCGATTCCTAAGACCATCGGAAAACACATATGCTCTACGGTTATGAAGTAAAACGAAAATAATTTTGTGGCTGGGGGTCGCCACAACATGAGGATCTGTATTACAGGGTCGCGGCATTAGGAATGTTGAGAACCGGTTATCTAGTAGATTTAAAAGGAAATTTCGTACACCATGTACTGTCAACCGTGCCATTTATGGCGATTTTTTATGAAATTGTTTTATAAAAATATGACCATTGACATTTCGAATTCATATTTTTCAATAAACGTGTTTCCATGATAATGCATGACCTGGAAGAGCGGGTGGTGGTTGGGGTGGAGGGTGTTGGGAGGTGGGGGGCTAAGGGGGTTCCGGTTGTGTGGGCCATTGATAGGGTGAGGGTTGTGGGGTTGAGTTTGAGGAGGGGCGTGGGGGCTGTGTGGGGTCGGAAGTAGCTGCAAATAATTGTTAAAAATGCCATCCACATGATTTTGATAGGGGTGGGGGGGTCTCATCCCCCGTTTAAACAAATGCATCCACCAATTTATTGGATTCTCATCCATGGCAACGTCTGTTTCTAACCAGCACCACGCCGTGGTCCACGCGGCAGCAAGTAAATGGGTGTGACAAACTGTTTTGGGCAGGGTGGAAGGGAGATAATCCCGCTTAAAACTGTTTACATTTGTGTGTTGTTACCCTTTGGGTGTAAAAATGGCCGCGAGGACCGTCGAGTTGTATGAGCTTGAGGAACATTCCCCTTTAAGGAACCGAAAACGTCATGAAATGATTAAACCAATTTTAGCCATTTTTTATTTTCCCCTTTGGAGAAATTCGATGAAAATCGAATTTGAAAAATGTGCAACATTGAAATTAATCCAATTACTTTCATTTTCAAACTTGTCAACGAACCGTAAATAACTTGGAAAAAGAAGTAAGTCGCACAAGATAGAAAGACGGACATCCGCGCACCGCCCACCCCCCCCCCCAATCTCCCTCCCCCCCCCCTCAACCGTCATGCACGTTGTGCACATGGGATCGTGTTCAGGGCATTGACCCCGGAGTGACTTCTCTCGCTATAAGGTCGGCTGGTCCGGAAGTGCGTGGCCTTGACTGACCACACCAAAAAATGGGTTTGACAGCCCCCCCCTCCCCTCGGGCATCTTAAAATTGTATTGTGCACTGGGGGTGTGGGGGTTGGAGGGAAGGGGAGAAAATTGGAAGGGGGAAGGGGAGGGGTGAGACATAAAGAATGCATGTTTTGTTGTGTACACTGAAAGCAGGCGGCTGGGGGGGGGGGGGGTATAAGTGTGCATTTCAACCAAATCAGACAGGTGTACAAGGTCGATTGACTGAAGTGGTCGGTGGTTGGTCTGGTTCATGGGTGGGGCGGGTGTGGTGGATCGGGGTGGTGGACTGGAGAGTGCAGACCAGGACAAAATCGTATTCATTTTGTCAAAGATGCCTAAGGTCGGGTGCGCAAGTTCAATTATTGGAGGCGGTGGTTGGGGGTTATTGGTTTGGGTTGTCGGTTGGGGTTGTTGTTTGGGGTTGTTGGTTGGAATTGTTGGTTGGGGTTGTCGGTTGGGCTTGTCGGTTGGGGTTGTCGGTTTGGGTTGTCGGTTGGGGTTGTCGTTTGGGGTTGTCGGTTGGAGTTGTCGGTTGGGGTTGTTGGTTGGGGTTGTTGGTTGTGGTGGTTGGTTGGGGTGGTTGGTTGGTGTGGTTGGTTGGCGTGGTTGGTTGGTGGGTTGGTTGTGGTTGTTGGTTGGGGTTGTTGGTTGGAGTTGTTGGTTGGAGTTGTTGGAGAGTTGGTGGTTGTGTTGTTGGTTGGAGTTCTTATTGTTCAAACCAATACGATCTGGAACCAGATGAATGACAGGGGTAGGGGGTAGATGGAGTCGTAGGTAACTTTAAGCTTAACCTTAACACTGTAATATATAGCAGGAAGTTTCTGTCGAGATCAGTGGTCGGCAAACTCATTAGTCAAAAGAGCCAAAAATCAGCAGCAGGGTGATTAAAAAAAATTTGGAGACCCAAATTTCATTTCAAGAACTTGTCAAGAACCAATGTTTTCGAAGTCAAACCCGATCTGTGGCCGACTGGCCGAGCCGCACTCGGGTCGCTAAAGAGCCGCATGCGGCTCGCGAGCCGCGATTTGTCGACCACTGGTCTAGATCAAGAGGCTAGTTAAAGAAAGGAGGAGGGGATGGGGACATTTTAAAAGGGTTAAATTTAATTTGTTTTGAGTTTGAACTCGGGAAATTTTAGAGCGGTGTCGAATTTGATGCTTTGTTATTGAGATCCACATTCCTTCTGACGTCATTTTTTTTTAGTAGGAACGCGTATAAAGCGATCCCTGCGTAACATTGTGTCAAAATGCAGAGCCCATCATGGAGCGATGACATTTACAGCTGGGACGTGGCGAAGTTGTAAATTCATCATCATCATCATCATCATCATCATCAGGTCCCGTAGTCCTTCGACCGTTGGGGCGCCACAGATGACATGTACACTATTCTCCATTCCGCTCGGTCTTCTGCCCTACGCATAGCATCGCCTAATTTTAATCCCGACCATTCTTTGATATTATCTTCCCATCTTTTTCTTTGTCTTCCTCTTCTTCTTCCTCCTCTAGTAGTGGCCTGCAAGATCTCTTTGGCGAGCCCTTGTTTTCTGGTCACGTGGCCATACCACTCAAGTTTGTGCTTTTTAACAGACGTCATGAGGTTATCGTATTGCCCAATAGCATTACGAATACTTTCTTTTATTTGCTCATTGGTGTTGTGGTCTCTATAGCAGATGCCAAGAATGCCTCTGTAACATCTCATCTCCATCGCCTTTATTTTCCTTTCAAGTTCTGCTGTTAATGTCCAGGACTCGCAGGCATATAAGAAAATGGAAAGGATTAATGAGCGCATCAGCCTGATTTTGGTGCTGGGGGCTATATTTTTGTCGTTCCATATTTTCTTGAGCCTCTTTAGTGCTGTCGTGGTCTGCGCAATCCTGGCCATCAATTCGGGCTTGGAGCCTTGTTCCGAAACTATTGCTCCGAGGTACTTGAAGCTGCCAACTGTCTCTAATCTTTCCTCCCCGACCTTAATTCAGTGGTAATGCCAGTGGTGCTATTTGTCATCATTTTTGTCTTTTCTGCACTGATTTGCATGCCAAAGGACGATGAAGTCTTGTCGAAGACTCTTTACCAGGTTGGGTAGCTCTTCCTCGCTTCCAGCCAATCCGTCTATGTCATCCGCAAAACGAAGGTTGGTGATTGTTCTGCCAACAATGGTGACGGTCCCTACATGCGTTTCTAGTGCATCTGACATAATTCTCTCTAAGAAGATGTTGAATAGGGTGGGGGAGAGCAAGCAGACTTTTCGTACTCCAACCGTGGTCTTGAACCATTCTCCGATGTTATTGTTGAAGAAGACTGCACTTGTGGCCTTATCATAGAGGCTTCTTATCATTCTGGTTACGTTTCTGTTGATGTTGTAGTGCCTCATGGTGGCCCATAAAGCAGCATGCCAAACCCTGCCAAATGCCTTCTTGAAATCCACAAAGACATGGTATAGGTTTTGTTGGTGTTGAGCATTTTTCTCGCATATTATCCGGAGGTTTAGGATCTGCTCAGTAGTGCCACGGCCTTGCCTAAAGCCCACCTGTTCTTCAGCAATGATTCTGTCGGCATATGGTCTTAGTCGGTTCAGTGTGACCTTGAGCATGACCTTGCTTGTAAATTGTCTTGGTGTAAAGACCTAAAGTTGTGCTTCGTTTACGAAGTAAAATCAAATGATGTGTCGTAAAAGACACAGCATCGGTGCCCGTGTGTTGGGCATTGTCACTGCCCATGTGTTGGACAGTGTCAGTACTCTACAGCTATGCAGTAACAAGAAAAATAATTTTGTGGTTGGGGGTCGCCACAACATGAGAAACTGCATTAAAGGGTCGCGACATTAGGAAGGTTGAGAACCACTCTAAATGTTATTGAAAACGGATGTCCGCCTTTGGCAGTGATATATAGTACTTGGTTTGGTGAGGTCAACCTTTTCACCAATGTTCTTTTCAACTGTTTAATACGTTTACGTAACTGCAAATTTTTATGTGAAGCGTAGTGTGTCTAGCCCTAGGCTGGAGTAGTGCAGTGAGTCTAGCCCTAGGCTGGGGTAGTGCAGTGAGTCTAGCCCTAGGCTGGGGTACTGCAGTGAGTCTAGCACTAGGATGGGGTACTGCAGTGAGTCTAGCCCTAGGCTGGGGTACTGCAGTGAGTCTAGCCCTAGGCTGGGGTACTGCAGTGAGTCTAGCCCTAGGCTGGGGTACTGCAGTGAGTCTAGCCCTAGGCTGGGGTACTGCAGTGAGTCTAGCCCTAGGCTGGGGTACTGCAGTGAGTCTAGCCCTAGGCTGGGGTACTGCAATGAGCCTAGCCCCAGGCTGGGGTACGGCGCTATACAAAATCACCTAATAAAAATACCACTAATAATAGTAATAATATTTAGTAAAACAGCAGCCCAATTGACGTGACTGTGTCACCACTTGAAGTGTGTCACCATTTGACATGTGTTGCCAATCGACGCTTGTCACCATTTGACCCGTGTCGCAATTTGACGCGTGCCACCATACAGATGACCTTCCTGGATCACGACTAGTATGGGGCCATGTCGGACACATGGGAAGAACCTCAAAGATCGTGTCGAGAGCATGAAGACGTCACACTTGGCGTCTAGGAATGATTCTATGTATGTGTTTGGTGACTTCAGTGGTTTGCCAGAGGACAGAAGGTGGCATTGGCCAGAGGACAGAAGGTGACATTGACCAGAGGACGGACAGTGATATTGACCAAATGACAGAAGGTGACATTGACCAGAGGAGAGAAGGTGACATTGACCAGATGACAGAAGGTGACATTGACCAGATGACAGAAGATGACATTGACCAATGGACATAAGGTGACATTGACCAATGGACAGAAGGTGACATTGACCAAAGGACAGAAGATGACATTGACCGAAGGACATAAGTTGACATTGACCAGAGGACAGAATGTGACATTGACCAGAGAACAGAAGATGACATTAGCCAGAGGACAGAAGGTGACATTGGCCAGAGGACAGAAGGTGACATTGGCCAGACGACAGAAGGTGACATAGACCAGAGAACAGAAGGTGACAATTAAGAGAAGAACGACACAGATCCTGTTTTTAAGAAAACAAAATAATTTAAAAAGTTTAGCAAATGTTTCATACCACGTGTGGCAACATGTGACGCTGGGGAGATTACCTTCAGGTGACCCCACTCCCCCCCCCCCCAACCCCCGCCCATGGCCTTGAGAACGCAACCAGAAACGTGGGGTAACAGTTGAAAGTCAAAGATCAAATCTCGTGCAGCCTGAGAGAATTTGAGTTGAAAGGCTGGTGGACAGTGTGTGTAAGTTGGACAAATGGTGTGTGTGTGTGTGGGGGGGGGGTGGAGAGCCCGAAGGGGGGTAAAGCAGTGAGACCATAACGAAGTCAAATTGAAATAGGCTTGAATGGTAAAAATGGATTGCTAAGATGGGCTGCTAAGATGGGTTCCTAAGATGGATTGATAAGATAGGTTGATAAGATGGGTTGATAAGATGAGTTGTAAGATGGGTAGATAAGATGGGTTGCTAGATGGGTTGCTAAGATGGGTTGATAAGATGAGTACCTAAGATGGGTTGATAAGATGGGTTGATAAGATGGGTTGATAAGATGGGTTGATAAGACTGGTTGTTAAGAATTGTAGGCAGGTGGGATGCAGGATGGAATATACAGTGAAAATAGTTATAGACGGGAACAAAAGATGCGAGATAAAATAGGGCGATCAATGTATATGAGAAGTTATGTGTGCAGTTACCTATAGAAATTGTCCAGAAAGCTATATATACATGCATTTTTGTCTTTATGTGGTCAAATATTGTGGGGCAAACAGCTGGTGGCACCGTAAGCTATCGTTTTGTGGCCTAAAGCATGGCACTTCTTTGTATAAGCTACTGGCCACATCGCGGACATAGCTATACATTGGTCACGCGACCACCAGCTTCATTGGATTTTATCTCAAGCATGGACTAATGGATGAATTGACATACTGCCTGGGTCATGTGACCACCAACACCATTGGTTTTTACATCAAGCGTGACCAAAGGATCATTGGACATACTGCCTGGGTCATGTGACCACCAACACCATTGGTATTTACCTCAAGCGTGACCAAAGGATCACTTGACATACTACCTGGGTCATGTGACCACTAACATCATTGGACATAATAATAGCCAGTGTTATGCCAGCATTCTTTAACTTGACAGTAAAATCATCTTGTAGCGTCATTTGACATAACAATTGACCTTCCTTGTCAGTTCGTGTTGTCATATACGTGTGTAACAAAATCTTTAACACAAAACCTTTAAAATTAGCGTACACCTCTTCGCCATTCAGCGATATATCTTTCAAAAATGTACGATCAATAGCGTCAGTCACATTTCATAAGTCAGAATTCGATTTTGTCTTTACTAAACGAAGTGCCATCCCCCATGGATTGATTACGCTATAAATAACTTGGGTACATTATATCACTACTTGACTTAAGTCTAGAATCTTCAGGCATCAACAGGATAGTGCCAACAGGGTCACCAGCCACGAGGGCCATCTTCCAAGGGCGCCAACATCGTAATTTTTTCATGTGTGTAAAATATTTGTAGTAATATACACATTTTGGTGGGAAGTGGGTCCTATGGCATTAGCCTTTAGACCATACATCATTGTAGTATTCGTTTTATTTGCTCTTTTTTTTTTAAGTCCACCAAATAATTTTTTAAAATAAATTCGTCTTCTTTCTGTCCAAAAACCATTGTACAAAATAACGGAGGATTTTGACCCCCCCCCCCAAACCCCCGCGCGCAAACCACAACACCGTTAGTTATTAATAGTTCTGGACAATCACAATCGCTTCCGGAGGTCAGCTGTTCCCTACCACATTAATCCCCGAACCAGCGCTTGAATTCCTTGTTGGCTTGATATCTTTTTCCGAAGAAATACAATCCTTGCATGTCTGCTGCGTCATTTAAATGCTATTTTTAGAGAGCGGAAAAATGCTGTAAATATATTTTGAATTAAAAAAAAAACTATTAAAAAAGTCGAGCCCCTCTTTACTATTTTTTATTGTTCGTCATTTTACAAATACCGCGCAGATTCAAAGGGCAGCCAGACTTGAGAACCGCTGCATTTGATGAGCACCGTGCATTCTTTTGGGGTTTTGATTTGATGGGTGGGGACAACTGTATTTATCTCCCACTCCCCCCTGGTTGATTAAGCCATTTGAGGATTAGTAAGGGATTAAAGGCTTAGGCTCGGGCCATGCCGTTCCAACAACAGACTACAAAAATGAAAACCACACACTCTTTTTTCTCCAGCATCAATATGCAGAGGGGGGAAATGGGGGTTGGGGGGGCGAGAGTTCATTTTAAGGACTACCGACGTCCTGTTAACAGAAGAGTCAATGAGAGACAGAGATTGAATGGCCGATGGGGGAGAGAGGATGGGGTGGGGGGGAGCCAAACAAAAGGCGTTGAAAGCATGTCTCGGACAACGTGCAGGTTGCTGCAGTTAGCTCGAGGGCATGACCGCCCCCGCACCCCCCCCCTTATACCAGGGCGGCCTTGCTCGGACAGATGGTCAGCACTCAATGCATGATTACGATCAAGCTGACCCACGACCTTCGTCCTCCCGTGACCGGCCCCCGAGGCGGGAAACGACGGCTGGTGGCGAAAGGAGTGTTACGATGGAACGTGATGGACACAAAGAGGTCAGAAGGAGGACAGGTGATGGCGTCACTGTAAAGACGATTCGTGGCCGAGAGGGGGGCAGGCAAGGGGTGGGTAATAACTGCACGTGGTCGGCCCTGGAGTAAGACCAAGGGCATCCGTTTGATGTATCCCAATGTTCACCTCGAACTGGGAGTGAAAACAGGTGGGGAGGGGGAAAGATTGGGATAGAGTGAGTGTTGGGGGGGGGGGGGGTCGGCGGTGGGGGCCACACCGTCATGCCCTGGTATTGCAACAGCATGATACGTTTGTACCGTATGTTAAAGTAGAATAACTTAGATTAAATCTATACAGTACAGTCAGCGGCGTAGGAAGGGGGAAGGAACAAAAATTGTATCTGTAGATGACTGTACATGGAGGAAGCGGCATTTTTAGCAAAAAGCATTTTTTAAAAATGCAAAGTGGGTTTTTTTGGTGTTGCTCTGAGACACCAATTCATGGTACCGGTTTATCATTACAGCTCTGAGACACCAAGTCATGGTACCGGTATACCATTATAGCTCTGAGACATTAAGTCATGGTACCGGTATGCCATTATAGCTCTGAGACACCAAGTCATGGTACCGGTATACCATTATAGCTCTGAGACACCAAGTCATGGTACCGGTATACCATTATAGCTCTGAGACATTAAGTCATGGTACCGGTATACCATTATAGCTCTGAGACACCAATTCATGGTACCGGTATACCATTATAGCTCTAAGACAACATGTCCTAATGAACAAGTATTGTTTATGAGACACCAACTCTCAGTACGCAACCATTGCTCTCAGACGCATAGTCCCGAGACACCAGCTCTCAGTACGCAATCATTGCTCTCAGACACATAGTCCCGAGACACCAACTCTCAGACTCAGTACGCAACAATTGCTCTCAGACACATAGTCCCGAGACACCAAATCTCAGTCGCAATCATTGCTTTCAGACACATAGTCCCGAGACACCAACTCTCAGTACGCAACCATTGCTCTCAGACACATAGTCCCGAGACACCAACTCTCAGTACGAAGTCATTGCTCTCAGGCACATAGTGCCGGTCAACAATCATCCCCACAGATTATCTTGTATTAACAAATCATTATTTGAAGACTTCTGGTGTAACAGGCCTCCAGGTCGCCATCAGGCAACCTACCCATGAACTGTGACCCCCAGGTCGAGTTCGTACCAGGCCGCGGGAGCCCAAGTGTCGGTCGGGCGTAGTTGAACTACAGCACAGATGGACCGCCTCGAGTGGCTGACGAAAGGATCATTTGTCACACTCCACTAATCTGTGTGTCAGTGAATCAAAAATATTTGAAAAATCGACATTCAAGTACGTCCATTATAATATATAATAAATTGGAATGTTATATCCATTTTTTATTATTTTTTAATTATATTTTAATGAACCTTCCGCTTTTATAACGCAGATTTATTACACCAACTATTTCAACAAAAGAAAATTGTCATTACACCCTTGAGATATTTTTTACAGAATCTCATGTAGCGCAGCTATCGGGAATTTCATTTGATAAAATTAATTAGTGTCATCATATTTCCTTCATCTTCCCCCTGAAAAAACAGGAAAAATAGATTTTTGAGGTTTGGAGGTGGGGCTGGAAAATTCGATAGAATATCTTGTCATCGGCAATGGGTCTATGTTCCAAATTTCAGCTCGATAGATGGACAGAAAGTTGGTTCATTAGCCGTCCAAAGATTTTGCTCTCACACTCAGCCAAGAAAGAAAAAAAAAACACGAAAAAAAGCGAAGTTAAAGATATGAAGGATTTTCTTTTTTTTCAATTCAAAGGTTAAGACAATGAGTTTAAAGGACTCCACATTTGTGCACTTATTAGAAGACAATAAGACATGGCATGATCACAGTCCATTACTGAAAATGCCCAGTGTGGATGAACACAGAAACAAGTCTTACGGGTGTGCGCTCTTTTGAAGCGATAGCGCCAAAGTCATGGAGCAGTTTGCCTCAGTCTTTGAGGGGTATTGTAAAGGAAAAAAAAAATTCTTTAAGAAACACTTAAATACTTTTTGTTTACGTAGATTTAAGAAAACCAGAGCGCAGTGAGCATACTAAAGTAGCGCGGATACCAGCGCTATAGAAATATCCAATCAATCAATCAATCAATCAATCAAAACGTCATTGTCCTAATAGTGGCGCCGCCATGCAAAATATGCAACACACTATCCAATGGGTTTGAGGGCAGCCTGGCTATGCTTGTGGGGTCGGTGCACGAGCTTGTTGGGTCGGTGCACGAGCTTGTTGGGTCGGTGCACGAGCTTGTTGGGTCGGTGCACGAGCTTGTTGGGTCGGTGCACGATAAAAATCAAAGGTTAAAGTTCAATTAAAAGAGTATAAGGTATTTAAATGTACGTCTAAACTTGCACCTGTATCTTCTCGCGTTCTCTTCTCTCTTGTTCTTTGGTAGCTCTCATTCTCTCCCCTCTTTCATTCCATACTTTCTCCTCCTAAAGTCCCTCTCATTCTTTCCTTCCTCTCTCCTCCTTAAATATCTCTCATTCTATAATTTCTCTTCCCCCCCCCCCCCCCCAAAATCCCAAGTCTATTAATATTTCTTTCTCTTTATGTCTGCAAACACATTAGTTAGCATAGTAACATTAATACAGTCACAGCCTTTCATTAACTGTTACATTAAACTATCAGCGGGGACCCCCCCCCCCCCCCGTGCCACTTCGGACCCACTCCAACACCTTTCTGAACTTCACCCGCCCCTTTGACCTCATCAAAAGGTAGGGGGTCAGTCATGAAGGGCCCCTGACCACAAGGGTTCAATCATACGCACACACACACGCACTTTAAAACATCGTTGTTCTTTAAACTGACTTCCTGACCGCCACGACGTCATAGGTCCACGGGTCATCCTGTGTCCAGCTTTTGGAGGGTGACCTCTGGACCTTGCGCCATTCAAAGCCTCTTTGTTGCGTTGGTGGTTTTGAGGGTAAAAAAGGGGGGGGGGGGGGACTTGGGATGTAATGTCCGTGTTACCGCGGCGAAGTCAGGAGGCACGCTCGATATTGAATACTGTTGGTGGTCAACCAGGGGTGACCGTACAATCTGTGACCACGTGTTCAACAGCGTTTTCTTTTATCAACCAAGCTGTCGCGGTGACCTCAAGTCCAGCATAAGCCCGACGACTAAAGTTACTATCTGGTACTGAGATTACCGTTATAACAAACAGCGCCATCTACGGCATCATACTTCCTGTTTGTCAACGACGCTGGTTCTGTAATTATCTAATCAAAATAAAGTTTAAAATAGTCAGTGGCGTATCCAAATAACAACCAAAAAAAAAAAAAAAATGGATAAAGAATAACCGAAAAGCACGTTGTGCTAACTTGCTATAGCTCAATCCTGTACATAACTACGCTTATTTTTGTTTTGAAGATTGTAGTTAAAAAATTACGCGAGAGCAAACTACTAATATTTTACGAAATAACTTGATTTAAATGTAGCTTATAAATAAGTATATATATATTACAGTGAAATAACGTGATGACTGGGAACAAGATACTTGAATGGCGTAGGTGTCTGGTCACGTTAAGCTCGGGTCTTTTACTATTTTCAATGCGAATAGCGTTGGGAAATTTTTCTAAAGTAAGAATTTAGGATCGTTTGTTTAAAAAAAAAAAAGAAGCTATTTCGCTAATATCGTGTGGTTAGTGAGCTGTTGTGGTTAGTGAGCTGTTGTGGTTAGTGAGTTGTGTAGTTTTGTGGTTTGTGAGTTGTGTCATGTTGTGGTTGGTGAGTTGTGTCACGTTGTGGTTGGTGAGTTGTTGGAATGTTGTGGTTGACGCTGCACAACTCATCCTCACTTTAAACAAAGTCACCCGCGCAAGTCATCAGTCATCCAACACCCATCATCCCAAGTCCTGTAGCGACGGGGATGCTCTCCTAAATGCACGATGAAGGGGCTAGAATAGGTGCCCAAAACAAAGTTGTGGTTAATGAGATGTGTACTGTTTTGGTTACCGTATTTTCGCGCTTATCTGACACACCCGCATATAAGACACACCCGCATATAAGACACACCCGCATATAAAGACACACCCGCATATAAGACGCACCCGCATATAAAGACACACACGCATATAAAGACACACCCGCATATAAGACACACCCGCATTAAGACACACCCGCATATAAGACACACCCGCATATAAAGACACACCCGCATATAAGACACACCCGCATATAAAGACACACCCGCATATAAGACGCACACGCATATAAGACACACCCGCATATAAGACACACACGCATATAAGACACACCCGCATATAAAGACACACACGCATATAAAGACACACACGCATATAAAGACACACCCGCATATAAAGACAACCACGCATATAAGACACACACGCATATAAAGACACACACGCATATAAGACACACACGCATATAAGACACACCCGCATATAAGACACACACGCATATAAAGACACACACGCATATAAGACACACACGCATATAAGACACACCCGCATATAAGACACACACGCATATAAAGACACACACGCATATAAGACACACACGCATATAAGACACACCCGCATATAAGACACACCCGCATATAAGACACACACGCATATAAGACACACACGCATATAAGACGCACACGCATATAAAGACACACATGCATATAAAGACACACACGCATATAAAGACACACCCGCATATAAAGACACACACGCATATAAGACACACCCGCATATAAAGACACACACGCATATAAAGACACACACGCATATAAAGACACACACGCATATAAAGACACACACGCATATAAGACACACCCGCTTATAAGACATACGCATATAAGACACACACGCATATAAGACACACACGCATATAAGACACACACATATAAGACGCACACGCATATAAGACACACACATATAAGACGCACACGCATATAAGACACACACGCATATAAGACACACATATATAAGACACACACGCATATAAGACACACACATATAAGACGCACACGCATATAAGACACACACGCATATAAGACACACACGCATATAAGACACACACGCATATAAGACACACACATATAAGACGCACACGCATATAAGACGCACACGCATATAAGACACACACGCATATAAGACACACACGCATATAAGACACACACATATAAGACACACACGCATATAAGACACACACATATAAGACGCACACGCATATAAGACACACACGCATATAAGACACACACGCATATAAGACACACACATATAAGACGCACACGCATATAAGACGCACACGCATATAAGACACACACGCATATAAAGACACACACGCATATAAAGACACACACGCATATAAAGACACACACGCATATAAAGACACACACGCATATAAAGACACACAAGCATATAAAGACACACACGCATATAAGACACACCCGCTTATAAGACACACACGCATATAAGACACACCCGCATATAAGACGCGTGTTTTGAAGATTTCTGTAAAACAAAAAATTTTAAGATGCACGCGGCCTAGCCATCTGTCTCACTGTGCAATTTATTTCTAGTGGTTTCCTTTCCTTTATCATAATTTACATTGTGTCCAATGTTTCATCATCCGTCGATTGTAAACAAGGCTTCATTACCATTTTTAGATGAACGGTAGATCAAAGAATTGTCTGAGCCAGGACCGCAACTATTATTGTTAAAATGGTTATATAGCCAGTGGCGTAGTGAGGGGGGGGGGAGCAAGAGGGGCATCATGCCCCGGGCGCTACTCACAAAGGGGCGCCTAATGGTATATTTTACTATAATATTGTATTGTTTTCGAATAGGGGGCGCTAAAAAGGTATTGGGGGGCGCTAAAAAGGTATTGTGCCCCGGGCGCGAGTTAAGCTCGCTACGCCACTGTATATAGCCGCCGCAGTTGTTTTTCTGTGATAATTAATAATAAGGAAACACAACTGTTTCAGCACATTATACTACGTTATATAAATTTAAAACATCTACTCCGACTAAACCTAGATCTGCAATAAGTACGGGACACAAAACGTTGAAACGAAAGGATTTTAAAATCGAAGTGGCCTGCTTTCGATTTGTACACGTGATCATTACCGAACACTTCCCCGATTTTTTTATATAACTAGGAATGAGAAACGTGAATGTCGACCGCAATAATCGTCCATCAATATCACACGTTGTACGGTTCGTTCGTGTTAAATAATCGAAGTGGCTATTGGACCCGGACACGCAGCGCCGCCATTCGCACCCGGGTCCCATTAGACTCAATGCTATTCGGATGTCATTAGTGCTAGTTTATTTTAGTTAAGCTGAAGAAGTAAGTTTACAAACGTATAGTCCATTCAATTATCTTTCATTTGATACCTCATTTTGTCTTACAACCCCAAAAATACCATTTTTAATTGTTTTTTTTAAAATCCCAATCTCTAACTTCTGGTACCCGGGTACCAATAGGTGCAGGCTTAAAAAATACAGGACGTATTTTTGCACATAAAAGACACACCTAATTATAAGACGTACCCATATCTGAGACGCCAGTTTTGACGATTTGTGGAAAAAATATATTATACTAGCCGATGTACCCGGCGTGGCCGGGATTGCATTAGGACCCCGATCCCGGTGGCCTACAGATCCCGATAGGATACTGTCCTCTGTGGGATCCCGTGCCATCTAGGGACCATCCTTTCCAACGTTATTCCATTTCCCGACAGTATCCCGATTTGATCGTGACATAGATATAGCGTTTAAGGGTTATCGAACTTTCTGGAAAATTCTTGATTGGATATTCTTAGTTTTAAATCAACCGATATCTCAATACGGACAATGAAGTGTATTGCTACCACGTTTGGCCTATAACCATCAAATCACAAAGAAACTAAAGTGTTATTTAAGCCTATTGATATTTATATAGCTTAAATTAGGAAAAATGAAATGGGGCCCCCGGCCCCAGAGGAATGGATATTATGAGTTCAGTACCCTTGGGTATTTGAATATGGATAATCAAGTGTATGTGTATGAAATTTGGTCAAGATCCATCCATCCATGTAAGAGTATTAAGCCTATATACCTATAGAAATTTCTAGAACATTCAAGATTAACTGTATTATCCTCCTCAAACTGTGTAAAAACTGTCTATTCTATGTAGTTATTCTTCGAATAAGATAAATTATACAACTGAATGCATTTCTATAACTGTAGTACATTTAAGTTAAAAGAGGGGCCCCGGGGGCCCATTCCAGAATTGTACCGAATTAGTTTTGCCTAAGATGGGGCCCTATAACAAACATTCAGGTAAGTTATGACTTTAGCGTTTTAAATTCGTCCCATTAAAATCTATAGAATATTGCCATAGATATATCATTTTAACTTATCGAACTTTCTGGAAAGTTCTAGATTTGATATCATTAGTTTTACAGCCAACGATATTTCAGTACGGACAGTGAAGTGTATTGCTACCACGCTTGGACTATATCCATCAATTCACATAGAAACTATAGTGTTGTCTAAGCCTATTGATATTTATATAGCTCATATAAGGAAAAATAAAACGGGGCCCCCGGCCCCAGAGGAATGGATATTATGAGTTCAGTACCCTTCGGTACATAAATATGGATAATCAAGTTTACTTGTACTAAGTTTAGTCAAGATCTATCTATTCATATAGGAGAATTATATCTATTATATAGCTTATATAA
This sequence comes from Omphiscola glabra, assembly GCA_964017045.1. Taxonomy (NCBI): domain Eukaryota; kingdom Metazoa; phylum Mollusca; class Gastropoda; family Lymnaeidae; genus Omphiscola; species Omphiscola glabra. The sequence continues at coordinate 30,686,176 of OZ024805.1, forward strand.
GGAAAAATGAAATGGGGCCCCCGGCCCCAGAGGAATGGATATTATGAGTTCGGTACCCATCGGTATTTGAATATGGATGATCAAGTGTATGTGAACTAGGTTTGGTCAAGATCAATCCATTGATGTAGGAGTATTAAGCCTATTGATATTTATATAGCTCATATAAGAAAAAAAAACGAATTCGGAGCCCCCGGTCCCTTTCACTTTTATATATATATATGACATGATATGATAATATACCCCTATAAATAAGATGCACCCTGGGTGCGTACAACTTTGTATAAGACGTGTCTTATATACTCGAAAATACGGTAGTGAGTTGTGTTGTGTTGTGGTCAGTGAGTTATGTAAGGTTGTTGTCAGAGAGTTATGTACCAAGATAGTGGTCAGTGAGTTATGTAAGGTTGCGGTCAGTAGGATATGTAAGGTAGTGGTCAGTGAGTTATGTAAGGTTGTCAGAGAGTTATGTACCAAGATAGTGGTCAGTGAGTTATGTAAGGTTGTGGTCAGTAGGATATGTAAGGTAGTGGTCAGTGAGTTATGTAAGGTTGTCAGAGAGTTATGCACCAAGATAGTGGTCAGTGAGTTATGTAAGGTTGTGGTCAGTAGGATATGTAAGATAGTGGTCAGTGAGTTATGTAAGGTTGTCAGAGAGTTATGTACCAAGATAGTGGTCAGTGAGTTATGTAAGGTTGTGGTCAGAGAGTTATGTACCAAGATAGTGCTCAGTGAGTTATGTAATGTTGTGGTCAGAGAGTTATGTACCAAGATAGTGGTCAGTGAGTTATGTAATGTTGTGGTCAGAGAGTTATGTACCAAGATAGTGGTCAGTGAGCTATGTAAGGTTGTGGACAGAGATATGTACCAAGATAGTGGTCAGTGAGTTATGTAAGGTTGTGGTCAGTAGGATATGTAAGGTAGTGGTCAGTGAGTTATGTAAGGTAGTGGTCAGAGAGTTATGTACCAAGATAGTGCTCAGTGAGTTATGTAATGTTGTGGTCAGAGAGTTATGTACCAAGATAGTGCTCAGTGAGTTATGTAAGGTTGTGGTCAGAGAGTTATGTACCAAGATAGTGCTCAGTGAGTTATGTAAGGTTTTGGTCAGTGAGTTATGTAAGGTTGTCAGAGAGTTATGTAACAAGATAGTAGTCAGTGAGTTATGTAAGGTTGTGGCCAGAGAGTTATGTACCAAGATAGTGGTCAGTGAGTTATGTAAGGTTGTTGTCAGTGAGTTATGTAAGGTTGTCAGAGAGTTATGTAACAAGATAGTGGTCAGTGAGTTATGTAAGGTTGTGGTCAGAGAGTTATGTACCAAGATAGTGGTCAGTGAGTTATGTACCAAGATAGTGGTCAATGAGTTATGTACCAAGATAGTGCTCAGTGAGTTATGTAAGGTTGTGGTCAGTGAGTTATGTAAGGTTGTCAGAGAGTTATGTAACAAGATAGTGGTCAGTGAGTTATGTAAGGTTGTTGTCAGAGAGTTATGTACCAAGATAGTGGTCAGTGAGTTATGTACCAAGATAGTGGTCAGTGAGTTATGTACCAAGATAGTGGTCAGTGAGTTATGTACCAAGATAGTGGTCAGTGAGTTATGTACCAAGATAGTGGTCAGTGAGTTATGTACCAAGATAGTGGTCAGAGAGTTATGTACCAAGATAGTGGTCAGTGAGTAATGTAAGGTTGTGGTCAGAGAGTTATGTACCAAGATAGTGGTCAGGGAGTTATGTAAGGTTGTGGTCAGAGAGTTGTGTACCAAGATAGTGGTCAGAGAGTTATGTACCAAGATAGTGGTCATTGAGCTATGTAAGGTTGTGGTCAGAGAGTTATGTACCAAGATAGTGGTCAGTGAGTTATGTAAGGTTGCGGTGAGTGAGTTATGTACCAAGATAGTGGTCAGAGAGTTATGTAAGGTTGTGGTGAGTGAGATTTGTAAGGTTGTGGTCAGTGAGTTATGTAATGTTGTGGTCAGTGAGTTATGTAAGGTTGTGGTCAGTGAGTTATGTAAGGTAGTGGTCAGAGAGTTATGTAAGGTTGTGGTGAGTGAGATTTGTAAGGTCGTGGTCAGTGAGTTATGTACGGTAGTGGTCAGAGAGTTATGTAATGTTGTGGTCAGTGAGTTATGTAAGGTTGTGGTCAGTGAGTTATGTAAGGTAGTGGTCAGTGAGTTATGTAAGTTTGTTGTCAGTGAGTTATGTAAGGTAGTGGTCAGAGAGTTATGTAAGGTTGTGGTGAGTGAGATTTGTAAGGTTGTGGTCAGAAAGGTATGTAAGGTTTTTTTCAGTGAGATAAGTAAGGTTGTGGTCAGAGAGTTATGTACCAAAGGTACTTAACTCTCTGACCACAACTTTACATAACTTACTTAATTTTTTATATATTAATTAATATATCTTAGCAATCAAAATCCACTTCTCGGTGATGATATCATTATTTCATAGGCACACCCTATAAATAAAAGAACGGACTATGTTAATCTCTCTTGTGCATGAACAAATATTTATTCTATGTAAATAAGAGTGACAAATAACATTATTGCCATATTTGACTTTCCCTGCTACTACATTTTTTTAATCAAAGGGAAGTACCTCAATAATTCTTTTGTACAAAAACTTGTTTAAACATTAACTCCCTTATAATGTTTCTTATTAGATCAATTAATTTTTTTAAAAATATATACATACCCTAAAATAAGTAAAAAAAAAAAAAAAAAAAACGCTTAGAATCTTTTACAATTTGATACAATCACTAATAAAAAAACAACACTAAATAACACTGATTCCCATTCTATCATGACTATGCAGTACTATGCGGAAATATCTACACTATAATAGTCCAAAACTTGCAAAATCTTGCATTTAAAAACATGTTCTGTTAAACTATTGTTTTCCGTGTTAAAGTTTAAAAAAAAATTAAGAGTGAATGAAATGAATAGATATTTCGCTAAAAGTTATTAAAATTACCAGTCATTTAAATTACAGTTTTAGTACTATTTCTTAAGTGTCTTAAGTCTAAAGTGTAACCTAACCAAGTTTCTTAGATTATTATTGTTACAAGAAAATATTAAATGAATAATTATGATATCTTGTAATGATATTGGAAAAGTTTGTTTGCGCCATACGGTACATATCATTTTCGAACACGATAATATTTTAATGTCTGATTTTGAATGCGAAATAGGAATAGGGTGGAATATATTTTACAAAATGGCGATGATGACAAGTGAATTTCCTTCAAATGGTCCTGAAATGCTCGGAGGATTCGGAATGGAGTGGTTAAACACTGAAGTTTCCACTGGTGTTAGTATAATGATTTTAATGAATTTGATACATGCATTTCAAAATAATACTTTCTGAATGAACTTGTACTTCCAGAATACCGACAAGCATTCATTAGTAAAACAACCTAATTTCGATAGGGGTTTGACAGTAGCAGTTGATTGGCAATAACCGCAATGTGCAAAATCATTACAATGAAATAATTGTCTACTAGACCTATTGGTATTTAATACTTAATTGTTTAGGCTAATTAATATTGATTATACTTTTATGGTCCCTGCTGTATGCCTGATTATAGTTAAATGAAAGTTTAGTCTTTACACTACAAAAACGGAGTGGTTATTCACACGGTTTTGGTCGTAGAGGATAATGCTGAGCACTATCCGCACGGCTCCTCAGCGCATGCGTAATTTAGCGGCTGGTCACGTGACATTGAAAAAAAAGCGCGCCCGTTAACATTGACAAATGATTTCATGCACGATCGACAATAAGCTGTGTTTTATTTTCAACTCTTACATGCAATTAATGAAAAATAAAACACTCTATTGACATTTCATGCATTATTTCTAGATCTATATTTGAAGGAAAAAAAAGTGTTGAGTACAGAATTTTTCCGAAATTTCATGAAATGTGTCGATCGGCCGATCATAGTTTTGGAACATTGCTTAGACATGGCGCGGTTTTCTCGGAATGCTAAACACTGCCTTATTAGGTGTAGTAATAGACTGCATAGCCTCTAGGTAGGGATAATAATACATGCCCGCGCACGGTTCTGCGCATGTCTCAAAATGAGGCATAAGCCTGTGACCTACTTTTTGAAGAATGCTTTCGTTGACATCGGTAAATAACCTCGAGCATCAAAATTTGCATAAAAAAGCTGTGTTTTACGTCACCATTGTTGTGTTGATTGGTTTCTGCACACGACACTACAAGTTACATTACGGTTTGATACTGCTACCCCACGCTGTCAACAAAAATCGACCGGTAAGTGAATACAAGCTTAAATACCTTTTTTGTAGAAACGCGACGCCTAAAAGAACATAATGGACCGTATTCTAAAATATTAATTGATTTTTATAGCTTATTATAGTTAACGAGGCTGCGCTCAAGTAACCGCTAAAAATCCCCTAAATTGGTGACCAAAACTCCAAATTCTCTTTTTGCACATTTTCCCGCCTTGGGATGGCGGTGCAGTTATCGATAATGACGGACACTATATAATGAATATTTCGGAAATACCGGTATTTGTTATTATTATTCAATACTTTAAACAGTTAATTGTATCAAATCAAAGCAGAATTTGAAGTATCTATTCAAATGTAAATCTAAAATTTCATAAACATTTAATTTACTGTCATTTGTGAATTAAAATTAATTTAATAAAATTAGTTCTTTAGACTTCAATTCACTATGGTAGTAATGGTACTATGGACACTAACTACTAACTAAGACTAAGGTAATACTAATGCTACTAATATTAATAAATACTTAATGTTAGTATTAGTATTAGTAATACTACTAAGTAATAGTAATTATACTAGTAATAGTACTAGTATTAATTAGTTAATAATAAAAATACGTTTTTTTGTAGGTTTGTCATTTATTCTACATTCAATATTATTATTCATTTATAATTTATTGTTTATTATTTTAATTTTATTACTAGGATTGTTAATGTTATTGAATTTGTAAATAAATTAAAAAAATAAACAATCATATAAATTGTTTTAAATATAGTATAAGTATAGGCTAATTTAAATGTAATATAAATTATTATAAAATTGAAATATATTATAATTATACTATACTATATAGACAGAGTTATAGTATAGTTAAAAAGACTAGTTAATAATTAATAAATAAAAATGGTCTGCAAATTTGTTAATTTTATTTTGTTTTTTTCTTTTCAGTTCGACTTTGTAATTTCTAGAAATTTCAATGACAATGGGGATTATAACCTGTATCTGGCAAGCTTTGCCCAGGATGCAGCCGCATTTGTGAAAAGAAATGGCTATGCTATCTATCTGTATAGTAGCATACCGTACAAGACAGAGGGCAGGAAAGTGGCCGTTTCTGCTCTTGGTGAGGCCTTCCAACAAGAGGATAGCAACTATGTTTCTTACAAGGTTGCAATACATATATATGCAGACCTGTTTACCCTTAAACTCTTAAAATCGCACACCATCACAAAATCGTTCAATACATTATCTTAATTAATATTAAAAATTAAACATACAGTATACCGGGTATATAATGTATACATCTCAAAATCATTCATTGTACGCCAAAATTGTAAGAGTAAACATGTCTGTAGTATATGTGTCAAGATTATATAAAAAGCTTTCTATTTTTTAGAAATGAATTGAAACTAATTGGAATAGAAGCCAAATCTTTTGTTGCAGCCAGTTGTAGTGCCTGTTAACAAGAACAAGAATCTGTTGCCTTCCAACAGTATTGATGCTACAACTATTGTAACACACAATGATTGTTTCCTTCCACGGGTAAATGAGCACCAGGCAACTCCAGGGACTCAAGATGTAACCAATGTTATAATTAACACAGCATTGATTTAATATTTGTTGGGTATCATTACTTTAAATGTATGAACCTCTGACATTTTCATTTGGAATAAAGGAATACCGATACATTTAAAAAAAATATTTTTCCCCCTTTTTTTTCTTTTCAAGTCAGAATATTTTAAATTCTTCATTTCATACTGGCAAATGTTAATATTAATATTATTATTTTCAGGGTGTTATATTTGAATAATTTATTAATAACATTTCTATATTTCTTTTCAGAGTCCCATCAGTAAAGTAGTAGCACTGATTATTTCATGTAATTAGTTAATTGTATGGACCTTTGATTTAAAAAAAATTAATTTAACATTTTAATTATTTTTCTTTTCAGGTATTTTCAAATTCCCTACAGAACATAAAATGACTATAATTAAAATATAAATTTGATTTGATGTTGTTGTTACTTTAAAATGGAATAGACCTGCATTTTTTTCTTTTTTTTTCACGTAAAAAAATATTAATTTTACCAAAAAAATATTTTTTTTATATAATTTTTTTTCAATTTCTCTGCAAAAACATTTTTCAAAATAAATATTTATGATATAATGTCAAACTTTTGTTGTTCATTGTGTTGTATATTGCATTGAGAATATCTACTGAAAATTTGGTTCCATTATCTTTGAAAATAAAAAAGTTATGGGTCAAAAAGTGAAAAAAATTCAAAAGTGGGTCACAAGTTTTTTGGGTCAAATATATAGCTTATATAAGGGGCATAAAAAATTCGACAAAAAAATTAATAACTCAAGTTCTATAAAAGATAGAAAGATGAAATTGGTGTTGTTATAAAGCTTATAGCTAGCCCTTTAAAATGACGTATCATTCATGGCAATAGGACCATATTTAAATTTTGTGTCAAAGTACCTACTCTAGGCCATATGTCCTAAATAAAACGTATCTTAATGCTACTACTCAACAAGATTATAGGCCTATACCTACATTATAGATCTAGGCCTAGACCTAATACAGGCTGGCTTTCACACATTTACGATTCATTCCACACTGTAATTTGTGTTCAATAAGCCTACGAAAAATGTCGCCTTAAACTACGCTACGTTTAATTAATTATCAGTTTTTAATTCCTGAAATAAAGACTAAATTTTAAAAATGTATAATTTTAGTTAATATAAGTATACATCACACATTTCTGGTTGTGGGGATAACGCTAGAAATTATCCGCGCGGCCAAAATCGTGCGGATAATGCTCGACATTATTCTCACGTCCAAAACCGAGTGGATAACGCTTCCCTTCGAAAAATGAAACGAGTGTCAACTTTCTAGCTTCAGACCGATGCTTTAAAAGTCTTTCGCTAGGGCACATCCATTCTTTTATGAATAAAACTATGAGAATAATATAGGACATGCAAGTGATTGTGAATGCCCATGACGATCAATTAAAATATGGACTACAGTTGAAGTCCGATAATCCGGCACGTTCGGGACTGGCTCGGTGCCGTACTACCTAAAATTCCGGTCTATCGGGCGGTGCCCCTTCTTTTTAGTGTAGGCTTTGCCGTAAAACAAATGTACTTTGTTTTTTTAACTACATACATACATAAATCGTAATTATAAGAACAATTATGTTAATAATTAAACTACAAATACAGTATGCAAATACAACAAAGTTTATTTTACATTTCATATAATGTATGTACACTTACTGTAAAACATATTTCACTTAGATTTAAAAAAGTCATGAATGTCTTTTTTTTTCTTTACTTTTGGCGTATAGTATAAAATTTATTTCTAATGATATGGAAATCAATAATTTCTGAAGCACTGTAGCTAGTACTAGCCTCAGCAAAAGAGATAAACTTATTTAGTGATTCTGCAGCTTCTGCCCAGCTGATTTTTTCCTTTTCTTCCGTTTCGGCATTTGAGTCACTTTCTTCAAGATTTTGAGTAGGCTGAGGGTTTACTACACTGTTGATAATGTCCTCATCGGTTAGTTCTTGTTCAACAGGCTCATTCTCGTCGATTATTTGCTTTAAAGACACACTTTTGGAGAAAACCAAAATTTTTACAATTTTCCGGAGCGATGCCGGACTATCGGGCATTCCGGACTGTTGGATGCCGGACTGTTGGATGCCGGACTAATGGACTTCTACTGTACCGTGTTTTTAAACCTCAAATTAAAATATTCTAATTCTTGTTAAAATTACTTCTTATTTCATTCTAAAACATAATTGCCACCTTCCATTTCCCATACAAATTTTGAAGAAGTCTCCCCTGCTTTACTGATGTACCTAGACTAATGTTAGGTATTTTAGTATAAAAAATATAAAAAGTATAGTATAATAGAACAAACTTTAAATTTGAAAAATGAAACCAAAATCAACTTTCTATCTTTAGTAGTTTTTGAGCTAAGAATATGCAAGTACAAGTTCGTTTGTCTTTTTTACCAATAATGGCAATAATAATGGCAATATTACTAGGAACCATATCTCCACATTCCGTGACCCAATTCTGCCTTTTGTGTCTAATGCTATAACTCGCTAGTTTTAATGATAATTTTATACCACTTTTATTTTCAGAATTAATGTCATTTCAAATGTTCTAATTTTAAAAAGTAATTTTGACAATTCTGTATTATTATTAATAAACTGTAAGTTATCTAACTATGCACTATATATTATCATTAAATTTAATATAATACCGTATGTTAATATATAGCTTTTCTGTTTACCAAGTCTATGGCATCTATTATACTGGTATATAGTCTGAATAAGCCAATTTATCCCCTTAATAAAATACTGTTTAAGGACTACTTATTTTGAACTTTCAACTTTGGTACATGACTAATTAATTAAAGCTGTCCCTGACCAATGGTTTTATAGTTTTTAAACTTATGAATGAGATAGTACTAAGGTATAGCCATCATGCAGGTGGCTCTGAATGGTTCCCCTTGACGTTTTGAACACAGCAAATTATGATAATTTATCATTGGGACTCTACTGTGTTGACAACCCTCAAATGAACATATTCCGGTTTAAAAATTAAATGCCTTCTAAATTCATTCTGAAAGACAAGTTATTAAATATTTTGATGTATATAGTGGCAACAATGGAATATTTCTGCCATTAAGAAGTGGAAGCATTCACTTATGAAAAAAGGTCTTTTCACAATGCAGTCTACTCTGAGGAGAATTGTAAAAATAATTTCATGACCTAGCCCAATGAAAATTTGCACACCGGTACCTCAATATATTTTCCTGCAATTAACATGAAAGACATACATTTAATATATCTATTCAATTTTTATATTGACAGATCCCTTATAGAGACATGTGATTTTCCAAAATTAAAGTTGATCTAAAGAACAATACATTCCAGTGGTAATGTAGGCCAAGATGTCTTCCAATGTGAAAGGGTGGAGTCAGAACTTAATTATAGGTCAAAAGGACTCCTGTATTATTAAAATTACACTCACATGAAAAAATTTAAAATCTCAGATTTTATTGCGCAGATGCCAGTTTCCAAAACAAATTAAGTAGTAGTCCTCCTTGAGTTACCGAAGTAACTAGCTAGGGTCTATGCATTATGATTAACCCACTCCTGCCTATAATGCTGCTGTTTGCCTATGGGGCCATATATAAAGGATGTGACACTATTTTGGACCCCCTCTCAAGCCCATGGTCACAAATTTGTCACACACACACACACACCCCCCCCCCCCCCCTGATGAGTGACATCATTTATGGATGCCCTAAGCAATATAAGCTCTTAATCTAACTTTCAAATATACACATTACAATAAATAATAGAATCACTGCTTTGGTATATTGCTATAATCGCAAGGAATTTTTAAATGTTTGGAAGAAATCCTAATGTATTTATTTTCTTTCATTACAAATAAAGAACTTCTGTAATTGGTAAAAGAAATTATAAAAGCAGAACAATGTTATACAGCTGACTTTAAATTAAAAAATGAAACCAAAATCAACTTTCTAGCTTTAGATTTTTTTCCAAGTGACTGGGTGGGGTAAAGTTGATAGTTATGAATAAATGCGGCTTGTCAGAGATCAATTTTTTATTTTGGTGATTCACATGCGCAATACTTTGGACACTTCCTGTTTCCGCTGACAAAAACTCGCTGTTCACCGGGTTACAACTAAATCTATTGAAATATCAGATAAATAAATAAATGTCTGTAATTGTAAAAGCAATAGGGACTGTGCAGTGTTCTCCTCTCTTTTCGTCTTTGGTGTTCTCACTTATATCTGAGTGACGGCCAACAATAGTCACTTGATAATGGTACATTCATAATTATCATCGTATTACATTATATACTGGACATCAAGACAAATGAGCTCTTATTTTCAGATTTAAAAAAAATAAATTTTTAAAAATTCATAACTCAAGAAGTACTGAATCTAGTTCATGTTTGATTAATTTTGTTAGATAAAACTGAATCATTTTTCGAATTAATAATATATTTTTTTTACCAAAACTGCCAACGCTACTCTAAATCATTCATCCCGAATATATGAGGAAAGAAGCATTTCATTCTACCCATAGAGAATTATGCAGCAGGTGCTTTGTGCTCTACCCATTACCGTATTATACTAAGAACACGTCTCTTACTTACCACCCATCACTGTCCTTTCTTTTAGCTCTACATTTTTATGTTATGAGTTTGTCCTTTTTTTTTTTTTTTTAACTATGCACTGCATCTTCTCATTCTGTGACCAAATGTCGCAGTTTGTTTCATATGCTATAATTTGTCTTTTAATGATAATTTATTCAATTATTATTTTAAGGATTAATGCTATATTAAAATTAAAAAGCAATTTTAACATTTTAAATAAATTTGAAACCAATCTAGCTATGTATTATCCATAAATTGAATAAAGATAATATTAGAGGCCTTAACTATTGTATTTGTTTACCAAGTCTAAGGTATCCACTATATAAAGTATATACAGCAACATGACCCATAAAAAAAATACTGGTTATGGACTACATATTTTTACTTGGATTTCTCTGTGCAGAGTATGATTTCCAATACAAATAGAGTAGTAGTCTCTTTTACTTTACTGAAGAACCTGAAGAGTTGAAAGTTCACCATGGCTTTCCAAAATTATTTATTAGCACGCTTGAATTATAGATTTATAAATAGATTGATATCGGATGTAGAATCCACTGAAATTATATATAAAGTGATATTTGATTATATTTTTGATCCTATGGTTAAAGTTAAAGATAAGTCTGAATCAAACTTACAAATTTAAAACTAGTACATTGGGATAGTTAGTTGGTAGGGTGCTTTGACCATGGTTAAGGCAGTGATCTTGTGAAAATGTACTGATATACAAAATTAAAAAATTGTCCTGTGAAGCCATCCGCTTAAAAAAGATGACATTTTTACCTGCCTCTTATGCATCTTTCAGACAACAATTATGGCTACTGAATTTGATGGGGGTGTCATTGTAGGAGCAGATTCAAGGACCACTACTGGGTAAAGAAACATGTTGAACATTTTCACTGTGTCTATGCAACATTTTTACAAATTTTGTCTGCAAAAATATTTTGGTAAAATCGAATTATTGGTGAAATAATTGATTTGGCAAACTGTGAAGACAATGTCATATCTTGAATAAAAATTAAGTAAAAAGCTTGCGGAATGCACTACATTTAAATTCATTATCTAAAAGAACCTAAAGGAACTTTTAATAGTTTAATCAATAAAATCTGAAAGTTTCTATAGATTTCAAGGAACTTTCTTTTTATAATGCAGACAAGGTTGGTGGGTGGGAGGTTTCATTTTTATTATTTAAAGTTAAAGTATCCATCTTACAATCATTGACTAAAACTGATCATCTGTGTCCTCAGCACATATGTTGCAAATCGTGTCACTGATAAGCTGACCAAAGTAACAGACTTCATCTATTGTTGTCGCTCTGGTTCTGCTGCCGACACCCAGGCAATAGCTGATATAGTCAAGTACCACATAGAGTTTCACAGGTAAAATAGTTGTTTTGTTTTTGTTTTTTTTAATGCTGATGATGTTTTTAGTTGTACAATTTTTTTAATGATAATTATGATATATTGATAAACTGGTGTCTGTGACCAACCTACATTATTTGAGAAGATTTGTTTAACTCTGAATTAACATTTTATGGTACTCATGATTTTAAAAAAAGAAATGCTAAGTTACTTATCATAGGCTTACACATTAACTCATTCCCGATGGATGCGACTAAATGCTTCCTTTGGGGGTTCTGACGGATGCGTCCAAATGCGTCCCGGCGCATAGCGACACACCTCTCTCGTTTTTAGTTAAAAATAGCAATGAAATCTCGCATCCATCGAGACTTCTGGCAATGGCGTGATTCTGCGTTGTTTCAATTTAAAAACCGGATGTTTTTATCTTGTTTCACTTTTAAACTACGTGTGCTTTAGTACGGCACGTGTTCGACCGAGGTGCCGAAAATCAATTTTTTGGCCATTGTTCATTATTTTTTCGCCGCTAATGTTATATTTTTATTAAACCTTATTCATTCTTTGATGCATTTGTCCTTAATTCATTAACATTTATTAATATTTAGCAGCTTAAAAAATATTTTAAAAATGTAAATCAATTTCAAAACCGAGTTACTTCCCTTTTCTCAGGAAAATTAATTAAGTACGGAAGTAGCACTGCCGTAGGGAATGAGTTAATAATATGTATTAAGTTTAGTCAGCTTCATTGTGTTGTCTGATTTATACATTAAAGATTGAAATATAGGGCAGTGCCAGGTACTGAAATAGAAACGCCGAGTATTAGCACAACCGGCACATACCAGGACCCAGCAAAAATAACGTGGCCGGGTGTTAAAAAAATGAGTTATCTTCTCATTTTCTATTATGCTGTCTACCCTGTGGGGAGACATGTAGAGCCAGTACATCTTTTTTTACATAATTTTGTGTACATATGACCTGAATGAAATAATAATAGAAAACTGACTAGCGATGGTTACGAAACTAAATGTAACCTAATCCAAGCTCCAAAGCTCTGAAAATAATAATGTACTTGCTGTGAATTTTGTGTAATTATTTGTCTTTGCAATATGCATATCTTTGGTTATGACCACAATGCTTTCTATTTACAATTATTTTATTTCACATGCTGACTGTCTGATGCTACTGAGTAGCCTACGTTTTTGTGTGTGTTTGTGGATCATTTGAAAGTTCTATCATAGAATTGAATAATACTAATGTATTTTAACACACATTTGTAAAGCTTATAAAATGTGTGTAACATGTAACAGTGATCTGACTAGCTTCTTATTATTACTACACTCTGTTTGACTACACTAAAGGTACATAGAATTTAAAAAGCTTTCATTTATTCTGTATATTTCAGCAGCTTAACTGAATATAAAAATTTTGACAGTTTCTTTTCATTTAACAAAAAAATTATGATTTTAATTTTTGGAGATTTTATTTCTTCTTTGTTTCATTTTTATTTTTTTGCTTTTAAACTTAAAAGTTGCCAGCTTTCACGCAAAACTATAACCAGTTGTGTAAATATCTAACATTTACTGTGAATGACCTACAGTGCTCCCTCTACAGAAAACTCCACCCTTCCCTCCATGCATACCAACACCTTTTGATCTGAACAAAGCTCTGCCCCATCTCCCTTCTCAACACCTGTTCCTTAATTTAAAGGTATAATTCTGGATGTGGGTGGCCATAATTTGGCAAATAGTTGAGACCCGCAGGGTTAGGATTATATAATTAGGCTATTTGAACCCTTCCATTTTGATGCTGTGGTCGTGATCGTTACTGGTTCTATACTTGCAATTTTCACGTCTCCCCATTGGGTGGAACACATTAAAGCAAATGAGAAGATGTCACTTTTTTTTTGCAACACTCGTATTACTGTCTCAAAATGCCATGAAACAGGGTGTAGAAAAAATGTCTCAGCCCTATTAAAATACCCAAAAATCAATTTTTAAATTTTATTTTGAATACTTCTTGTGTTGACAATTAATTTTGAACACTTCTTCCACTGACAATTTCATTTGTTGTTTTTGATGTTCTTCTTTCTTAAATTTGTTTTTTTAACTGCATCAATTTGTAAAAAGAAACCTTAAAGCCATTTGATCAGGAGGAGATATAAATATCTCAATGTCTTAATCCACATGAATAAAATGAAGTTAAACATTTTTCACTACTACAAAGATGGAGAATCACCAGGACCTGTAAAAAAATAAGTAAAGCTGTTAATGCTCAAATGTGGCCAAAAAATAACAACTTGCTATAAATAGAATATGACAGCAAGAAAGGAGGTGTAGGTGGATTCAGATCAGGCATTGCCATTTACGTCTTCACATGCAAGAGAGTCCCATGAAAACAGGGAGAAGAAATTTGAACGAAATGTCTAAATAAAAGAATGGCAAAAAGAGACATTGATAGTGCGCTGATAGACAGAGGAACTTTGAGAGAGATCTGTGTTGGCATATGCCCTGTGGGGTGGGGGGGGGGGGGGGGTCACTACAGGATGATGTTCAAATCTGTTCTCTCTCACTCAGCAAACAAATCCAGCATTACACAAAGAAATCTGCTCTATGAAATGAATACTTTTAATAGATCTAATATACACTGTGCTTTTTACTTTTACAGAATGGAGACAGGGGAGGAGCCACTGGTTAACACTGTAGCTAACATATTTAAACAACTGTGTTATGACAATAGAGATCAACTCTCAGCTGGCATCATTGTAGCTGGTTGGGATAAACGTGAGGGAGGACAGGTGAGTGTATTGAATACTTAATAGCAACTCTGTCATAACCTTTTTCACATAAATCTTATAAAATGCAAGTCTAATACAGGCTGAAGCTAGATTCTTGAAGTGCATTCCTGTGATTTTCCAAGAAATTTGGGGAGGGGGGTGGTATTGTTGTGGTGAAAAGAGTGGGTGGGGGTCCCACCAGAGGAATGAGAAACAATAATTACACTATTCAAAGGTTTAAAAATTGAATGATCTCCCTTAGGGAAATATTTTATTTTACAAAAATAAAATAATTAACAATTCAAAAGATTTTTCATTCCCAAATAAATTTTATTACACTTAAATACTTGTAGTATAAACTTTTATCTAGAAATAATCTTCTCTGTATTCCTATGCATGCACATCCCAAATCTCCAATGTACCCAATTCCTGTTTATATCTTAATTGTTTAAATGAATTGAATTGTCTCTAGTAGCCATTAAGAAAGTTCTAATTTGCATGTCACTTGTTTGGTTACTGTTTGACATTTTCATAGTTGGCTTTTTAAAATTAATTTCAGGGACAGATTTTTTTTACTTGTGAGTTTTACGACATTATTGAAGTCCAATTGGAAATTGTGTACTCTTTTCTGAAAACCATTGTTTTGTTAACAGATATGTTATAAAAATATTCAAATCTAAAGAAAGTAATTCCATCTCCCCAAAAAACTAAACTGTTTTGATGCAACAAAGTGTCTAATTTGTGTATGCAGGTATTTTGTTATACACTAGTTATAGCCCGCCAAACATTGACGACGGACATGCATGCATTTCCAATCTACCAAAGTTGCTTGACAAAATATGAACTCAAGTAACGCACATTTAAGAATCTCAATTTTTGCTACCTCCCTTCCCCCCATGATACACTCTTTTTATTTCACGCCCATGAACTATATTAATATTCTGATGTCCCAACCACTTTTTAACCGAATATTTATTACACCATATTTAAATTGAGACAATTTTAATTTCCGAAAAGAAAAAATTACACACCAAACGCAGTTGGGTTATTTTACAAAACATCATTTACCTTAGTTATCGGGAAATATATTTTGCGCTCTATTGATCTCACTTTTAAACTATACTTTCTTTCAAACATAGATAATTATATTTAATATCATTCATTTTATTAATTATTTTACAAACCAATGACTCATGTAGACAAGGTCACTTTATTAAATAAAAGAGCTCCATTACTAACACCATTATTAACTACACCATCACTGCTGCTCTTGCTATAACATAGCAACATCAACAACGCCATTTGCCATACCCAGATATATGTCACAAAGCATATAGCAAAAGCTACGAAAATAATTTCAGTACCAAATACGCCGATTAGGAAGCAGCCAGAAATGGAAGCAGTCACACCAGAAGCATAATTTATATAAGAGATTTTCCCTACACTTCTGTTTCTGAATATTTGAGCTTATGTTATATAAATCTTGGTATAAAAGATCTGCTTGCTCATGTTAATTTCATGTCTATGAGAAAAAAACAACTTTTAAAATGTTGGTAGAAAGGAAGAACAGTAAATTAGTTCTATTTTTTTGTTCTAATTTGGTGTGACGAGGAAATCTGTGTGCAGTGATTGAAAAAAGGTTACAAAGCACGCTGATATAGATGTATTATTGTTTTTTTAAAAACATTTTTTTAAAGTGGTTCTGTCAATTACAAACAAAAATTAATTCAGTGTGTTATCATTTTTAAAAGTTAAAAGTTACTTTTAGGAATATTATTTGTTTGTGACTTTTAATGTTCTACCAGTGATTGAATGCAGTTTGATATAAAATTTGGGATCTTGTGATACTCTTGAGACTGTTGGATATACTCCACACTGCAGTAGAATATATTAAATGAGATAAGACATACTCCAGTCTTCATAAGGGTTCTTAAACTAGATTAATTATAGCTTTTTGTGGGTCATAGCATAAATTATGAAACTAACCCCTGTCCAATAATAAATGATTCCTCTAGTATAATTTCAATATTTATCTTAGATATTTTAATTGTATCTAATTCATTGTTTGCTGCGATACCTATAAAAATATAACTTGAAGATTAAGAAATCTTGCTACGTCACTGTGATACACATTATTTGCACTAATTTATGTTGACTTAGAGATTGATTTTTGTCCTTGGCCCTAAATATTTAGATTATGCCCAGATCCTTCCCAATAATATGATTATTTTAAATTTAAAACTTTATTTAAGTTCAATTCTTTAACAGAATCGGGTTTGAAGATATTGATATTAAAATGTACACACACTCAATATTCCTCCACAAATTGGTAAAAAAATATGGCTCAAAATTTATTTAAAATTGTCTCATTACCAATGCTCAATCTGTAATGTTTTTGTATTTGGAAATATTTCTGTGATGGAAACACTTGAAGCAAGTACTCTAAGACTATTCAAAATGTACCCAAAACACTATTTCCTCACCCATGAAATGTAAAAACAGAAAGTTGTAAAATAGTTCACGATTTCCTTTTAAATGATCAAACCTCATTGAGTTTGAGGCAAAAATAATTCTTACGTAAAAGTGACCAAGATGTGGCAAGGACCTTGATCTGTAATTTCCGAAATTGTTATAAAATATTTCATTATTTTAAGTGATCTAAAACCAGTTTTTCACAACTGTAATATCATAGGATTTCATAAGTTTGACTTATTCTTCACTCCAAAAAATGTGCCTTTATTTAAATTTTCAGAGGGAAAAATATGAACATAATATTCACTGACTCACTAATCCCTTATCTCAATAACAGCACACATGCTATAAAGTTAAAATTGCTTCATTTCAATATCAATTTGTCCAAACCCAGTTGCATTGCAGATTTGAACATATGTATAGATTACAATGTAAAGAGAACGAAACATTTTCTTTAAATATTTTCGGAAATACACGTCAAACTATATTTTTACAATAGAAAATTCAGTACAATGTGCAGTGAAAGGTGAGTGGGACATTAGATTTCTAAATTTTTACCACAGGTCCAGTTTTGTAAAAATTAACCTATAATTTTTTAAATATTAAATCAGTTACATGATATTTGTTTAATATGATTATCATAGACACTTTATACCTACCTAATGGCACTGTACTCTTACATTCTGCAGGTCTACTCCATTCCCATTAGTGGTATGTTACATCGGATGCCTTTCTCTATTGGTGGATCTGGTAGTACTTACCTGTATGGATATGTGGATTCTCAGTATAAACCCAAGCAGAAGAAAGAAGATGCTCTGAAATTCGTTGCCAATTGTAAGTTATCTTCGCTAAACTACCATCATTATGACCTTCTTTCCTAGTTAATAACTGTGCTAGCTAAATATAGCAATGAATTCATCAAATTGGTAAGGATAGTTATTCCCATCATTTCTCCCATTACAAACTGCATGAGAGCATAAATTGTACTTGATGACTCCGTACTTATTCATCACACTAAACTATCTTGATGACTCCGTACTTATTCATCACACTAAACTATCTTGATGACTCCGTACTTATTCATCACACTAAACTATCTTGATGACTCCGTACTTATTCATCACACCAAACTATCTTGATGACTCCGTACTTATTCATCACACTAAACTATCTTGATGACTCCATACTTATTCATCACACCAAACTATCTTGATGACTCCATACTTATTCATCACACCAAACTATCTTGATGACTCCGTACTTATTCATTGCACCAAACTATCTTGATGACTCCGTACTTATTCATCACACCAAACTATCTTGATGACTCCATACTTATTCATCACACCAAACTATCTTGATGACTCCGTACTTATTCATCACTCCAAACTATCTTGATGACTACGTACTTATTCATCACACCAAACTATCTTGATGACTCCATACTTATTCATCACACCAAACTATCTTGATGACTCCGTACTTATTCATCACACCAAACTATCTTGATGACTCCGTACTTATTCATCACACCAAACTATCTTGATGACTCCGTACTTATTCATCACACCAAACTATCTTGATGACTCCGTACTTATTCATCACACCAAACTATCTTGATGACTCCGTACTTATTCATCACACTAAACTATCTTGATGACTCCGTACTTATTCATCACACCAAACTATCTTGATGACTCCGTACTTATTCATCACACCAAACTATCTTGATGACTCCGTACTTATTCATCACACCAAACTATCTTGATGACTCCATACTTATTCATCACACCAAACTATCTTGATGACTCCGTACTTATTCATCACACCAAACTATCTTGATGACTCCGTACTTATTCATCACACTAAATAATCTTGATGACTTATGTTGTGCCAAGCTTTTCTTTCTGCACAAATATTTAAAACTAGATGGGAAACCGTGACTATTAAACTATGGTACATATTAAAATTGCTCAAGATAAAGTGAATACAGATGTCAAATGATGGTTGGTTTGGTAGAGGGTTTTGAGACGTTCTTGTATAATTTAAGTAACTCTTTCATATTTAAGCTATCAGAGAATGGCTCGGTCATTGTCTGCTTTTAAAAAAAATATATATTAAGTTAACTAAGATAGTGATTTAATATCAATTCTGTTAAACTTCTTTAGCTATTTAATTTATCCATTTTCATCAGCCGTGTCTCTGGCTATCAACCGTGACGGCTCCAGTGGAGGTATCATCAGATTGGCAGCCATCTCCAAGGATGGAGTTGAAAGATTCACACTGACGGGGGACCAGATGCCGAAATTTTTTGAGGACAGTTAGTCATTGTGACACAACATGCATTTCAGTTTGAATCAGTTCATTGTTAAAGAGCAGTGTTTTTTGCCCTGCTAAGTATCGGGGCTAGTTACATTTCATTGTTGTTGCTTTTCTGGTTATTTTGTGTGGGTAAATCTTCACAAAGTGATAATCATTGGAGATTAGTGATATTATCTCAACCAGCTTAGTCAAGAATGTTACTTGAGCTAAACGCATTCTATTTTATAAAATCCAAAGGAGCATCTTAAATAATTTAATTTACAGTTCATGAGCTGGTTGAAAGGACAACATTAAAAAAAAAAGTAATAGCCCAAAAAGCTTAGGGATAGTCTCCCTTTGTTCATCAAATAAATTAATTCCCTTTGTCCATAAAATTAACTTCATTTTTAAACCATACCCACCATAAAGATTTTGTCACCATCAGGTTGAAAAATTTTGTAATCATTTTATCCACGTACTCATGACATGATTTGTGTTTAAATTGATGATCAACATGGAAATAAATGTTTGAACACTTTTATAAACTTGTTCAGTTTATTTTTGCTTTTAAACAACTAAACCTTTCTACTCTTTAAATTGAATAGAAAAGAATCCATCCATTATTTGCCTATACATACATTCTTTGCTTAGCCACATTGGCCACTCCTGGCTTTATAAGAAATTTTTCTGGATATAAAGAAGGCAGCTTAGCTAACAAGTATTTGATGTGGTTACCGAACCAATGTTAGATTATTAATCATTTTATAAGAAACATTTCCCACTAGAATTATATCCTTTGACATATGTCACATAATTATGCAATGATGATGTCACTACATCATGAAGATTTACTGGCTGTACAGTGCAATGATGGCATTTTAATATTTACTGGCTGTACAGTGCAATGATGGCATTATATGATTTACTGGCTGTACAGTGCAATGATGGCATTATAAGATATACTGGCTGTACAGTGCAATGATGGCAATATAAGATATACTGGCTGTACAATGCAATGATGGCATTATAAGATATACTGGCTGTACAGTGCAATGATGGCATAAGATTTAATGGTTGCACAGCGCAATGATGGCATTATAAGTTAAGATTTACACGGAACCCAGTAGATCAAGTGTATTGTTACTTGCTGCTTGACCAAAATATTTACAATTATTGTGTATAGTTTTCATAACAAACTACTCTAGTTATCACTCGTTAACTACAAAATTAGAGAATGCACATAGCTTGATATTACATAATCATTATATATCAACCTTCTACTAAATGCAAAGTGATTCGTGGTTTCACCAGCTAAGTTACAGATTATGGAATAAATTGATTACTTAAATTTAGATCTTTTAGCTTTGATTTTATAACCTGTTTGGCTGCCATTTCCCTACGGACAGATCTCCTAGCTTTGATTTTATAACCTGTTTGGCTGCCATTTCCCTACGGACAGATCTCCTAGCTTTGATTTTATAACCTGTTTGGCTGCCATTTCCCTACGGACAGATCTCCTAGCTTTGATTTTATAACCTGTTTGGCTGCCATTTCCCTACGGACAGATCTCCTAGCTTTGATTTTATAACCTGTTTGGCTGCCATTTACCTACGGACAGATCTCCTAGCTTTGATTTTATAACTTGTTTGGCTGCCATTTCCCTACGGACAGATCTCCTAGCTTTGATTTTATAACCTGTTTGGCTGCCATTTCCCTACGGACAGATCTCCTAGCTTTGATTTTATAACTTGTTTGGCTGCCATTTCCCTACGGACAGATCTCCTAGCTTTGATTTTATAACCTGTTTGGCTGCCATTTCCAAAAGATACATCTCTTACTCTTAGCTTTGATTTAAAACCTGTTTGGCTGCCATTTCCAAAAGATAGATCTCATACTCTTAGCTTTGATTTTATAACCTGTTTGGCTGCCATTTCCCTACGGACAGATCTCCTAGCTTTGATTTTAAAACCTGTTTGGCTGCCATTTCCAAGAGATAGATCTCTTACTCTTAGCTTTGATTTTATAACCTGTACATTTCCATACGGACAGATCTCCTAGCTTTCATTTTATAACCTGTTTGGCTGCCATTTCCTTACGGATAGATCTCCTAGCTTTGATTTCAATATTGCAGCGTCACCCGGCAGAGCTGTCTATTTATAAACAACTAATCGGCAGAAGGGACGTGGTCGTGTTACCAGTGTTTACAGTTGTGTAATCATGTCAGCTGCCAATCAAACGTTAATGCTTTGTTGTTGACTGAATTCAAAAGCAGATATTTTAAAATTTAGCTTGTTGACAATTCCAGGTGCAGTTGAATGTGTGTGTGTGTGTGTAGTGGGGTCGGGGTCATCTGGTTGGTGCAATAGGGTGTGAGAGAGTTGGTCTGCTCTGTTTACACATACAAAGTCTATGTCCACTAGTCAAACTCACGTCTGTTATCTGGTGACCTCAATAGTACACGGATTCCACATTGTTTATGGAAACGTTGACAGCAAATTTTGGTCAGTCCCCATCTTGCTCAGTGTTTCTCAAAGATTTTTTTACGGGCACCCACTGCAACAATTTTTTTTTTAAAAATTCATCCCAACCCCATCTTCATGTTTATATTTAATAATATTTTCATAAATGTTACTTTTATTTGCAACCATTTTTTTGTTCAAACTTTTTGTGACCCAAAATAAAATGCCGTTCCCTCTTTCCAGGGAGGTCAATATGACCCACGTTGAAAACCAAGGATCTAGTTCGTTGAATAAACTCTAACCTAGAAGTGACTGAGATTACATTCATATGTTATCAGTGGCGTAGCGAGCTTAACTCGCGCCCGGGGCACAATACCTTTTTAGCGCCCCCCCCCTATTCGAAAACCATACAATATTATAGTAAAATATACCATTTGGCGCCCCTTAGTGAGTAGCGCCCGGGGCATGATGCCCCCCTTGCCCCCTCACTACGCCACTGTATGTTATAGCATATGCATCAGAAATGTAAGGAAGTTGTTGTATCGCGATTTTTTTGAAAACACTTATGCTCCCTAAGTACTAAGGGGCTGTCCATTAATTATGTCAACACATTTTTGGCGATTTTTACCCCCCCCCCCTTGTCAACAACTTGTCAAACTTCCAGAGACCCCCCCTATAAAATTACGTCAACATTTGATTACCCCCCCCCCCCTAAATAAAAATAAAATGGAAAAAAAAAAGCAATATTTTAAATAGACTCGTTTACAACTGCAACAAAAAAGTGAATAAAAGTAAAATGTTTAGAAAAAAAAGTTTAATAAACTTTTAACTTATGAAATTAAATTTATTAAAAAAAGTGACATTGTTGTCGTCAACTTTTCTTGACCTCCCCCCCTCCCCCTTGTCAACAATTGTCAAAAATTTTCAGACCCCCCCCCATCCCCCCTATTTTGTTGACATAATTAATGGACAGCCCCTAACATTAACATTCCGAAAATAAGAACACATTTCTCTGTTAATTCTGAGCGTTCAGCTCCCGACCTGTGAAACTGTTCAAATCTGGCAATGTGGTGTGGAGACAGGACCCTCATCATCATCATCATCATCATCATCATGTCCCTTAGTCTTTGGACAGTTGGGGCGCCACAGCTGACATGAAAACTATCCTTCTCCATTCCTCTCTGTCTTCTGCACTACGCTTAGCATCGACTAGTTTTAGTCCCGTCCACTCTTTGATGTTATCTTCCCATCTTTTTCTCCGTCTTCCTCTTCTTTTCCATCCTCTAGTTGTGCCCTGCATGATTTCTTTGGCGAGCCCTTGTTTTCTTATCACGTGGCCATATTGATAGTTTAGATAATTTGCTAATCGCTGGGGAGAAGTCGTTGGTAAACTCGCACAGAAAATGGGGAAAATCCGATAATTTAGTGTGGCCGCACTGTGGACCGAATTTTTTGCACTAGACACCCAGTAGCACCAGATAAGTGAGAGACACACACCATAATATGGTAATGTGAACACCGACCTCCCGTATTTCATAACATAAAAAGAAAAGGAAAAAAAAAGGGATTTTCCAATGCCGATGATGTGACCGAGATATTAGCTTGTTTTTCAGGAAGTGAGCTCCTGTCCACTTTAGTGAAATGACCATTGAAGTTGTGCGTGTGGGGAAAAAAGGGGGGGGGGGCTTATACAGTATGAGTCGAGTCATTTCAATAATGATACTTTATGATAATATCATGACACCACTATCGGTTTATTTATGTTAAGATCCGGTGAACCGATTTTTTGCTCATACTCTACGACACACTACCATTCTCTAGTATAAGTCACCAAATTTAGTTTAGTCCCGATCGGTTGAGATTTAAAATTCGCAGTCGACTCTATCCATTTGGATGCAAAGAACTCCCGTCTGCTTTATACTTAGAGGACTCTTTTTTTTTACATCTTTTATATTAACTTCGCTTTCGTTCGTGGCTGGCTGGCAAAATCTCCAGACGCCTAATTGACCCACTCCCCGTTAGCCTATCGAAAAACGCACAAAATGCCCCGGCGGCACCCTGCTCTTCTTTTTAAACTTTGATTTGTCACGAAGACCACCCGAACGAGCTCTGTCAAATTTTCAAATTTTCCATTTGATATCACCAGTTTTGCCAATCGTCCGGAAATCCCCCCCCCCCCCCCCAGAAAATACGTAAAAACTTGTCCTGAAATGACTTGCCCGAAATCTTCCGGAAGAACTTTAAGATATCCGTATTTTCGGGAAGAACTTTAACATGTCCGTATTGTCGGGAAGAACTTTAAGATGTCCATATTGTCGGGAAGAACTTTAAGATGTCCGTATAGTCGGGAAGAACTTTACGATGTCCGTCATTGTCCGGAAGAACATAAAGATGTCCGTCATTGTCCGGAAGAACATAACGATGTCCGTCATTGTCCGGAAGAACATAAAGATGTCCGTAATTGTCCGCAAGAGCTTAACGATGTCCGTCATTGTCCGGAAGTACATTAAGATGTCCGTAATTGTCCGCAAGAGCTTAACGATGTCCGTCATTGTCCGGAAGTACATTAAGATGTCCGTAATTGTCCGCAAGAGCTTAACGATGTCCGTAATTGTCCGCAAGAGCTTAACGATGTCCGTAATTGTCCGCAAGAGCTTAACGATGTCCGTAATTGTCCGCAAGAGCTTAACGATATCCGTAATTGTCCGCAAGAGCTTAACGATGTCCGTAAAGAAAGAAGAAGCCGTGGTCCAAACATTAATTTGATGCTTGTATTTAAACTTGTGTATAGTCCCAAATGAAGATAAAGCTGGTGAGAATACCATACGTTAAGCTAACGCTTAAAAATAGGCTCATGTCACATGGTCAAATGACATAGAGTCATATTCATAGAAACATACGTACCGGTATTTTATATTTGACATAGTACAGTTCATAGAGTCATAGGAAGGGAGTCATAGAAAGAATCAAAGCTTTACTGTTGTGTGGATATTTAATTTACCTTCACAGTTTCAACAACGTAACTTGAAAAAAAAAATATCGCCTTAAAATTTTTCTGTCCGTCAAGATTGTGGAGATTTGTCAATAAGTTTAATTTTGATTGACTTAGCAACCCCAGGGTTTCATCCCCTGTGAGGGTGTAACCCTGTACGACCAGCACCCCACCCCATAGTGAAGCCACTGAATCTCGTGCATATGACAAACTCACATGTACGACACGTGAACATGCTAAAGATGAGCCATGCAGTCAACAAAAGACAACCTTGTCGTTTATTTTGAAAAATCGAATCGATACTGCACTGACTTTAATGTCGACATCGATACTCTCAGCTCAGATGACGCACTTCCTGGTGATATGTTATTGTTACCATTTTAATTACTGTACAAATAGCTTGTTTTCTTGTCCCTCCCTTGAACCAGGTCAGAAAAGAAAGGCAGTTTGATTCTGTTCACTCTATAGAACCAGCGGCGTAGGAAGGAGGTGCGGAAAGGAAAGGGGGGGGGGCATAATTTTTACTCTTTACATGGATGGGAGGGGCGGCACTTTCGGTCAACTGAAGAGCTTTTTGGAAATGGGATGGCAAAAATATTGGCCCGCCGCGTGGTGGTGTGTGGGGGGGGGGTGGCAGTAACCCTAGCTATGCCACTGTATAGAACTCTATGAGTTAGGAATGATTTTATAGACCAGTATAGATGATTAATTTGGTTACTGGAAATTTGATCGAAAGAAATTTCGTCGACAGAAAATTTTCGTCAAACTTCTTGTTTGAACGCACTATACTATATAGTAAAGCAAAATAATGCGTTCAAACAGAAATTTGACGCAAAATTTTAACGTGTAAACTAAAAAAACGATTCGACCAAATTTCAGTTCGATCAAATTTCCGTCGATCAATTTTCCGTCGACGAAATTTCTTTCGATCAAATTTCCGGATACATATTAATTTATCGTAATGAAATCCTATAATCGCAGGTTAACTGTAGTAAATGTACCTTATATGGTGCTCTCTACCATGGTTTAGCCGTAGAATCCAGTTGTTATGGTTGCGCTAATCCATAGATTTACAGCGGCCTACCGATTAACTGTATTATATAAATCGTATTCTCATATAGTTAGGTTTGAGGTGGGGGTGGTGGGGGGGGGGGGGGGGGGGGAAGCTGAATAACTTAATAATTTCATTTCTCCATGGTAAGAATCCAAAAAGTCTGCTAACTTAGATTAGAAGCAAGGTGGAATAATGAGGGATATTAGTTAGTGGCGTCACCAAGTTTGGTGCCGACAAGTGCAGTAAACTCACAGTACACTCCAGACTTCCGAGGCTCCCTGCTATGGTGGCTGCCTGCTCTAGTGGCTGCCTGCTCTGGTGGCTGCCTGCTCTGGCGGTTGCCTGCTCTGGCGGTTGCCTGCTCTGGCGGCTGCCTGCTCTGGCGGCTGCCTGCTCTGGTGACTGCCTGCTCTGGTCTCTCCATGCTCTGGTGGCTGCCTGCTCTGGTGGCTGCCTATTCTGGTGGCTGCCTGCTCTTGTGTCTGCCTGCTCTGGTGGCTCCATGCTCTTGTGGCTGCCTGCTCTGGTGGCTGTCTGCTCTGGTGGATCCCTACTCTGGTGGCTCCTTGCTCTGGTGGCTGCATGCCCAGATGGCAACCTGCTCTTGTGTCTCCCTACTCTGGTGGCTCCCTGCTCTGGTGGCTGCATGCCCAGATGGCAACCTGCTCTTGTGTCTTAGATCTAGTGCGATTACAACTCCAGCGACCTCTATTAAATATTTTCCATTAGGGTTATCTCACTGTGAAGGTGTCATCCGGTACGGTTCGCGCCCCGCACCCCACACCCGGTGACGCTTCTAATACAGTGCTGTTGATATGTCATAGATGGACAGTGCTGTTGTTTTGTGATAGATGGACAGTGCTGTTCTTTTGTCATAGATGGACAGTGCTGTTGTTTTGTCATAGATGGACATGGCTGTTGTTTTTTCATAGATGGACAGTGCTGTTGTTTTGTCATAGATGGGCAGTGCTGTTGTTTTGTCATAGATGGACAGTGCTGTTGTTTTGTCATAGATGGACAGTGCTGTTGTTTTGTCATAGATGGACAGTGCTGTTGTTTTGTCATAGATGGACAGTGCTGTTGTTTTGTCATCGATGGACAGTGCTGTTCTTTTGTCATAGATGGACAGGGCTGTTGTTTTGTCATAGATGGACAGTGCTGTTTATTTTGTTATAGATGGACAGTGCTGTCCTTTTGTTAGAGATGACCACTTACCATTGCGTTACCTGGGAAGTCCGTGGCGTGTCCTTGACATCAGCCAATCCGTGTCAAGGGATCGATCTGCCCACCAACTGGGTCACCGAGTTCTAAAAACTTGTTTGTCTCGTTGCTTTCAAAGTTTCCGAATCTCTCGCCCTACCCCCCCCCCTCCACCCCAACCCCCACTGCCCACCCCGTCCTCCTCAAAGTATGGTCTTTAATGTGTTTCTGGGTGTTTTGGTATAAAGAGGGCGAAGACGGAAAAGTGTTTGTGTGTGTGTGGGGGGGGGGGGGGTGGAAATGTCTCAGTTATGAGGACGATGTTGTCCTCTAGAAATGTTTTTTTGAAAAAAATGTGCTTCTTTGGGAGAGCTGTTATTATTTAGTTTAGATCGGGCGGGAAATATGTCTTGATTAGGCGGGAAATATGCCTTGATTGGGCGGGAAATATGTCTTGATTGGGCGGGAAATATGTCTTGATTGTAAGACGTGGCGAATACCGCGCTTGATGTGTTCATGGTCGTGGAATCAGTGACGTTAAGTGGCAACCGCGGAGTTTGTGACAACCAACCGCGGAGTTTGTGACAACCAACCGCGGAGTTTGTTACAACCAACCGCGGAGTTTGTGACAACCAACCGCGGAGTTTGTGACAACCAACCGCGGAGTTTGTGACAACCAACCGCGGAGTTAGTGATAACCAACAGCGGAGTTTGTGGCAACCGTGGATTAAGTGGCAACCTCTGAGTTAGTGGCAACCGCGGAGTTAGTGACAACCGTGGTTTTAGTGACAACCGCGTGGTGAGTGACAGGCTATGAATAGAAGAAGAACAAACATACTGACTCTTCAGGGAACAAATTCTTGATAGATATAACTTTTTAATACAGATAAATGTAAGGCGTAGATCATCATCATAATTATCATTATCATCATAATCATGTCCCTTAGTCCTTGGACCGTTCGGCCGCCACAGATGACATGAAAACTATCCTCCTCCATTCCTCTCTATATTCTGCACTACGCACAGCATCACCTAGTTTTAGACTCGTCCACTCTTTGATGTTAACTTCCAATCTTTTTCTCTGTCTTCCCCTTTTTCTCCCTCTTCTCGTTGTGCCCTGCATGATTTCTTTGGCGAGCCCTTGTTTTCTCGTCGCGTGGCCAACCATTCCAGTTTGCTCATTTTTTTACAGTCACCAGGAAGTCATCATACTGCCCAATTGCTTGACGAATCCTTTCTCTCACTTGTTCGTTACAAACGTAGATATGACGCAAAAAATGTGTGTGTATAATTTAGTGACTGTCGCGTAAAATACTTCCTTTTTGCCACTCCGATAAATCCAAACGTTTTCTTTTTCTTAACACATGCAGCCTAGTCCAAAAGGGTATAGTTACAGTGAGACCATTTCTGACCCACCAAATAATCACAACAAATAAACATACACAGGAAAAATCTCACGTTCGACCAAGCAGACGTTTTTCCCGGAACTATTTTTGACTCCATTGTAAAGGATGTGTTGGCGTTTCGGCATAAGGTTGCTGGGATGGAGGCGGCTGGGAGACCGAATATATTAACAAAATGGGGGGAGTGGGCAGAATGAACCAGGGTTGCCCCTTCTTTCGCGCGGCTAGTTAGGGGCTGTACACATATTAAATAACACAAAACATGAAATTTTTTATTCACCCCCTACCCCAGCGCTGTCTTAAGGGCAGTGGGGTCCTGGAAAAAGTAATGCACTCAAATGTCACTTAGGAAATGACGTCAGCGGACCGTCGAGCGATTGCTCCTTATGCACTCCCCAAAGCACCCCCTAAGCCCGAGTATCGGGCCGCGAAGCGGCACGTTGGTGATGTCCCTTTGCCAGGACAGCCCCCACCTGAGTCCGCTCGATCGGGATTTCCGCTGGGGGCCGCCCCGACCCAAGGACACATCACAACTAGTATTCGAAGTAGCTGGTTGCCTATGAGCAGCTTTCTCAGGGCTGCATATTTAGAATCATCGGCCAGCGACTTCCACCCCAGCCTCTCGCCTCATATCCCTCCACGGCAACTTGTAATCATGATCCCTACCCTGTCTCTCTGCCTTTTCCCCCAACTGTGAATGCATCACAGCTGGCAGCCCTGTAGGAGCTGTTTATTCCGGCAGGTACCATGCATGCCTTTGTCTGCCCACGCGGGACACGCAATGGTGGTCGTGTTTCCCGGGTTAACGTTGAGGGGGCGGTGGCCAACGCTTCCAAATCGGCAAGACACTTCAGACTTGTCGACCGGAATCCCGGGGGGGGGGGGGGAATTCACTAAGAGACCATATCCTTCTATAACCTCATGGCCATGCAAAGAATGGGGCTAGAGGGCCAGTCACCCCTGGCGCAAACACCAGAGGAACCAAAATCGTCTTTACCAAGTCCCTTTAGGGTCAAATGATACGATCCCATGCACTGCACATGAACAGGGGCGATAAAATCGTTTTACAAATCCGTTCTGGGCGACGATTTTCCTTGTCACGGCTTTGTCTATAACCTACTATTCAAGTCATGTTATGAAAAGCGAAACTGGTGGTAAGGTTTGGGGGAGGGGGCACTTTAGTAAGAAAATGTTTGAGATATTCAAAGTGATGGGATGCATTTTGATGAATTTAGCTTTGCATCATTCTACACTTAACCGGCTAGCAAGAGAAAAGATGCTAGTTGAAATTTATGCTCCCTTGACCATGCATGGGATGCACAATTCCTTTTATTTTTTAGTTGTATTTATATAGGTATGTTGTTTCATAAATCTATTTTGAAAATATTTATTTGTTTAAACTACTTCATCAATGAATGATTTTTTTTTTTAATCTAAAAAATTTCCGTTTAAATCAGTTGTTTTTTTCGAAAAATAAACTATTGTTATATTCGTTAGACGATTTTGCATTTATTTAAAACTTAGGAAGCTTTTCCCCAAAATATGCAGATACATAAAAAGAGGGGGAAAAAGCAAGTTTTGTAGAAAAAATTCTACATGTTTTGTATTGCTATATTAATTTTAATGTTGATGGAGGACATTTTAACGTTGATGGAGGACATTTTAACGTTGATGGAGGACATTTTAACGTGGATTGGGACATTTTGACTTTCATTGAGACATTTTAAAGTTTGATAGAAGACATCTTAAGATTGATGGAGGACATTTTAACGTTGATGGAGGACATTTTAACGTTCATGGAGGGCATTTTAACGTTGATGGAGGACATTTCATTGCAGTGAAAAAATGAGGACAGTCCCTCTTTTGCCTACCATACGGCAACCCTACTTTCACATCTTCTTTTATTAGCTAAAGGTTTTTAAAAATATTTTATGACAAATTTTTGTTTAATGGAAGTAAGTTTTCAACTTTACTTCACGATTTCCAAGCTATTGAACACGAATAAGAATTCGTTGATATTACCATGCCCCACCTGTCTACGCCGCTGACTGAGGACGGGGAAGCCAACAAAAGAACATTAGTCAATATATCTATTTTCAGCATCTCTATTTGTTGAAAGTTTTATTTAGCTACGAGGCTATTTGTCAGACACGCGTGTATCTCCGCCCACTTTGAAAGTAATTTCATCACTTCCGGATCGAAGCTACTTTTTTTTTTGGTATCAAATGAAAGATTCGGATTTCATTTGCGGTAGTTTATTTTAGTTAAACTGAAGAATTAAGTTTACAAACGTATAGTCCATTCAATTATCTATAATTAAGAACAAGGAACGTTTTTTTTTAAAAATCCTAGTTGTGTATGTGATGAGCTGAGTGATGTATGTGATGAGCTGAGTGATGTATGTGATGTGCTGAGTGATGTATGTGATGAGCTGAGTGATGTATGTGATGAGCTGAGTGATGTATGTGATGAGCTGAGTGATGTATGTGATGTGCTGAGTGATGTATGTGATGAGCTGAGTGATGTATGTGATGAGCTGAGTGATGTATGTGATGTGCTGAGTGATGTATGAGATGATCTGAGTGATGTATGTGATGTGCTGAGTGATGTATGAGATGATCTGAGTGATGTATGTGATGTGCTGAGTGATGTATGTGATGTGCTGAGTGATGCATGTGATGAGCTGAGTGATGTATGTGATGAGCTGAATGATGTATGTGATGAACTGAGTGATGTATGAGATGAGCTGAGTGATGTATGTGATGTGCTGAGTGATGCATGTGATGAGCTGAGTGATGTATGTGATGAGCTGAGTGATGTATGTGATGAACTGAGTGATGTATGAGATGAGCTGAGTGATGTATGTGATGAACTGAGTGATGTATGAGATGAGCTGAGTGATGTATGCGATGAGTTGAGTGATGAATGTGATGAGTTGAGTGATAAATGTGATGAGTTGAGTGATAAAAGCGATGAGCTGAGTGATGTATGTGATGAGCTGAGTGATGTATGTGATGTGCTGAGTGATGTATGTGATGAGCTGAGTGATGTATGTGATGAGCTGAGTGATGTATGTGATGAGCTGAGTGATGTATGTGATGTGCTGAGTGATGTATGTGATGAGCTGAGTGATGTATGTGATGAGCTGAGTGATGTATGTGATGAGCTGAGTGATGTATGTGATGAGCTGAGTGATGTATGTGATGAGCTGAGTGATGTATGTGATGTGCTGAGTGATGTATGTGATGAGCTGAGTGATGTATGTGATGAGCTGAGTGATGTATGTGATGAGCTGAGTGATGTATGTGATGTGCTGAGTGATGTATGTGATGAGCTGAGTGATGTATGTGATGAGCTGAGTGATGTATGTGATGTGCTGAGTGATGTATGTGATGAGCTGAGTGATGAATGTGATGAACTGAGTGATGTATGAGATGAGCTGAGTGATGTATGTGATGAACTGAGTGATGTATGAGATGAGCTGAGTGATGTATGCGATGAGTTGAGTGATGAATGTGATGAGTTGAGTGATAAATGTGATGAGTTGAGTGATAAAAGCGATGAGCTGAGTGATGTATGTGATGAGCTGAGTGATGTATGTGATGTGCTGAGTGATGTATGTGATGAGCTGAGTGATGTATGTGATGAGCTGAGTGATGTATGTGATGAGCTGAGTGATGTATGTGATGTGCTGAGTGATGTATGTGATGAGCTGAGTGATGTATGTGATGAGCTGAGTGATGTATGTGATGAGCTGAGTGATGTATGTGATGAGCTGAGTGATGTATGTGATGTGCTGAGTGATGTATGTGATGAGCTGAGTGATGTATGTGATGAGCTGAGTGATGTATGTGATGTGCTGAGTGATGTATGTGATGAGCTGAGTGATGTATGTGATGAGCTGAGTGATGTATGTGATGAGCTGAGTGATGTATGTGATGTGCTGAGTGATGTATGTGATGAGCTGAGTGATGTATGTGATGAGCTGAGTGATGTATGTGATGTGCTGAGTGATGTATGAGATGATCTGAGTGATGTATGTGATGTGCTGAGTGATGTATGAGATGATCTGAGTGATGTATGTGATGTGCTGAGTGATGTATGTGATGTGCTGAGTGATGCATGTGATGAGCTGAGTGATGTATGTGATGAGCTGAGTGATGTATGTGATGAACTGAGTGATGTATGAGATGAGCTGAGTGATGTATGTGATGTGCTGAGTGATGCATGTGATGAGCTGAGTGATGTATGTGATGAGCTGAGTGATGTATGTGATGAACTGAGTGATGTATGAGATGAGCTGAGTGATGTATGTGATGAACTGAGTGATGTATGAGATGAGCTGAGTGATGTATGCGATGAGTTGAGTGATGAATGTGATGAGTTGAGTGATAAATGTGATGAGTTGAGTGATAAAAGCGATGAGCTGAGTGATGTATGTGATGAGCTGAGTGATGTATGTGATGTGCTGAGTGATGTATGTGATGAGCTGAGTGATGTATGTGATGAGCTGAGTGATGTATGTGATGAGCTGAGTGATGTATGTGATGTGCTGAGTGATGTATGTGATGAGCTGAGTGATGTATGTGATGAGCTGAGTGATGTATGTGATGAGCTGAGTGATGTATGTGATGAGCTGAGTGATGTATGTGATGTGCTGAGTGATGTATGTGATGAGCTGAGTGATGTATGTGATGAGCTGAGTGATGTATGTGATGTGCTGAGTGATGTATGAGATGATCTGAGTGATGTATGTGATGTGCTGAGTGATGTATGAGATGATCTGAGTGATGTATGTGATGTGCTGAGTGATGTATGTGATGTGCTGAGTGATGCATGTGATGAGCTGAGTGATGTATGTGATGAGCTGAGTGATGTATGTGATGAACTGAGTGATGTATGAGATGAGCTGAGTGATGTATGTGATGTGCTGAGTGATGCATGTGATGAGCTGAGTGATGTATGTGATGAGCTGAGTGATGTATGTGATGAACTGAGTGATGTATGAGATGAGCTGAGTGATGTATGTGAGGAACTGAGTGATGTATGAGATGAGCTGAGTGATGTATGCGATGAGTTGAGTGATGAATGTGATGAGTTGAGTGATAAATGTGATGAGTTGAGTGATAAAAGCGATGAGCTCAATGATGTATGTGATGAGCTGAGTGATGTATGTGATGTGCTGAGTGATGTATGTGATGAGCTGAGTGATGTATGTGATGAGCTGAGTGATGTATGTGATGTGCTGAGTGATGTATGTGATGAGCTGAGTGATGTATGAGATGATCTGAGTGATGTATGTGATGAGCTGAGTGATGTATGAGATGAGCTGAGTGATGTATGCGATGAGCTGAGTGATGAATGTGATGAGTTGAGTGATAAATGTGATGAGTTGAGTGATAAAAGCGATGAGCTGAGTGATGAATGTGATGTGCTGAGAGATATATGTGATGAGCTGAGTGATGAATGTGATGAGCTGAGTGATGAATGTGATGAGCTGAGTGATGAATGTGATGTGCTGAGTGATGTATGTGATGATCTGAGTGATGAATGTGATGAGCTGAGTGATGAATGTGATGTGCTGAGTGATGTATGCGACGAGCTGAGTGATGAATGTGATGAGTTGAATGATAAATGTGATGAGTTGAGTGATAAAAGCGATGAGCTGAGTGATGTATGCGATGAGTTGAGTGATGAATGTGATGAGTTGAGTGATAAATGTGATGAGTTGAGTGATAAAAGCGATGAGCTCAGTGATGTATGTGATGAGCTGAGTGATGTATGTGATGTGCTGAGTGATGTATGTGATGAGCTGAGTGATGTATGTGATGAGCTGAGTGATGTATGTGATGTGCTGAGTGATGTATGTGATGAGCTGAGTGATGTATGAGATGATCTGAGTGATGTATGTGATGAGCTGAGTGATGTATGAGATGAGCTGAGTGATGTATGCGATGAGCTGAGTGATGAATGTGATGAGTTGAGTGATAAATGTGATGAGTTGAGTGATAAAAGCGATGAGCTGAGTGATGAATGTGATGTGCTGAGTGATATATGTGATGAGCTGAGTGATGAATGTGATGAGCTGAGTGATGAATGTGATGAGCTGAGTGATGAATGTGATGTGCTGAGTGATGTATGTGATGATCTGAGTGATGAATGTGATGAGCTGAGTGATGAATGTGATGTGCTGAGTGATGTATGCGATGAGCTGAGTGATGAATGTGATGAGTTGAATGATAAATGTGATGAGTTGAGTGATAAAAGCGATGAGCTGAGTGATGAATGTGATGAGCTGAGTGATGAATGTGATGTGCTGAGTGATGAATGTGATGTGCTGAGTGATGTATGTGATGATCTGAGTGATGTATGTGATGAGCTGAGTGATGTATGTGATGAGCTGAGTGATGTATGTGATGAGCTGAGTGATGCATGTGATGAGCTGAGTGATGCATGTGATGAGCTGAGTGATGTATGTGATGTGCTGAGTGATGCATGTGATGAGCTGAGTGATGTATGTGATGTGCTGAGTGATGAATGTGATGAGCTGAGTGATGTATGTGATGTGCTGAGTGATGAATGTGATGTGCTGAGTGATGCATGTGATGAGCTGAGTGATGTATGTGATTTGCTGAGTGATGAATGTGATGAGCTGAGTGATGCATGTGATGAGCTGAGTGACGTATGTGATGTGCTGAGTGATGAATGTGATGAGCTGAATTATGCATGTGATGAGCTGAGTGATGTATGTGATGTGCTGAGTGATGTATGTGATGAGCTGAATGATGTATGTGATGAGCTGAGTGATGTATGTGATGAGCTGAGTGATGCATGTGATGAGCTGAGTGATGCATGTGATGAGCTGAGTGATGTATGTGATGAGCTGAGTGATGCATGTGATGAGCTGAGTGATGCATGTGATGAGCTGAGTGATGCATGTGATGAGCTGAGTGATGCATGTGATGAGCTGAGTGATGTATGTGATGAGCTGAGTGATGTATGTGATGAGCTGAGTGATGCATGTGATGAGCTGAGTGATGCATGTGATGAGCTGAATGATGCATGTGATGAGCTGAGTGATGTATGTGATGAGCTGAGTGATGTATGTGATTAGCTGAGTGATGTATGTGATGAGCTGAGTGATGTATGTGATGAGCTGAGTGATGTATGTGATGAGCTGAGTGATGTATGTGATGAGCTGAGTGATGCATGTGATGAGCTGAGTGATGCATGTGATGAGCTGAGTGATGTAAGTGATGAACTGAGTGATGTATGAGATGAGCTGAGTGATGTATGTGATGAGCTGAGTGATGTATGTGATGAGCTGAGTGATGTATGTGATGAACTGAGTGATGTATGAGATGAGCTGAGTGATGTATGTGATGAGCTGAGTGATGTATGTGATGAGCTGAGTGATGTATGAGATGAACTGAGTGATGTATGTGATGAGCTGAGTGATGTATGTGATGTGCTGAGTGATGTATGTGATGAACTGAGGGATGTATGTGATGAACTGAGTGATGTATGTGATGAACTGAGTGATGTATGAGATGAACTGAGTGATGTATGTGATGAACTGAGTGATGTATGAGATGAACTGAGTGATGTATGAGATGAACTGAGTGATGTATGTGATGAGCTGAGTGGTGTATGCGATGAGCTGAGTGATGTATGTGATGAGCTGAGTGATGTATGTGATGAGCTGAGTGATGAATGTGATAAGCTGAGTGATGTATGTGATGAACTGAGTGATGTATGAGATGAACTGAGTGATGTATGTGATGAGCTGAGTGGTGTATGCGATGAGCTGAGTGATGTATGTGATGAGCTGAGTGATGTATGTGATGAGCTGAGTGATGTATGTGATGTATGTTATGAGCTGAGTGATGTATGTGATGAGCTGAGTGGTGTATGTGATGAACTGAGTGATGTATGAGATGAACTGAGTGGTGTATGTGATGAGCTGAGTGATGTATGTGATGATCTGAGTGATGTATGTGATGTATGTTATGAGCTGAGTGATGTATGTGATGAGCTGAGTGGTGTATGTGATGAACTGAGTGATGTATGTGATGTATGAGATGAACTGAGTGGTGTATGTGATGAGCTGAGTGATGTATGTGATGAGCTGAGTGATGTATGTGATGTGCTGAGTGATGAATGTGATGAGCTGAGTGATGTATGTGATGAGCTGAGTGATGAATGTGATGAGCTGA
Organism: Omphiscola glabra; assembly: GCA_964017045.1. Classification (NCBI taxonomy): domain Eukaryota; kingdom Metazoa; phylum Mollusca; class Gastropoda; family Lymnaeidae; genus Omphiscola; species Omphiscola glabra. Next base: position 30,722,836 of record OZ024805.1, read on the forward strand.
GTGATGTATGTGATGAGCTGAGTGATGAATGTGATGAGCTGAGTGATGTATGTGATGAGCTGAGTGATGTATGTGATGAGCTGAGTGATGTGTGTGATGAGCTGAGTGATGTATGTGATGAGCTGAGTGATGTATGTGATGTGCTGAGTGATGTATGTGATGAGCTGAGTGATGTATGAGATGATCTGAGTGATGTATGTGATGAGCTGAGTGATGTATGAGATGAGCTGAGTAATGTATGCGATGAGCTGAGTGATGAATGTGATGAGTTGAGTGATAAATGTGATGAGTTGAGTGATAAAAGCGATGAGCTGAGTGATGAATGTGATGTGCTGAGTGATATATGTGATGAGCTGAGTGATGAATGTGATGAGCTGAGTGATGAATGTGATGAGCTGAGTGATGAATGTGATGTGCTGAGTGATGTATGTGATGATCTGAGTGATGAATGTGATGAGCTGAGTGATGAATGTGATGTGCTGAGTGATGTATGCGATGAGCTGAGTGATGAATGTGATGAGTTGAATGATAAATGTGATGAGTTGAGTGATAAAAGCGATGAGCTGAGTGATGTATGCGATGAGTTGAGTGATGAATGTGATGAGTTGAGTGATAAATGTGATGAGTTGAGTGATAAAAGCGATGAGCTCAGTGATGTATGTGATGAGCTGAGTGATGTATGTGATGTGCTGAGTGATGTATGTGATGAGCTGAGTGATGTATGTGATGAGCTGAGTGATGTATGTGATGTGCTGAGTGATGTATGTGATGAGCTGAGTGATGTATGAGATGATCTGAGTGATGTATGTGATGAGCTGAGTGATGTATGAGATGAGCTGAGTGATGTATGCGATGAGCTGAGTGATGAATGTGATGAGTTGAGTGATAAATGTGATGAGTTGAGTGATAAAAGCGATGAGCTGAGTGATGAATGTGATGTGCTGAGTGATATATGTGATGAGCTGAGTGATGAATGTGATGAGCTGAGTGATGAATGTGATGAGCTGAGTGATGAATGTGATGTGCTGAGTGATGTATGTGATGATCTGAGTGATGAATGTGATGAGCTGAGTGATGAATGTGATGTGCTGAGTGATGTATGCGATGAGCTGAGTGATGAATGTGATGAGTTGAATGATAAATGTGATGAGTTGAGTGATAAAAGCGATGAGCTGAGTGATGAATGTGATGAGCTGAGTGATGAATGTGATGTGCTGAGTGATGAATGTGATGTGCTGAGTGATGTATGTGATGATCTGAGTGATGTATGTGATGAGCTGAGTGATGTATGTGATGAGCTGAGTGATGTATGTGATGAGCTGAGTGATGCATGTGATGAGCTGAGTGATGCATGTGATGAGCTGAGTGATGTATGTGATGTGCTGAGTGATGCATGTGATGAGCTAAGTGATGTATGAGTGGTGCTGAGTGATGAATGTGATGAGCTGAGTGATGTATGTGATGTGCTGAGTGATGAATGTGATGTGCTGAGTGATGCATGTGATGAGCTGAGTGATGTATGTGATTTGCTGAGTGATGAATGTGATGAGCTGAGTGATGCATGTGATGAGCTGAGTGATGTATGTGATGTGCTGAGTGATGAATGTGATGAGCTGAATTATGCATGTGATGAGCTGAGTGATGTATGTGATGTGCTGAGTGATGTATGTGATGAGCTGAGTGATGTATGTGATGAGCTGAGTGATGTATGTGATGAGCTGAGTGATGCATGTGATGAGCTGAGTGATGCATGTGATGAGCTGAGTGATGTATGTGATGAGCTGAGTGATGCATGTGATGAGCTGAGTGATGCATGTGATGAGCTGAGTGATGCATGTGATGAGCTGAGTGATGCATGTGATGAGCTGAGTGATGTATGTGATGAGCTGAGTGATGTATGTGATGAGCTGAGTGATGCATGTGATGAGCTGAGTGATGCATGTGATGAGCTGAGTGATGCATGTGATGAGCTGAGTGATGTATGTGATGAGCTGAGTGATGTATGTGATTAGCTGAGTGATGTATGTGATGAGCTGAGTGATGTATGTGATGAGCTGAGTGATGTATGTGATGAGCTGAGTGATGTATGTGATGAGCTGAGTGATGCATGTGATGAGCTGAGTGATGCATGTGATGAGCTGAGTGATGTATGTGATGAACTGAGTGATGTATGAGATGAGCTGAGTGATGTATGTGATGAGCTGAGTGATGTATGTGATGAGCTGAGTGATGTATGTGATGAACTGAGTGATGTATGAGATGAGCTGAGTGATGTATGTGATGAGCTGAGTGATGTATGTGATGAGCTGAGTGATGTATGAGATGAACTGAGTGATGTATGTGATGAGCTGAGTGATGTATGTGATGTGCTGAGTGATGTATGTGATGAACTGAGGGATGTATGTGATGAACTGAGTGATGTATGTGATGAACTGAGTGATGTATGAGATGAACTGAGTGATGTATGTGATGAACTGAGTGATGTATGAGATGAACTGAGTGATGTATGTGATGAGCTGAGTGATGTATGTGATGAACTGAGTGATGTATGAGATGAACTGAGTGATGTATGTGATGAGCTGAGTGGTGTATGCGATGAGCTGAGTGATGTATGTGATGAGCTGAGTGATGTATGTGATGAGCTGAGTGATGTATGTGATGTATGTTATGAGCTGAGTGATGTATGTGATGAGCTGAGTGGTGTATGTGATGAACTGAGTGATGTATGAGATGAACTGAGTGGTGTATGTGATGAGCTGAGTGATGTATGTGATGATCTGAGTGATGTATGTGATGTATGTTATGAGCTGAGTGATGTATGTGATGAGCTGAGTGGTGTATGTGATGAACTGAGTGATGTATGTGATGTATGAGATGAACTGAGTGGTGTATGTGATGAGCTGAGTGATGTATGTGATGAGCTGAGTGATGTATGTGATGTGCTGAGTGATGAATGTGATGAACTGAGTGATGTATGTGATGAGCTGAGTGATGAATGTGATGAGCTGAGTGATGTATGTGATGAGCTGAGTGATGAATGTGATGAGCTGAGTGATGTATGTGATGAGCTGAGTGATGTATGTGATGAGCTGAGTGATGTGTGTGATGAGCTGAGTGATGTATGTGATGAGCTGAGTGATGTATGTGATGTGCTGAGTGATGAATGTGATGAGCTGAGTGATGTATGTGATGTGCTGAGTGATGTATGTGATGAGCTGAGTGATGTATGTGATGTGCTGAGTGATGTATGTGATGAGCTGAGTGATGAATGTGATGAGCTGAGTGATGCATGTGATGAGCTGAGTGATGTATGTGATGAGCTGAGTGATGTATGTGATGAGCTGAGTGATGCATGTGATGAGCTGAGTGATGTATGTGATGAGCTGAGTGATGTATGTGATGAGCTGAGTGATGCATGTGATGAGCTGAGTGATGTATGTGATGAGCTGAGTGATGTATGTGATGAGCTGAGTGATGAATGTGATGAGCTGAGTGATGAATGTGATGAGCTGAGTGATGTATGTGATGAGCTGAGTGATGTATGTGATGAGCTGAGTGATGTATGTGATGAGCTGAGTGATGAATGTGATGAGCTGAGTGATGAATGTGATGAGCTGAGTGATGAATGTGATGAACTGAGTGATGAATGTGATGAGCTGAGTGATGTATGTGATGAGCTGAGTGATGTATGTGATGAGCTGAGTGATGAATGTGATGAGCTGAGTGATGTATGTGATGAGCTGAGTGATGTATGATATGTGCTGAGTGATGTATGTGATGTGCTGAGTGATGCATGTGATGAGCTGAGTGATGAATGTGATGAGCTGAGTGATGAATGTGATGAGCTGAGTGATGTATGTGATGAGCTGAGTGATGAATGTGATGAGCTGAGTGATGAATGTGATGAGCTGAGTGATGAATGTGATGTGCTGAGTGATGTATGTGATGATCTGAGTGATGAATGTGATGAGCTGAGTGATGAATGTGATGTGCTGAGTGATGTATGCGATGAGCTGAGTGATGAATGTGATGAGTTGAGTGATAAATGTGATGAGTTGAGTGATAAAAGCGATGAGCTGAGTGATGAATGTGATGTGCTGAGTGATATATGTGATGAGCTGAGTGATGAATGTGATGAGCTGAGTGATGAATGTGATGAGCTGAGTGATGAATGTGATGTGCTGAGTGATGTATGTGATGATCTGAGTGATGAATGTGATGAGCTGAGTGATGAATGTGATGTGCTGAGTGATGTATGCGATGAGCTGAGTGATGAATGTGATGAGTTGAATGATAAATGTGATGAGTTGAGTGATAAAAGCGATGAGCTGAGTGATGAATGTGATGAGCTGAGTGATGAATGTGATGTGCTGAGTGATGAATGTGATGTGCTGAGTGATGTATGTGATGATCTGAGTGATGTATGTGATGAGCTGAGTGATGTATGTGATGAGCTGAGTGATGTATGTGATGAGCTGAGTGATGCATGTGATGAGCTGAGTGATGCATGTGATGAGCTGAGTGATGTATGTGATGTGCTGAGTGATGCATGTGATGAGCTAAGTGATGTATGAGTGGTGCTGAGTGATGAATGTGATGAGCTGAGTGATGTATGTGATGTGCTGAGTGATGAATGTGATGTGCTGAGTGATGCATGTGATGAGCTGAGTGATGTATGTGATTTGCTGAGTGATGTATGTGATGAGCTGAGTGATGCATGTGATGAGCTGAGTGATGTATGTGATGTGCTGAGTGATGAATGTGATGAGCTGAATTATGCATGTGATGAGCTGAGTGATGTATGTGATGTGCTGAGTGATGTATGTGATGAGCTGAGTGATGTATGTGATGAGCTGAGTGATGTATGTGATGAGCTGAGTGATGCATGTGATGAGCTGAGTGATGCATGTGATGAGCTGAGTGATGTATGTGATGAGCTGAGTGATGCATGTGATGAGCTGAGTGATGCATGTGATGAGCTGAGTGATGCATGTGATGAGCTGAGTGATGCATGTGATGAGCTGAGTGATGTATGTGATGAGCTGAGTGATGTATGTGATGAGCTGAGTGATGCATGTGATGAGCTGAGTGATGCATGTGATGAGCTGAGTGATGCATGTGATGAGCTGAGTGATGTATGTGATGAGCTGAGTGATGTATGTGATTAGCTGAGTGATGTATGTGATGAGCTGAGTGATGTATGTGATGAGCTGAGTGATGTATGTGATGAGCTGAGTGATGTATGTGATGAGCTGAGTGATGCATGTGATGAGCTGAGTGATGCATGTGATGAGCTGAGTGATGTATGTGATGAACTGAGTGATGTATGAGATGAGCTGAGTGATGTATGTGATGAGCTGAGTGATGTATGTGATGAGCTGAGTGATGTATGTGATGAACTGAGTGATGTATGAGATGAGCTGAGTGATGTATGTGATGAGCTGAGTGATGTATGTGATGAGCTGAGTGATGTATGAGATGAACTGAGTGATGTATGTGATGAGCTGAGTGATGTATGTGATGTGCTGAGTGATGTATGTGATGAACTGAGGGATGTATGTGATGAACTGAGTGATGTATGTGATGAACTGAGTGATGTATGAGATGAACTGAGTGATGTATGTGATGAACTGAGTGATGTATGAGATGAACTGAGTGATGTATGTGATGAGCTGAGTGATGTATGTGATGAACTGAGTGATGTATGAGATGAACTGAGTGATGTATGTGATGAGCTGAGTGGTGTATGCGATGAGCTGAGTGATGTATGTGATGAGCTGAGTGATGTATGTGATGAGCTGAGTGATGTATGTGATGTATGTTATGAGCTGAGTGATGTATGTGATGAGCTGAGTGGTGTATGTGATGAACTGAGTTATGTATGAGATGAACTGAGTGGTGTATGTGATGAGCTGAGTGATGTATGTGATGATCTGAGTGATGTATGTGATGTATGTTATGAGCTGAGTGATGTATGTGATGAGCTGAGTGGTGTATGTGATGAACTGAGTGATGTATGTGATGTATGAGATGAACTGAGTGGTGTATGTGATGAGCTGAGTGATGTATGTGATGAGCTGAGTGATGTATGTGATGTGCTGAGTGATGAATGTGATGAACTGAGTGATGTATGTGATGAGCTGAGTGATGAATGTGATGAGCTGAGTGATGTATGTGATGAGCTGAGTGATGAATGTGATGAGCTGAGTGATGTATGTGATGAGCTGAGTGATGTATGTGATGAGCTGAGTGATGTGTGTGATGAGCTGAGTGATGTATGTGATGAGCTGAGTGATGTATGTGATGTGCTGAGTGATGAATGTGATGAGCTGAGTGATGTATGTGATGTGCTGAGTGATGTATGTGATGAGCTGAGTGATGTATGTGATGTGCTGAGTGATGTATGTGATGAGCTGAGTGATGAATGTGATGAGCTGAGTGATGCATGTGATGAGCTGAGTGATGTATGTGATGAGCTGAGTGATGTATGTGATGAGCTGAGTGATGCATGTGATGAGCTGAGTGATGTATGTGATGAGCTGAGTGATGTATGTGATGAGCTGAGTGATGCATGTGATGAGCTGAGTGATGTATGTGATGAGCTGAGTGATGTATGTGATGAGCTGAGTGATGAATGTGATGAGCTGAGTGATGAATGTGATGAGCTGAGTGATGTATGTGATGAGCTGAGTGATGTATGTGATGAGCTGAGTGATGTATGTGATGAGCTGAGTGATGAATGTGATGAGCTGAGTGATGAATGTGATGAGCTGAGTGATGAATGTGATGAACTGAGTGATGAATGTGATGAGCTGAGTGATGTATGTGATGAGCTGAGTGATGTATGTGATGAGCTGAGTGATGAATGTGATGAGCTGAGTGATGTATGTGATGAGCTGAGTGATGTATGATATGTGCTGAGTGATGTATGTGATGTGCTGAGTGATGCATGTGATGAGCTGAGTGATGAATGTGATGAGCTGAGTGATGAATGTGATGAGCTGAGTGATGTATGTGATGAGCTGAGTGATGAATGTGATGAGCTGAGTGATGAATGTGATGAGCTGAGTGATGAATGTGATGAGCTGAGTGATGCATGTGATGAGCTGAGTGATGTATGTGATGAGCTGAGTGATGTATGTGATGAGCTGAGTGATGTATGTGATGAGCTGAGTGATGTATGTGATGAGCTGAGTGATGTATGTGATGAGCTGAGTGATGTATGTGATGAGCTGAGTGATGTATGTGATGAGCTGAGTGATGTATGTGGTGAGCTGAGTGGTGTATGTGATGAGCTGAGTGATGTATGTGATGAACTGAGTGATGTATGAGATGAGCTGAGTGATGTATGTGATGAGCTGAGTGATGTATGTGATGAGCTGAGTGATGTATGTGATGAGCTGAGTGATGTATGTGATGAGCTGAGTGATGTATGTGATGAGCTGAGTGATGTATGTGATGAACTGAGTGATGTATGTGATGAACTGAGTGATGTATGAGATGAACTGAGTGATGTATGTGATGAACTGAGTGATGTATGAGATGAACTGAGTGATGTATGTGATGAGCTGAGTGATGTATGTGATGAACTGAGTGATGTATGAGATGAACTGAGTGATGTATGTGATGAGCTGAGTGGTGTATGCGATGAGCTGAGTGATGTATGTGATGAGCTGAGTGATGTATGTGATGTATGTTATGAGCTGAGTGATGTATGTGATGAGCTGAGTGGTGTATGTGATGAACTGAGTGATGTATGAGATGAACTGAGTGGTGTATGTGATGAGCTGAGTGATGTATGTTATGATCTGAGTGATGTATGTGATGAGCTGAGTGGTGTATGTGATGAACTGAGTGATGTATGTGATGTATGAGATGAACTGAGTGGTGTATGTGATGAGCTGAGTGATGTATGTGATGAGCTAAAAGTTTCTGGCCTAGTAAATAGCGTGCTAGTATTTGTCATGTTTAAAAATATCCCAATAGCTTCTTTAAATCGAAGTCAATTGTCGTTTGTTTTCCTTCTACTTTTTCGAAACAAATTCAGCATGTCCCCTTTTTTGTTTACTCCAAAAACTGTCGGCCGAGCAACGCTAGAAACGTTACATTAAAGTCTTTGAAATTTACCAGATATGATGAACAGCAAAATTGTTTACAATTCAAAGAGCACGTTGTGCTGTTTTGGTGGAACTCTTTCACCTCGACACAGGGGGATTTTTTTTTTAGGAGTGACAGAATGAAGCTTTTGGACTGACGGGGTGAGGTTTTAGGATTGACAGGGTGAGGTTTTAAGACTGTCAGGGTGAGGTTTTAAGACTGACAGGGTGAGATTTTAGGACTGACAGGGTGAGATTGTAGGACTGACAGGGTGACATCGTAGGACTGACAGGGTGAGATTGTAGGACTGACAGGGTGACATCGTAGGACTGACAGGGTGACATTGTAGGACTGACAGGGTGAGATTGTAGGACTGACAGGGTGACATTGTAGGACTGACAGGGTGACATTGTAGGACTGACAGGGAGATATTTTAGAAGTAACAATGAGATGTTTTAATAGCGACAAGGCGTGGTTGAAGAGTGACAGTGAGACGTTGTAGGAGTAACAGAAAGATAGTTTAAGAGTGAAAGGGCAAGGCTTTAGGAGATACAGGAATTAGATTTTGGGATGGTAGTGTGAGGTTTAGGAGTGACAGGAAGAAGATTTTGAGATGGTAGTGTGATGTTTAGGTGTGACAGGAAGAATATTTTGAGATGGTAGTGTGAGGTTTAGGAGTGACAGGAAGAATATTTTGAGATGGTAGTGTGATGTTTAGGAGTGACAGGAAGAATATTTTGGGATGGTAGTGTGATGTTTAGGAGTGAAAGGAAGAAGATTTCGGGGAGGTAGTGTGATGTTTAGGAGTGACAGAAAAAAATATTTTAAAAGTGTAAGTGACAGCGAAGTTTTCTAAGTGACAGAGCGAAACTTAGTCAAAAGAGCGAAGGTTGAGGAGTCAAAGAGGGGGGTTTTAGGAGTCAAAGAGGGAGGAATGTAGGAGTCAAAGAGGGAGGGTTTAGGAGTCAAAGAGGGAGGTTTTAGGAGTCAAAGAGGGAGGTTTAGGAGTCAAATAGAGAGGTTTTAGGAGTCAAAGAGAGAGGGTTTATGAGTCAAATAGGGAGGTTTTAGGAGTCAAAGAGGGAGGGTTTAGGAGTCAAATAGGGAGGGTTTAGGAGTCAAAGAGGGAGGGTTTAGGAGTCAAATAGGGAGGTTTTAGGAGTCAAAGAGGGAGGGTTTAGGAGTCAAAGAGAGAGGGATTCGGAGTCAAAGAGGGAGGGTTTAGGAGTCAAAGAGGGAGTGTTTAGGCGTCAAAGAGGGAGGGTTTATGAGTCAAAGAGGGAGGTTTAGGAGTCAAAGAGGGAGGGTTTAGGAGTCAAAGAGCGAGGGATTCGGAGTCAAAGAGGGAGGGTTTAGTAGTCAAAGAGGGAGGGTTTAGGAGTCAAAGAGGGAGTGTTTAGGCGTCAAAGAGGGAGGGTTTAGGAGTCAAAGAGGGAGGTGTCGATGGGCCGACATTAAAGCCACGTAGTTCATTGTTGCCTTCACCTTTCTTGTGGTGACCAAGGTGGGTCACATCTGTGACAAAGGTGGGTCACATCTGTGACAAAGGTGGGTCACATCTGTGACCAAGTAAATTAGAGGTTCTCAAAGCTCTTTGGTCGTCTCCATAATCCATTTCTACTTAACGATAGGAGGGCGAGCTCATACGTTTACTTCAAATATGTTGTCAATGCCAGGCACTGGTTCACTGAACGCATTTACAGGTCAACTGAAGATTGAGTGCGCAAAAATGATTTTTTTTTTGGATTTTTTTTTTAAACAGTAGCTTGATAAAATGTTTGTCTTTTTTGTGTGAAAGGTCACCACAGTTCTAATCAGAAGTCATCGTCTTTGTCACATCCATTTTGGGTTGGCATGGTTGGCATATCATAGTAGGCATGTCATGGTTGGCATATTATAGTAGGCATGTCATGCTGGCCCAACCATTTGGAACACCCTTCCTGACGCTCTCAAAAACAACCAGACGCTGGAGTCCTACAAAACAAATTTAAAAACTCATCTATTTCGCAAACACCTGCTGGAATGATGATGTCTACAATCTTTTCCAGCTTGTTATTATCTCCCTGCTTAGTTTTTGTACCGCGCTTCGAGCCTTTGGGGATGAAGCGTGATTTTTCAAATGAACTTTATTATTATTATTATTATTATATCATAGTAGGCATGATATGGTTGGGATATCATAGTAGGCATGTCATGGTTGGCATATTCCTAACGGGCATGTCATGGTTGGCATGTCATGGTTGGCATGTCATAGTTTGGGGTGTCATGGTTGGTAGGTAAAGACACGTTAAATGCAGTATGTTCATAAGTTTAACAAACTACATGTATATTGTTTAAAAATTTAGGCCCTTTTTTTTGGACTTCTTGAAAAATAGACCTCAAAACTAATGTGTCGTCAAGGTGGGTCGTGATGTGAGAGTCCCTGGATCACACAGCTAGACAATAGCTATAAAGATTTTATCATCATGATATTATGGGGTTTTCCAGCTTTATTTTGATCGAATATGAATATTCTCTCCGCCTCTCCGTCTTTCTCCGTCAATCTGTTTTTTTAAAATCCATTTTACTGTCTTTCCCTCTGTGTTTCTCTCCGTCTTTGTCTCTCTCTCTCTCTCTCTCTCTCTCTCTCTCTCACACATCTCTTTCTCTCACTCCCTCTCTTTCTCTCAACTGCTCTTTCTACCTCTTTCTCAATTTCTCTGTATCCCTCTCTCTATCACTTTCTCACTCTATATATTACTTTTCTCTTTCACCTTTTCCTTCGTCCACTCTCGTTCTTTATCTCTTTTCCTCTCTCTCTCTCTCTCTCACACATACATTCTTTCTATCTATCCCCCTCTCACTCTCTATCACTTTCACTCTCTAATCTTCCATTTCTTCTCCTCTCTCTAACTCTCTCTCATTTCTCTGTCCCCTTCCCTCTCTCACCTTCTCTCTCTCTCAATTAGTAAATGAATATAAATATATCAAAATCGTACTCAAAGAATATATTATTTTTACCTGCTAACATTAAAGAAAAATTTCCCTTCGATTTTATAAGGAAATTTCAATGTTATTTTGTTTTTCTGCATATTATTGTACTGTTATCGACTTCAGGGGGAAGTAAGAACATTTTTTTTTGGTATTCTTATCGACTTTAGGGAAAGTAAAACAACAACAACAAAACGATGCACTAAATAATGCTTTTATACCACATTTTAGTAGCAGTATTTCAAGCACATTTTAGTAGCAGTATTTCAAGCACATTTTAGTAGCAGTATTTCAAACACATTTTAGTAGCAGTATTCCAAGCACATTTTAGTAGCAGTATTTCAAGCACATTTTAGTAGCAGTATTTCAAGCACATTTTAGTAGCAGTATTTCAAACACATTTTAGTAGCAGTATTCCAAGCACATTTTAGTAGCAGTATTTCAAGCACATTTTAGTAGCAGTATTTCAAACACATTTTAGTAGCAGTATTTCAAACACATTTTAGTAGCAGTATTCCAAGCACATTTTAGTAGCAGTATTTCAAGCACATTTTAGTAGCAGTATTTCAAACACATTTTAGTAGCAGTATTCCAAGCACATGTTAGTAGCAGTATTTCAAACACATTTTAGTAGCAGTATTTCAAGCACATTTTAATAGCAGTATTTCAAGCACATTTTAGTAGCAGTATTTCAAATACATTTTAGTAGCAGTATTTCAAACACATTTTAATAGCAGTATTCCAAGCACATTTTAGTAGCAGTATTCCAAGCACATTTTAGTAGCAGTATTTCAAACACATTTTAGTAGCAGTATTTCAAGCACATTTTAGTAGCAGTATTTCAAGCACATTTTAGTAGCAGTATTTCAAGCACATTTTAGTAGCAGTATTTCAAACACATTTTAATAGCAGTATTTCAAGCACATTTTAGTATCAGTATTTTAAACACATTTTAGTAGCAGTATTTCAAACACATTTTAATAGCAGTATTTCAAGCACATTTTAGTAGCAGTATTTCAAATACATTTTAGTAGCAGTATTTCAAACACATTTTAAAGGCAGTATTCGAAGCACATTTTAGTAGCAGTATTTCAAATACATTTTAGTAGCAGTATTTCAAACACATTTTAGTAGCAGTATTTCAAGCACATTTTAAAGGCAGTATTCGAAGCACATTTTAGTAGAGTAAATTGAGGCTCTGTTGTTTTAAGTCTCATTTCTAGATTTCAATGTCTCTAACTGTGGGTGCGTCTGGTCGAATATATTCCAAAAGTCTTGGAGGCAAGGTCTGGAATTATTTGAATATTTCCACGAGGGTGATAAAACAAACCTGGTCCCCCCAAAGGCGTCCACGCCATCCTGTCATTACATTTTTGGCCCGCTTCTGAATTTCATTTCCCATCGGCAGTTTTTTTTTAGTAACAGTTTTTTGGCATCGCTAAATGGTCGAATGAATTCAACCATGGAAGTTTTGTTTGGACATGTTCGGACAGGTGTGTTGTCAGACCGATGGGTCAGGTGTGTTGTCAGACCGATGGACCAGGTGTGTTGTCAGACTGATGGGACAGGTGTTGTCGGACCGATGGAATAGGTTTGTTGTCAGACCGATGGAACAGGTGTGTTGTCGGACCGATGGGACAGGTGTGTTGTCAGACCAGACCGATGGGACAGGTGTGTTGTCAGACCAGACCGATGGGACAGGTGTGTTGTCAGACCGATGGGTCAGGTGTGTTGTCAGACCGATGGGACAGGTGTGTTGTCAGACCTATGAGACAGGTGTGTTGTCAGAACTATGAGACAGGTGTGTTGTCAGACCTATGAGACAGGTGTGTTGTCAGACCTATGGGTCAGGTGTATTGTCAGACCTATGAGACAGGTGTGTTGTCAGACCTATGAGCCAGGTATGTTGTCAGACCTATGTGTCAGGTGTGTTTTCAGACCGATGGGACAGGTGTGTTGTCAGACCGATTGGTCAGGTGTGTTTTCAGACAGATGGGACAGGTGTGTTGTCAGACCGATGGGACAGGTGTGTTGTCAGACCTATGAGACAGGTGTGTTGTCAGACCTATGAGACAGGTGTGTTGTCAGACCGATGAGACAGGTGTGTTGTCAGACCTATGAGACAGGTGTGTTGTCAGACCTATGAGACAGGTGTGTTGTCAGACCTATGGGTCAGGTGTGTTGTCAGACCGATGGAACAGGTGTGTTGTCGGACCGATGGGACAGGTGTGTTGTCAGACCAGACCGATGGGACAGGTGTGTTGTCAGACCAGACCGATGGGACAGGTGTGTTGTCAGACCGATGGGTCAGGTGTGTTGTCAGACCGATGGGACAGGTGTGTTGTCAGACCTATGAGACAGGTGTGTTGTCAGAACTATGAGACAGGTGTGTTGTCAGACCTATGAGACAGGTGTGTTGTCAGACCTATGGGTCAGGTGTATTGTCAGACATATGAGACAGGTGTGTTGTCAGACCTATGAGCCAGGTATGTTGTCAGACCTATGTGTCAGGTGTGTTTTCAGACCGATGGGACAGGTGTGTTGTCAGACCGATTGGTCAGGTGTGTTTTCAGACAGATGGGACAGGTGTGTTGTCAGACCGATGGGACAGGTGTGTTGTCAGACCTATGAGACAGGTGTGTTGTCAGACCTATGAGACAGGTGTGTTGTCAGACCGATGAGACAGGTGTGTTGTCAGACCTATGAGACAGGTGTGTTGTCAGACCTATGAGACAGGTGTGTTGTCAGACCTATGGGTCAGGTGTGTTGTCAGACCTATGGGACAGGTGTGTTGTCAGACCTATGGGTCAGGTGTGTTGTCAGACCGATGGGACAGGTGTGTTGTCAGACCGATGGAACAGGTGTGTTGTCGGACCGATGGGACAGGTGTGTTGTCAGACCAGACCGATGGGACAGGTGTGTTGTCAGACCAGACAGATGGGACAGATGTGTTGTCAGACCGATGGGACAGGTGTGTTGTCAGCCCGATGGGACAGGTGTGTTGTCAGCCCGATGGGTCAGGTGTGTTGTCAGACCTATGAGACAGGTGCGTTGTCAGACCTATGAGACAGGTGCGTTGTCAGACCTATGAGACAGGTGTGTTGTCAGACCAATGAGACAGGTGCGTTGTCAGACCAATGAGACAGGTGTGTTGTCACACCAATGAGACAGGTGCGTTGTCAGACCTATGAGACAGGTGTGTTGTCAGACCAATGAGACAGGTGCGTTGTCAGACCTATGAGACAGGTGTGTTTTCAGACCAATGAGACAGGTGTGTTGTCAGACCTATGAGACATGTGTGTTGTCAGACCAATGAGACAGGTGCGTTGTCAGACCAATGAGACAGGTGCGTTGTCAGACCTATGAGACAGGTGCGTTGTCAGACCTATGAGACAGGTGTGTTGTCAGACCAATGAGACAGGTGCGTTGTCAGACCAATGAGACAGGTGTGTTGTCAGACCGATGAGACAGGTGTGTTGTCAGACCAATGAAACAGGTGCGTTGTCAGACCAATGAGACAGGTGTGTTGTCAGACCGATGAGACAGGTGTGTTGTCAAACCGATGAGACAGGTGTGTTGTCAGACCGATGAGACAGGTGTGTTGTCAGACCAATGAGACAGGTGTGTTGTCAGACCAATGAGACAGGTGTGTTGTCAGACCAATGAGACAGGTGTGTTGTCAGACCGATGAGACAGGTGTGTTGTCAGACCGATGAGTCAGGTGTGTTGTCAGACCTATGAGACAGGTGCGTTGTCAGACCTATGAGACAGGTGCGTTGTCGGACCTATGAGACAGGTGTGTTGTCAGACCAATGAGACAGGTGCGTTGTCAGACCAATGAGACAGGTGTGTTGTCAGACCAATGAGACAGGTGCGTTGTCAGACCTATGAGACAGGTGTGTTGTCAGACCAATGAGACAGGTGTGTTGTCAGACCTATGAGACAGGTGTGTTGTCAGACCGATGATTCAGGTGTATTGTCAGACCTATGAGACAGGTGCGTTGTCAGACCTATGAGACAGGTGCGTTGTCAGACCTATGAGACAGGTGTGTTGTCAGACCAATGAGACAGGTGCGTTGTCAGACCTATGAGACAGGTGTGTGTTCAGACCAATGAGACAGGTGTGTTGTCAGACCTATGAGACAGGTGTGTTGTCAGACCAATGAGACAGGTGCGTTGTCAGACCAATAAGACAGGTGCGTTGTCAGACCTATGAGACAGGTGCGTTGTCAGACCTATGAGACAGGTGTGTTGTCAGACCTATGAGACAGGTGTGTTGTCAGACCAACGAGACAGGTGCGTTGTCACACCAATGAGACAGGTGTTTTGTCAGACCGATGAGACAGGTGTATTGTCAGACCAATGAGACAGGTGCGTTGTCAGACCAATGAGACAGGTGTGTTGTCAGACCGATGAGACAGGTGTGTTGTCAGACCGATGAGACAGGTGTGTTGTCAGACCGATGAGACAGGTGTGTTGTCAGACCAATGAGACAGGTGTGTTGTCAGACCGATGAGACAGGTGTGTTGTCAGACCAATGAGACATGTGTGTTGTCAGACCAATGAGACAGGTGTGTTGTCAGACCGATGAGACAGGCGTGTTGTCAGACCGATGAGACAGGTGTGTTGTCAGACCGATGAGACAGGTGTGTTGTCAGACCTATGAGACAGGTGTGTTGTCAGACCGATGAGACAGGTGTGTTGTCAGACCGATGAGACAGGTGTGTTGACAGACCGATGAGACAGGTGTGTTGTCAGACCGATGAGACAGGTGTGTTGTCAGACCGATGAGACAGGTGTGTTGTCAGACCGATGAGACAGGTGTGTTGTCAGACCGATGAGACAGGTGTGTTGTCAGACCAATGAGACAGGTGTGTTGTCAGAACGATGAGACAGGTGTGTTGTCAGACCGATGAGATAGGTGTGTTGTCAGACTTATGAGACAGGTGTGTTGTCAGACCAATGAGACAGGTGTGTTGTCAGACCGATGAGACAGGTGTGTTGTCAGACCGATGAGACAGGTGTGTTGTCAGACCGATGAGACAGGTGTGTTGTCAGACCTATGAGACAGGTGTGTTGTCAGACCAATGAGACAGGTGCGTTGTCAGACCTATGAGACAGGTGTGTTGTCAGACCGATGAGACAGGTGTATTGTCAGATCTATGGGTCAGGTGTGTTGTCAGACCGATGGGACATGTGTGTTGTCAGACCGATTGGTCAGGTGTGTTGTCAGACCGATGGGTCAGGTTTGTTGTCAGACCGATGGAACAGGTTTGTTGTCAGACCGATGGAACAGGTGTGTTGTCGGACCGATGGGACAGGTGTGTTGTCAGACCAGACCGATGAGACAGGTGCGTTGTCAGACCAATGAGACAGGTGTGTTGTCAGACCAATGAAACAGGTGCGTTGTCAGACCAATGAGACAGGTGTGTTGTCAGACCGATGAGACAGGTGTGTTGTCAAACCGATGAGACAGGTGTGTTGTCAGACCGATGAGACAGGTGTGTTGTCAGACCAATGAGACAGGTGTGTTGTCAGACCAATGAGACAGGTGTGTTGTCAGACCAATGAGACAGGTGTGTTGTCAGACCGATGAGACAGGTGTGTTGTCAGACCGATGAGTCAGGTGTGTTGTCAGACCTATGAGACAGGTGCGTTGTCAGACCTATGAGACAGGTGCGTTGTCAGACCTATGAGACAGGTGTGTTGTCAGACCAATGAGACAGGTGCGTTGTCAGACCAATGAGACAGGTGTGTTGTCAGACCAATGAGACAGGTGCGTTGTCAGACCTATGAGACAGGTGTGTTGTCAGACCAATGAGACAGGTGTGTTGTCAGACCTATGAGACAGGTGTGTTGTCAGACCGATGAGTCAGGTGTGTTGTCAGACCGATGAGACAGGTGCGTTGTCAGACCTATGAGACAGGTGCGTTGTCAGACCTATGAGACAGGTGTGTTGTCAGACCAATGAGACAGGTGCAATGTCAGACCTATGAGACAGGTGTGTTGTCAGACCAATGAGACAGGTGTGTTGTCAGACCTATGAGACAGGTGTGTTGTCAGACCAATGAGACAGGTGCGTTGCCAGACCAATGAGACATGTGCGTTGTCAGACCTATGAGACAGGTGCGTTGTCAGACCTATGAGACAGGTATGTTGTCAGACCTATGAGACAGGTGTGTTGTCAGACCAATGAGACAGGTGCGTTGTCAGACCAATGAGACAGGTGTTTTGTCAGACCGATGAGACAGGTGTGTTGTCAGACCAATGAGACAGGTGCGTTGTCAGACCAATGAGACAGGTGTGTTGTCAGACCGATGAGACAGGTGTGTTGTCAGACCGATGAGACAGGTGTGTTGTCAGACCGATAAGACAGGTGTGTTGTCAGACCGATTGGTCAGGTGTGTTGTCAGACCGATGGGTCAGGTGTGTTGTCAGACAGATGAGACAGGTGTTTTGTCAGACCGATGAGACAGGTGCGTTGTCAGACCAATGAGACAGGTGTTTTGTCAGACCGATGAGACAGGTGTGTTGTCAGACCAATGAGACAGGTGCGTTGTCAGACCAATGAGACAGGTGTGTTGTCAGACCGATGAGACAGGTGTGTTGTCAGACCGATGAGACAGGTGTGTTGTCAGACCGATGAGACAGGTGTGTTGTCAGACCAATGAGACAGGTGTGTTGTCAGACCGATGAGACAGGTGTGTTGTCAGACCAATGAGACAGGTGTGTTGTCAGACCAATGAGACAGGTGTGTTGTCAGACCGATGAGACAGGTGTGTTGTCAGACCGATGAGACAGGTGTGTTGACAGACCGATGAGACAGGTGTGTTGTCAGACCGATGAGACAGGTGTGTTGTCAGACCGATGAGACAGGTGTGTTGTCAGACCGATGAGACAGGTGTGTTGTCAGACCGATGAGACAGGTGTGTTGTCAGACCAATGAGACAGGTGTGTTGTCAGAACGATGAGACAGGTGTGTTGTCAGACCGATGAGACAGGTGCGTTGTCAGACCTATGAGACAGGTGTGTTGTCAGACCAATGAGACAGGTGTGTTGTCAGACCGATGAGACAGGTGTGTTGTCAGACCGATGAGACAGGTGTGTTGTCAGACCGATGAGACAGGTGTGTTGTCAGACCTATGAGACAGGTGTGTTGTCAGACCAATGAGACAGGTGCGTTGTCAGACCTATGAGACAGGTGTGTTGTCAGACCGATGAGACAGGTGTATTGTCAGACCTATGGGTCAGGTGTGTTGTCAGACCGATGGGACTGGTGTGTTGTCAGACCGATTGGTCAGGTGTGTTGTCAGACCGATGGGTCAGGTGTGTTGTCAGACCGATGGAACAGGTTTGTTGTCAGACCGATGGAACAGGTGTGTTGTCGGACCGATGGGACAGGTGTGTTGTCAGACCAGACCGATGAGACAGGTGCGTTGTCAGACCAATGAGACAGGTGTGTTGTCAGACCAATGAAACAGGTGCGTTGTCAGACCAATGAGACAGGTGTGTTGTCAGACCGATGAGACAGGTGTGTTGTCAAACCGATGAGACAGGTGTGTTGTCAGACCGATGAGACAGGTGTGTTGTCAGACCAATGAGACAGGTGTGTTGTCAGACCAATGAGACAGGTGTGTTGTCAGACCAATGAGACAGGTGTGTTGTCAGACCGATGAGACAGATGTGTTGTCAGACCGATGAGTCAGGTGTGTTGTCAGACCTATGAGACAGGTGCGTTGTCAGACCTATGAGACAGGTGCGTTGTCAGACCTATGAGACAGGTGTGTTGTCAGACCAATGAGACAGGTGCGTTGTCAGACCAATGAGACAGGTGTGTTGTCAGACCAATGAGACAGGTGCGTTGTCAGACCTATGAGACAGGTGTGTTGTCAGACCAATGAGACAGGTGTGTTGTCAGACCTATGAGACAGGTGTGTTGTCAGACCGATGAGTCAGGTGTGTTGTCAGACCTATGAGACAGGTGCGTTGTCAGACCTATGAGACAGGTGCGTTGTCAGACCTATGAGACAGGTGTGTTGTCAGACCAATGAGACAGGTGCGTTGTCAGACCTATGAGACAGGTGTGTTGTCAGACCAATGAGACAGGTGTGTTGTCAGACCTATGAGACAGGTGTGTTGTCAGACCAATGAGACAGGTGCGTTGTCAGACCAATGAGACAGGTGCGTTGTCAGACCTATGAGACAGGTGCGTTGTCAGACCTATGAGACAGGTGTGTTGTCAGACCTATGAGACAGGTGTGTTGTCAGACCAATGAGACAGGTGCGTTGTCAGACCAATGAGACAGGTGTTTTGTCAGACCGATGAGACAGGTGTGTTGTCAGACCAATGAGACAGGTGCGTTGTCAGACCAATGAGACAGGTGTGTTGTCAGACCGATGAGACAGGTGTGTTGTCAGACCGATGAGACAGGTGTGTTGTCAGACCGATGAGACAGGTGTGTTGTCAGACAAATGAGACAGGTGTGTTGTCAGACCGATGAGACAGGTGTGTTGTCAGACCAATGAGACAGGTGTGTTGTCAGACCAATGAGACAAGTGTGTTGTCAGACCGATGAGACAGGTGTGTTGTCAGACCGATGAGACAGGTGTGTTGTCAGACCGATGAGACAGGTGTGTTGTCAGACCGATGAGACAGGTGTGTTGTCAGACCGATGAGACAGGTGTGTTGTCAGACCTATGAGACAGGTGTGTTGTCAGACCGATGAGACAGGTGTGTTTTCAGACCGATGAGACAGGTGCGTTGTCAGACCAATGAGACAGGTGTGTTGTCAGACCGATGAGACAGGTGTGTTGTCAGACCGATGAGACAGGTGTGTTGTCAGACCGATGAGACAGGTGTGTTGTCAGACAAATGAGACAGGTGTGTTGTCAGACCGATGAGACAGGTGTGTTGTCAGACCAATGAGACAGGTGTGTTGTCAGACCAATGAGACAAGTGTGTTGTCAGACCGATGAGACAGGTGTGTTGTCAGACCGATGAGACAGGTGTGTTGTCAGACCGATGAGACAGGTGTGTTGTCAGACCGATGAGACAGGTGTGTTGTCAGACCGATGAGACAGGTGTGTTGTCAGACCTATGAGACAGGTGTGTTGTCAGACCGATGAGACAGGTGTGTTTTCAGACCGATGAGACAGGTGTGTTGACAGACCGATGAGACAGGTGTGTTGTCAGACCGATGAGACAGGTGTGTTGTCAGACCGATGAGACAGGTGTGTTGTCAGACCGATGAGACAGGTGTGTTGTCAGACCGATGAGACAGGTGTGTTGTCAGACCAATGAGACAGGTGTGTTGTCAGAACGATGAGACAGGTGTGTTGTCAGACCGATGAGACAGGTGCGTTGTCAGACCTATGAGACAGGTGTGTTGTCAGACCAATGAGACAGGTGTGTTGTCAGACCGATGAGACAGGTGTGTTGTCAGACCAATGAGACAGGTGTGTTGTCAGACCGATGAGACAGGTGTGTTTTTCAGACCTATGAGACAGGTGTGTTGTCAGACCAATGAGACAGGTGCGTTGTCAGACCTATGAGACAGGTGTGTTGTCAGACCGATGAGACAGGTGTATTGTCAGACCTATGGGTCAGGTGTGTTGTCAGACCGATGGGACAGGTGTGTTGTCAGACCGATTGGTCAGGTGTGTTGTCAGACCGATGGGTCAGGTGTGTTGTCAGACCGATGGAACAGGTTTGTTGTCGGACCGATGGAACAGGTGGGTTGTCGGACCGATGGGACAGGTGTGTTGTCAGACCAGACCGATGAGACAGGTGTGTTGTCAGACCAGACCGATGGGACAGATGTGTTGTCAGACCGATGGGACAGGTGTGTTGTCAGCCCGATGAGACAGGTGTGTTGTGAGCCCGATGAGACAGGTGCGTTGTCAGACCTATGAGACAGGTGCGTTGTCAGACCTATGAGACAGGTGTGTTGTCAGACCAATGAGACAGGTGCGTTGTCAGACCAATGAGACAGGTGTGTTGTCAGACCAATGAGACAGGTGCGTTGTCAGACCTATGAGACAGGTGTGTTGTCAGACCAATGAGACAGGTGCGTTGTCAGACCTATGAGACAGGTGTGTTGTCAGACCTATGAGACAGGTGTGTTGTTAGACCAATGAGACAGGTGCGTTGTCAGACCAATGAGACAGGTGCGTTGTCAGACCTATGAGACAGGTGCGTTGTCAGACCTATGAGACAGGTGTGTTGTCAGACCAATGAGACAGGTGCGTTGTCAGACCAATGAGATAGGTGCGTTGTCAGACCAATGAGACAGGTGTTTTGTCAGACCGATGAGACAGGTGTGTTGTCAGACCAATGAGACAGGTGCGTTGTCAGACCAATGAGACAGGTGTGTTGTCAGACCGATGAGACAGGTGTGTTGTCAGACCGATGAGACAGGTGTGTTGTCAGACCGATGAGACAGGTGTGTTGTCAGACCAATGAGACAGGTGTGTTGTCAGACCGATGAGACAGGTGTGTTGTCAGACCAATGAGACAGGTGTGTTGTCAGACCGATGAGACAGGTGTGTTGTCAGACCGATGAGACAGGTGTGTTGTCAGCCCGATGAGACAGGTGCGTTGTCAGACCTATGAGACAGGTGTGTTGTCAGACCGATGAGACAGGTGTGTTGTCAGACCGATGAGACAGGTGTGTTGTCAGACCGATGAGACAGGTGTGTTGTCAGACCGATGAGACAGGTGTGTTGTCAGACCTATGAGACAGGTGTGTTGTCAGACCAATGAGACAGGTACGTTGTCAGACCTATGAGACAGGTGTGTTGTCAGACCGATGAGACAGGTGTGTTGTCAGACCGATGAGACAGGTGTGTTTTCAGACCGATGAGACAGGTGTGTTGTCAGACCTATGAGACAGGTGTGTTGTCAGACCGATGAGACAGGTGTGTTGTCAGACCGATGAGACAGGTGTGTTGTCAGACCGATGAGACAGGTGTGTTGTCAGACCAATGAGACAGGTGCGTTGTCAGACCTATGAGACAGGTGTGTTGTCAGACCAATGAGACAGGTGTGTTGTCAGACCTATGAGACAGGTGTGTTGTCAGACTGATGAGACAGGTGTGTTGTCAGACCGATGAGACAGGTGTGTTGTCAGACCTATGAGACAGGTGTGTTGTCAGAAATATTAAACTAGAAGGCCGGGCGCAATTTGTCTTTATGCGCGCCGCGTTTTTAAAACGTTTAAAAAAAAGAAGGAAACTCATTTTTAATATTGTAGATAACCTTAGCTCGTAGTGAGGGGGGGGGGGCATCATGCCCCGGGCGCTACTCACAAAGGGGCGCCAAATGGTATATTTTACTATAATATTGTATGGTTTTCGAATAATAATAATAATAATAATAATAAAGTTCATTTGAAAAATCACGCTTCATCCCTAAAGTGCTCGAAGCGCGGTACAAAAACTAACCTGGGAGATAAAGCAAGCTGGAAACGATTTTAGACATCATCATTCCAGCAGGTGTTTGCGAAATAGATGAGTTTTTAAATTTGTTTTGAAGGACTCCAGCGTCTGGCTGTTTTTGAGAGCGTCAGGAAGGGTGTTCCAAATGGTTGGGCCAGCAAATGCGAACGTGCGCTTTCCGTAAGTTTCAAGGCGAACAAGCGGTATCGAGAGTTTGCCACTATCGGATGAGCGGAGTTGTCTAGTGGGTACATAAGGCGTCATGAGCGGTTGGAGATAGGACGGCGGTAAGGTCATGCAAGCAGCGGTAGCACAGAGTTGCGATTTTGTACTCTATACGAGCGCGGACCGGCAGCCAATGCAATTCTATCAGAAGAGTTTTAGCATGGTCGAATTTGCGTTTACGAAGAACAATTCGAGCCGCATTATTCTGTGCTTTTTGAATTTTATCAAGGAGCGTAGCTGGAAGACCCACCATGAGAGCATTGCAGTAGTCCATGCGTGATAGCACGAATGCAGACATCAGCCTCTTTGATGCATCCAACGTTAAGAAGGGTCTGATATGACTAATTCTGCGCAGCTCTAGAAAAATCTCCTTGCAAATCATGTTAATGTGATTTTCCATAGTTAGTGTTCTGTCTAAGTAGACACCCAGGTTTCGCACTGTTTGAGCAAACTCTATCTGCACGCCTGAGAGAGTAAAGGATGGTGTATCTTTTAAAGATTTTAATTTTTGAGCGGTAGCAATGGGGATCACCTCAGTCTTTTCATCATTCAATTTGAGCTTGTTTATTGTCATCCAGTGCTTAACTGACTCCACTGTCTTCTGTGTCATATTAAGAAGCTGAGGGAGCTGAGAGGGGATCACGGATTTCTGAAGTTGGGTATCATCCGCGAACATGTGATATACCATGTCAAACTGCTTTATCACTGCACCCTGGGGCTGAACGTACATAGGGAAAAGCACCGGGCCTAAGACCGAGCCTTGGGGTACTCCGAATTCAAAAATGGATTTCTTGGAGGTCAAGCCGTTTGTGATAACTGATTGGACCCGATTTGTCAGATATGAGCGGAACCATCTCAGGACGGTATCGATGAAACCGAACGTATATTGCAGACGTTGGAGAAGTATGCCGTGGTCAAGCGTATCGAACGCTGCCGATAGATCCAGTAACGACAAAAGGGATACCTGGCCCTCACCACAAGACGACAGAATGTCATTTACGACGCGCAACAGGGCTGTCTCAGTAGAGTGATGCGTTCTGTATGCTGACTGAAAAGGCTCAAACAAGTCACACCGAGTGAGGTGATCCAGGAGCTGTCGAAGAACGACCCTCTCTAAAATCTTTGATAAAAATGGTAGATTAGAGACGGGGCGATAATTTTCCAACAGATAGTGAATAGGGGGGGGGGGGCGCTAAAAAGGTATTGGGGGGCGCTAAAAAGGTATTGTGCCCCGGGCGCGAGTTAAGCTCGCTACGCCACCGCGTCCCTGTTCTACTTTCGACCTCTATTTCGTACTTGCTTCAACTGTCGCTCGTATTTCAGCAATCAGACAACTCGACAATGGTTACAGCCTTTGCCCCTTTTACTAATCTGCTACTTCCCTCGCCTTGGCTTTCTCTCGTCTCGCACTCAAAACTGACTGTCCCGGTTGTCTCTCTCTCTCTTTCATTAGACTGTCATCGACTCCTGTCGTCGGAGGTACTCCGACTGTCCCTCTTCGCTGTCCGGCTGAGCTCTCGCCCTAGTCCCGTCGAACGGCCCCACGTTTTTAAGTCCCCGTCTCTAGAGATTCCTTCCCTGGACGGCTGTCCTATTTCTAAATATCTCTGGCGCTTAAAATATTTCTACCACCCCCTTTCTGTTGAAATGGACTTTAACTAACCACTACTGTCACCGTAACGTTAGCACCAGGCTGGTCACGGTGTAATCTGATACGCTACAACCGTTCGTCAGTCTCCATACTGTGAGATACCCCCCCACACCCCAGTACCAGCCAGGTCTAAACTCTCCACACAATATTGAAAAAAACACATGAAAGTATACTTAAAATATAATAATGTCATTTGGAAGGCGGTGGATACGCTAAGAGGCTTCCATACAAGACTATTGGAGTGATTTGTAGAGGGTTTGGTGGAGGGACTGGTGCAGGGTTTGGTGGAGGGACTGGTTCAGGGTTTGGTGGAGGGACTGGTAGAGGGTTTGGTGGAGGGACTGCTGCAGGGTCTGGTTAAGGGACTGGTTCAGGGTTTGGTGGAGGGACTGGTGCAGGGTTTGGTGGAGGGACTGGTGCAGGGTCTGGTGGAGGGACTGGTAGAGGGTTTGGTGGAGGGACTGGTGCAGGGTCTGGTGGAGGGACTGGTGCAGGGTTTGGTGGAGGGACTGGTTCAGGGTTTGGTGGAGGGACTGGTGCAGGGTCTGGTGGAGGGACTGGTTCAGGGTTTGGTGGAGGGACTGGTAGAGGGTTTGGTGGAGGGACTTCTGCAGGGTCTGGTTGAGGGACTGGTTCAGGGTTTGGTGGAGGGACTGGTGCAGGGTTTGGTGGAGGGACTGGTGCAGGGTCTGGTGGAGGGACTGGTAGAGGGTTTGGTGGAGGGACTGGTGCAGGGTCTGGTGGAGGGACTGGTGCAGGGTTTGGTGGAGGGACTGGTTCAGGGTTTGGTGGAGGGACTGGTGCAGGGTCTGGTGGAGGGACTGGTGCAGGGTTTGGTGGATGGACTGGTGCAGGGTTTGGTGGAGGGACTGTTGCAGGGTTTTGTGGAGGGACTGGTGCAGGGTTTGGTGGAGGGACTGGTGCAGGGTTTGGTGGAGGGACTTTTGCAGGGTTTGGTGGAGTGACTGTTGCAGGGCTTGGTGGAGGGACTGGTGCAGGGTTTGGTGGAGGGACTGCTGCAGGGTTTGGTGGAGGGACTGGTGCAGGGTTTGGTGGAGGGACTGATGCAGGGTTTGGTGGAGGGACTGGTGCAGGGTTTGGTGGAGGGACTGGTAGAGGGTTTGGTGGAGGGACTGCTGCAGGGTTTGGTGGAGGGACTGGTTCAGGGTTTGGTGGAGGGACTGGTGCAGGGTTTGGTGGAGTGACTGGTGCAGGGTTTGGTGGAGGGACTGGTGCTGGGTCTGGTGCAGGGACTGGTGGGGGAACATTTGGTTTTACTTGTTTCCCCCTTGACTTTAACCCTGACCCTAACCCTAACCCTGACCCTATTGCCTTAATGGACTAATAAAAATCTTTTTATATTGTATTATGTGGAGTAATAAAACAATATAATTAAAAATGTTGAAACGCTGGATGACGATACAATTAAATAGCTTTTTTTAATAGATATATTTTCTCCTGATGTCCTCTGTAGTAGATTTCAATCTGTCTAAGAGTTGGTACATGTGTGCGTTGGCGCCTGGGGGGCGTTGGGAAATGTGTGCGTTGGCGCCTGGGGGGCGTTGGGACATGTGTGCTTTGGCGCCTGGGGGGCGTTGGGACATGTGTGCTTTGGCACCTGGGGGGCGTTGGGACATGTGTGCTTTGGTGCCTGGGGGGCGTTGGTTTATTTTCTTTTTCAACGCAGTATGCCAAGATCACCCACTACCCACGCCGTAGCGCAGGGCTGTCGCTAGGGAGGTGCGGGACCTTAGTGAAATTAAATACCCGGCACGGGCGGGGGGGGGGGGGGGGCTATTCAATTCACAACTTTGAAATAATCAACTACCAGTGATTTCATCATAATATCAAATGAGCATATGAAAAATCAGAAAACCCTTCTTTAATATGAAAATTAAATAACCTTTTCTTTAATCATGAAATATAGTCGGATAATTCTAGGCCTTGAAAAAAAAAATCCATAAATCTGCATCAGTCCAGAGGCGTAGCTGCTGTGTTTGGCGCCCTGGGACAAGATTCATTTTAAAGCGCCCCTTTTATCTTTTTTCAACCCTCAAACTCATTATTTTCATCAATAAAATAATATCAAAGCACATTTTGGCGCCCCTAACTAGCTGGTGCCCGGGGACATCTATCCCCCCTGCCCCCCTTCGCTACGCCTCTGCATCAGTCAGACAGTACAATGGACTATTAACATCATGAAATATTAACTAAGTAATGATCATTTCAATTTACTGTACACATGTTTGTGGATTCACTCTGAAAAGGAGCCGCCGGACTTTTTTTTTCCTACGCGTTCACAGAACGCAGAAATGAGAAATTAGTTCATAACGCCCGATGACCCTGAAGGTACGTGTCAATATTATTGATTGTCATCAAGGTCAGTGTCTTCGTCGTGATGAGAGGTCGGAACTAGCTAAGAGTAGTTTCATATTACGTCTCATTGCTTTCATGAAAGTTTATCAGTGTTGATTAAGGAGTCAGGCAGACGTCGATTTATAAGGAAGAAGAGTGAGAGCATTTTGGTGCGGCTGTCCTTTAGTTTGAATACTTCTAAATTGATGGAAACTTCGCCAACTAGAGCAGGTCGATACCGCGTACCAACGATGTTTGTTTGTTCAACGTACTTTGAAGTACCTAATATTTTTACTTTTCTTTTATTATTTCTTCCATCGCCACCAGCTGGTGGAGACAAAAAAAAATTAACAGTTTATGGACCTTCTCACTGCGAGTGTGTACGTCTCTTTTAGAAGCTATTTTACGCTGTAGAATTGTTTTCAACAGACCCTCGCTTCTCTCGGTGCTGGTCCCAATGCCACCTGACACGACTATAATAAGCTATTGCCCAACGCATTTCAAGATTTCATTGAAAACAAATTCTTCACTGGTGTAGGAGGGGTAGGGGGGAGGGTGACTCGTTTTTTTAATGTATACAGAAAAAAAGGGGGGGGGGGCATTTTCGGCCATGAAAAGATTTTGTTTCGTGGATAAGGGCGTCACTAAGGTTGGTGTAACCCTGTTTGGTAAACCCATGGGGCCGCTCTCCCCACTCTTCAGATTTCTTCATGGACCCCCCAGAATATGCCTGCTCTTGTGACAACCTGATGTGGTGGCAACCTTTTATGTTTCCAACCTGATCTGATGGCAACCTTTTCTGTTTCCAACCTGATGTGGTAGCAACCTTTTCTGTTTCCAACCTGATGTGGTAGCAACCTTTTGTGTTTCCAACCTGATGTGGTAGCAACCTTTTCTGTTTCCAACCTGATGTGGTAGCAGCCTTTTTTTTTTTCAACATGATGTGGTGGCAACCTTTTCTGTTTCCAACATGATGTGGTGGCAACCTTTTTTGTTTTCAACATGATGTGGTGGCAACCTTTTTTGTTTTCAACATGATGTGGTGGCAACCTTCTCTTGATGTGATCTACTCTAACGACACCATGCTCTTTCTGGTGACAATATGTTCTGTGGGACATGATGGTTCGACTCCCAAAGGGGTCTTGACCCACAGGTTGAGAACCGCTGCTCTAGGTGTACGTTTCATTATTGCAGACACTTTTTTAACCCTTAATTTTTGCTTATAAGACAGAAATTACGCGTGAAGATATGATTTAAGAACTGGGGGTATCAGGTTTGATAAGAGCAGCGGTTCTCAACCTTTCCCAGGGATCGCCTAAGACTAAGACCATCTGAAAACTCACATACTCTACAGTTATAGAGTAACAAAAATAATTTTGTTGCTGGGGTCGCCACAACAAGAGGAGCTGTATTAAAGGGTCGCGGCATTAGGAAGGTTGAGAACCACTGGATTAGGGGAGTAATTTATTTTATTTTTTGTTTAACTGCCAATACATCCCTGTCAGTGCCCCATTGTGACACGTCGTATAGAGTTGACCTTGACCTTACTAATGGGTCTACTACGCAGTCGTTATGAATGGCGGTATCATCCATAAAACGTGATCCGTGCTTGGTTTGGGGGGGGGGGGGGGGTTGAGGGGCGGGTAGTGCACAAACACTTTACGCGCAGCTCGCCAGACGTGTTACTGCAGTGGTTCCCATTTGTTTTCACTAAAGCCCCCCCCCCACTCCCCCCCCCACTCCCCCCCCCCACACACAGCCTAAAAAAACTCATTAACATATTTAATTTAATCACACTTTTTCCCTTGGAAATAATTTTATACCGGAAATTATGAACGCCACCATCAATCGTATGATGGTGTTAAATTAACAGCTTCTCACCATCGGAATGGTATCTGTTCCCAGGGCAGTCCATCTTGAGTTCAGCATGGTATCTGTTCCCAGGGCAGTCCATCTTGAGTTCAGAATGGTATCTGTTCCCAGGGCAGTCCATCTTGAGTTCAGAATGGTATCTGTTCCCAGGGCAGTCCATCTTGAGTTCAGAATGGTATCTGTTCCCAGGGCTGTCCATCTTGGGTTCAGAATGGTATCTGTTCTGAGGGCAGTCCATCTTGAGTTCAGAATGTCAGTCGATCTTGTGTTTACCATATAATAGGTCCGATGGACAAGTTTAAAATTGTTGGAAGCCTTACACTCACTAAGCGTTTTAGTTTTATTTGGTTCTACTTGACACACACACACAAAGAAGCAAATGACAATGGAAATGTTAAATCGCTAGAATCATCTTTGAAAGCCATTTGTAGGCTCTGGTGATGCGTTGAGGTGGGGACCATTGAGGTGGGGGCCATTGAGGTGGTGCCATTGATGTGGGGCCATTGAGTGGGGTCATTGAGGTGGGGATCATTAAGGTGGAGCCATTGAGGTGGGGGTCATGGAGTGGGGTGATTGAGGTGGGGATCATTGAGGTGGGGATCATTAAGGTGGGGATAATTGAGGTGGGGATCATTGAGGTGGGGCCATTGATGTGGGGATCATTGAGGTGGGGCCATTGAGGTGGGGGTCATTGATGTGGAGCCAATGAGGTGGGGCCCTTGAAGTGGGGGTCATTGATTTGGGTGTCATTGAGGTGGAGCCATTGAGGTGGGGGTCATTGGGGTGGGACCATTGATGTGGGACCATTGAGGTGGGGCCATTGAGGTGGGGGCCATTGAGGTGGGCCATTGAGGTGGGACCATTACTCAGTCAAGCAATGTCGCATTCGTCCGATGGATATCTCATTGAAGATATGGCAGCATCATTTGTGATCCCACCATTTCAACGGATCTCAAGCCAACTTCCAATGGCCCAGGTGCCTTAAGACAGCAACGATTAAATGCAAACCCCACCATCTTTTGCAACATATATTAATTTATGAATGTTTATTTATTTAAAGTTTAAAATCTCAACTGAAACACTTTTTTTTCTAACAACATCATTAATGTTGAATTTAAAATAATAATCTTTTTTATATGTCATCAAATTTTTTATTAAAGTTGTATTTTGTCAAAATCGTTAATTTCGTTAAAAATACCTTTTTGGCATACGAGAATTTGTGTGTGTGGGGGGGGGGGGGGAGGCGTCTAAGGATTACAATTATGCCATTTTTTAACATTTATAATTAATTCAAGGTCTTGCGATCAGGTTACAAATGAACTCTGCCAATGTGTGTGCGTTACTACCGATGTAATCATATCCGGATACAAAGAACACTTTTAGTTTAAGTTTAAAAAAGTTAATTGTCTTTTTAAGAAATATATGTATTTTTTAAAATGATTTATTTGTGTTCAACGGGTTTAACTTAACCAAGACTCCTTTTAGAACAAGGGAACATTTATCCACCCCATCCCCCCATCCCCCCCCCCAAGGTGCCATTTTCAAAAAGACGGGAAGGAGCGTTTAAGTTAGTCCGGTTGGGGGGGAGGGGGGCACAAAGAACCAGCAACTATTTAGAACCACCGCCACTACTCTACAAGCAAAGCGTGCCACATCCCCTCCACCCAGCCCCCACCCCACGCGCCAAGCTTTTCATTGTTCAACCTTTTCCAATCCGAAGTTGAGACCTCCCCCCCCTACCATCCCAACCCGCCCCTGTCCTTTATATTAGCGGAGGGCGTGAACACATTCGGTCAGTTAGGTAACTCATGTTACATTGCCCAATGTTGGGTGGGCGGTAAGGTCGAGCAAGGTCTACGTAATTATGATCCCAGTGCGCAGTAGTACGCAGGACGTAGGTGTGGTAATGTCGCACTACATTTCTCAATTCGCTCAGGGGGAATTTTTTAACAAGTCCACATGTTTTGGTCGCATTCATTACCGTTACTCACAGATGTGTTTTGTAGTATTGCTCGTCTCATATGACTGCATACTGATGAGCAGGCGGGGGTCCCTGAGCAGGGCCGGCTTTAGGCCACTGCAACCTATGCGGCCGCAATGGGCCCGCACTTTCATATGCCCCGCCCCGAACTTATTTTCTAATACAAAATCTTAATTTTCACTTATTATCCTTATCCTCTATCCAGATTGGGCCATGCGCAATCCGTTTCGCATAGGGCCCCGCAATTGTTAGATTTGGCCCTGTCCCTGAGTTTAGAGGTTGAGCCGACCCCCCAGTATTATAATAATAATAATAATAATAATAAAGTTCATTTGAGAAATCACGCTTCATCCCCAAAGGCTCGAAGCGCGGTACAAAAACAAAGCTGGGAGATAATAGCTAGCTGGAAAAGATGGTAGACAACATCACCCCAGCAGGTGTTTGCGAAATAGATGAGTTTTAAAATCGGTTTTGAAGGACTCTGGTGTCTGGCTGTTTCTGGGAGCGACGGGAAGGGCGTTCCAAATGGTTGGGCCAGCAAATGCGAAAGTGCGCCTTCCGCAAGTCTCAGTAGTAAGAGGCCGCCGCGGTGATGTTCCAAATAGACGTGCAGATCTCTTCAAATGGGTGCAAAGTCCGGCTTCTGGTTACGACACACCCCGAGTTAAAAAAATGTATCATTTTCAAACCAAGCGAAATGAGTCGCTGTCACGCTGTCACGTCAATGGAGAGATTTTATATTGGCGTGATTGCTTGTTGTCAAATTTATGAATACAGGTAATGCTCGACCTACGACCAAGATCGGTTCCGACGGTCCGGTCGTAACACGATTTGGTCGTAAGTGGGGTACGCTATGCGTACAGTAATGTGAAGTGATGTTATAAAAAAAATTTAAGTTAAATTACATCATAAATTTCTTTTGTTATTGTTTATCATCCTTTTCGATGGTTAGTGATTGTGGTCGTAAAGTCGAATGGTCGTAAGTTGCATAGGTCGTAAGTTGAGCAGTAGCTGTATATTTACAATTAAAATAGAATAAACGCCTATTTGTTTTAAGAGCACTGCGAACAACCAAACCCTGACATGTGTTAGTGACAGCGAAGTGTAATATGCTTATGAATCACCGGATTAAGCTACGACGTCTAACTTACTAACGTTAGATATTGCGTGTTAAAGGGGATACATTAATAGTGCCTGGAGATCGCGGTAGATGGCCGGAAACAAACAGTTTTCCCTGTCACGGTTCATGGTAGATTTTCGGAAAGAATTTGCTCTGTCACGGTTCATACTAGAGGACAAGAATAGTGCGTATGGGGAAGGGGGGAGGGGTGATTGAGGCGTTTATTAGTGTTGGGAGGGGGCAGGAAGGCTTAAGTACAACCCCTGTTTTAAGCCACACGCCCATGCTCTTGTAAGTTCCTGAATGGAACAGAGGGGAGTTTCTTGAGGTTCCAAAGTGCATTGTGACGTCACGGGCCCTTGATTTTCAACTCTGTGATTAATTATTTTATCAAACCTTAAAAAGACACTGTTATGAAGGATGACGTATATTTTTAGCACGACTATCTCGCGTCCCACGTGCATGACCCCTCGTGAACTCTCGTGACCGCCTTTGAAGTGTGGCTAGAAAAACCTTATTTATTCTAGTCAGGAGAACTGTCGAAAATAATAGAATATTCTGGATAAAACGAGAAGGCAAAACAATGCATTAGACGGTTCTAGACATTAGTAGGAAATGCCTATAAAAAGGGCTGACCGATAGAGAGGAGAGAGATTTTGTTTTGATCACGAGATGCTATGTCATACTTTGTTGTGTGTAGAGATTTTTATTTTCTCGTACAATTTTGTGCTCATTGTATTTTTATATACAGTACCGGTACCAGCAAATCTGTAAGTTTATAATTTCAATCATATTTCACTTGCTGTTATTATTTAATTGAAGTTCACAAAATTAAAAAGTTATTAATTGTAATTAGCTCTGGCCTTGATTGTCGTTTTATTTGGTATTATTTTTAAATGTTGGTATCGTCCTTTATTATGGACTGTTTCTAGATCGAGCCATAGTCTAAAATTAAGAGATTAAATTCTCCAATTATAACGGTCCGTAATAAATTGTGGGCTATTCCGTGGATATATAGAATCCATATTGTTTATTTCTTACAAGCCCCCCAAATAAATTGGCTGACTCGTCCTTGGATGTTTTTGAATCCATAACTTTTTATTAAACACCAATAATAAATTGAGTGTTTGTGGATTTTTGACCCACTGTTTTCTTTAATTTACTAAGATTAAAATTTAGTATACGATACCATATTTTTAACGATACCAACAACAGAGCTAGTTGCAATTTTGAAAGAAAGTATATTTTATAAGTGTGTTCATTAAGTTTAAACTTTTATAAAACTTAGTGTTGTATTTTGCCTGTGTCAAAATGGATTTTGATATTAATAATCCATCAGTAGAGGCATTAGACCAGTGTTCTAGAAGGGAGCTATTTTCCATTGCTAAAGAGTTAGGAATAAGTGTAGCTCATTCAGCAGTAAAAAAGACTGTAAGAGATATGATCATTGTCCTCTTCGTGGATGAGGATATGTTGTCTGAGGACGAGCTGGCCTCAGTCGCACAACCTCAAGATCCTAGTATGGAGCTCCAACTGAAGCTTAAACAAATGGAGCTAGATGCTCAGAGAGAGAAAGAAGAAAAAGAACGAAAGTTTAAACAAATGGAGCTAGATGCTCAGAGAGAGAAAGAAGAAAAAGAACGAGAGCTTAAACGAATGGAGCTAGAACTGCAAATAAAATTAAAAGAAATGGAAATTAAGGCCCATTTGGGAGCAATGGAAAATAGACTCACGGCTCCAGCCGGTCAGGGTTGCGAAGAAATTAAATTTGCAAAAGTAATACCGAAATTTGCAGAAAAAAAGGTGGACCAATATTTTGCACAGTTTGAAATAACTGCCCAAAATTTTAAAATTCCTGAAAACATGTGGTCTACCTTACTGTAGCCGGCTCTGACTGGCAGGGCAGCCGACGTTTTTGTGTCCTTGAATGCGGAACAGCGTGGGGACTATAACATTGTTAAATCCTTAATACTTAAGGCTTATGAATGTGTCCCCGAAGCATACCGTAAAAAGTTTAGGGAGCTGTGGAAACGGGATGGCCAAACTCACGTTGAGTTCCTCCGGGAAAAGGAACGACTCCTGGATAAATGGCTGCACGCAACGAACACTGACACAGACTTCAAAAAGTTCAAGAACCTAATTCTGATGGAAGAGTTTAAGAATTGTGTTCGTGAAGAAGTACGAACACATATTGCAGACCGTGGCGAAGGTGACGCACATACGGCAGCAGTGTTAGCTGATGACTTCACCATCTCACATCAACTCTCAAAGAAACCATTTGACACCAGAAAAGACAGGAAAAATAGGGCAACAACATCGACTTACAGCAAACCTCCACAAAAACCCTATAAGGCCGGTACAAAAGAAATGAGTGCAAAAGAAACATGTGCCTACTGTAAAAAGGAAGGACATACTAGGGATGAATGTTGGAAACTCAAGAAGAAAACTGAGAAGACCACACATCCTGGTACACCACACAAAGTCTCCGCTTGTACGTCTCGTCATACATCTGGAAACACATTTTCAAAATTCAAAAGTTTTGGCTCTCCAGATGTCCATACAAACTTCAAAGAGGTTTGTCACGACTCATCAAAGAGTTTCAATATGAACAATAAGGCTAGTTTTACTGACTCCAGCCAAGTTCCTGCTTCGACTGCGAGTTTTATGAGCTTGTCACCAAGATCCTTTTGCTCCAAGAAGAGGTCTACCTCCAGAGGGCGTCTTACCGAGGACTTGAGTGCAAGTTTTGACGACTCTACACAGAGTTTTACTTCCTCTACCCTAGCCGAATGTTCTAAAGACTCCAACAAGAGTTTGCCTACCAAGGTCCAAAATTCTACATCAGAAGATACTGATGTCATACAAGACTTCATGCCTTTTATATTGAAAGGATTTGTATCACTGCAGGTGATCTTTGCAGTCTACGACCAATCAAAATCCTAAGAGATACAGGTGCTTCCCAGTCCTTATTACTAGAGGGTATACTTCCCTTATCTGCATCTACTGCTACTGGAAGCAACATACTGTTAAGAGGCGTAGAACTAGGATGTATTGATGTACCTCTACATCTCATCCAACTCAAATCAGACCTAGTTTCCGGAACTGTGGTTGTAGGTGTCCGACCAACATTACCATTGGAAGGCATCTCGTTGTTGCTAGGCAACGACTTAGCTGGTGGGAAGGTGAAAGCCGAACCCATCGTTACTCAAGAACCCTGTCTCATTGAATCTCCAGAAGAAGATCCAGAAATATATACAGCATGTGCTGTTACCAGGGCAATGAGTTTGAAGATCTCCAAAGAAGAGAGTTCACCAAAAAGTAATAAACTCCAATCTGAAATTGATCTGGGAACGACCTTTTTTGCCCAACTTAATGAAGAATCAAAGGATCATAAAACACCAACTCGAACACAGCTCATTGAAGAGCAGAAGAATGATCCAGAAATCGTTAAACTTCGAGAGAACGCTATGACCAAAGAAGAAGCTGAGCAATTCCCTGTTTGTTACTTTTTACAAGATGACATACTTATGAGGAAATGGCGACCTCCAGACGCCAAAGCTGACGAAGATTGGAGGCTTGTTCACCAGATTGTAGTTCCTGCACTTTACAGGAACGAAGTCCTCAACTTAGCCCATGATTCACCACTTTCAGGCCATTTGGGAGTGAACAAAACATGTCACAAAATTACGTCACACTTCTTTTGGCCCAAAATCAAGAAAGATGTAGTGGACTACTGCAGATCATGTCATACTTGTCAAGTGGTAGGGAAACCAAATCAGAAGATACCAGCAGCTCCTCGTCAACCCATTCCAGCGTTTGAAGAACCTTTCAGTCGTGTCATTATAGACTGCGTTGGGCCTCTGCCAAAGACAAAATCGGGTCACCAATACTTGCTGACAATCATGTGTGCGTCAACAAGGTTCCCAGAAGCTATTCCTCTTCGCAATATCACGACTCCGAACATCGCCAAAGCCTTGACGAAGTTTTTTACATTGTTTGGTCTTCCGAAGTCTGTACAGTCTGACCAAGGAACCAACTTCAAGGCTGGACTATTCAAACAAGTGATGAACCAATTGGGTATAGAACACTGCTTGTCGAGTGCGTATCATCCTGAGTCGCAGGGAGCACTTGAGCGATTCCATCAGACATTAAAGAACATGATGAGAACGTACTGCCTAGAACAAGAGAAAGACTGGGATGAAGGGATCAACATGCTACTGTTCGCTGCAAGAGAAGCAGTTCAAGAATCACTTGGATTCAGCCCCTTCGAACTGGTGTTTGGCCATACGGTTCGAGGCCCCCTTAAACTTTTAAAAGATACGTGGATGTCATCGACACCCACTGAAGGACTTTTGGACTATGTCCTAAAGTTTAAAACTAAACTTTTTAACGCCGTTAATTTGGCTAAGTCACATTTGAAGGATTCTCAATCCAAAATGAAAGTTTGGTATGACAAAAAGTCCAAATTCAGACAGTTTGCTTCAGGGGACAAAGTGCTTGTACTTTTGCCAATACCAGGACAGGCACTACAAGCTAGATATTTTGG
Organism: Omphiscola glabra; assembly: GCA_964017045.1. Lineage (NCBI taxonomy): Eukaryota > Metazoa > Mollusca > Gastropoda > Lymnaeidae > Omphiscola > Omphiscola glabra. The sequence continues at coordinate 30,759,089 of OZ024805.1, forward strand.
TCCTTATGTAGTTGAGTCCAAACTTAATGACTTAAATTACATTGTGTTAACACCAGATCGTAAAAGAAAGAAACAGTTATGTCACATTAACATGTTAAAAGAATATGTAGAAAGAAAATGTGATGATAATTGTCCATTCTCAGAAACTAATGTTAACACAATCTCAGCTGTAACTTCAGTACCTAAAGAAAATGTTACTGAAATATTTGACAGTGTCCCAGAAAAAGTTGGTCATTACAAACTTAAAAATTCAGAAATACTGGCCAATATTGATCAGAAACTTGGACATTTGTCATTGTCGGAAAAAAATGTTATCAAGTCTGTTATTGCAGATTTTGTTTCACTTTTTCCTGATGTCCCTAATAAAACCAACATTGCTGTACATGATGTTGACATTGGCAATGCAGTTCCGGTCAAGCAACACCCCTATAGGGTCAATCCGGAAAAACTTGAAGTAATCCGGTCTGAAATAAAATACATGCTTGAAAATGATATAATTGAACCAAGCTCTAGTAACTGGAGTTCTCCATGTATGTTAGTCCCAAAGCCTGACAAAAGTTACAGGTTTTGCACTGACTTCAGGAAAGTGAATTCAGTTACAAAGTCTGATTCCTTTCCGATTCCAAGGATAGACGATCTTATAGATCGAATAGGCGATGCCAAATATGTAACCAAGATAGACCTACTATCAGGTTATTGGCAGGATCCTCTATCTGACAGAGCAAAAGAAGTCTCTGCTTTTTGTACTCCAGATTGTTTATACCAATATAAAGTAATGCCGTTTGGAATGAAAAATGCCCCAGCTACATTCCAACGCCTAGTTAACTACATTATTGCTGACCAGGAAAATTGCAGCGCCTATATTGATGATAATTATTTACAGTCAAGATTTTTCCAAACATGTAAATCAATTAAGATCTCTATTTACAAAATTATTGCAGGCAAATGTAACTGTAAATTTAAATAAGTGTGAATTTTGTCATGCAACTGTGGAATATTTAGGTCACATGGTGGGTCAAGGTCATGTAAAACCTGTTCAAGCTAAGATAAATGCTATTGCAGCACTTCCACCACCCACTACTAGAAAACAGTTAATGAGATTTTTGGGAATGGCAGGTTACTATAGAAAATTTTGCAAAAATTTCTCAGTTATTGCTTCTCCCCTAAGTAATATGTTAAAGAAAAATGCAAAATTTCATTGATCAGATGCCTGTCAGGAAGCATTCGAAAACATTAAAAGAATACTAGCTAATGCTCCTGTTCTCATTGCACCAGACTTTAACAAACAGTTTAAATTAGCTGTAGATGCCAGTGATGTTGGCATTGGTGCAGTTCTTTTTCAAGAAGATGACCACAGTGTAGATCATCCTGTTTGTTATTTTTCAAAGAAATTTAACTCCCATCAGAAAAATTATTCCACTGTAGAAAAAGAATGTTTAGGTTTAATTCTTGCTCTACAACAATTTGATTTTTATGTCAGTTGTTCCTTACATTCAGTACTTGTTTTTTACTGATCACAATCCTTTAACATTTTTGAATAAGATGGTCTCCAACAATCAAAGATTGTTAAGATGGAGTCTATTCTTACAAGAATATAATTTGGACATAAAACATATCAAAGGCAAAGATAATGTGATTGCTGATACTTTGTCCAGAAATTAATTTTCTCTGCACAAAAAAATTATGTAGTTGATTATAAGCTATTAAGAAGCTTGTTTAATATTTTTGAAAGGAAGAAATGTATTTTCTTGTACTTGTTTAATGGAAAAGAATTCCATTTTTTGAAAAATGAAATTTTTTCTTTTAAGAGGGGAGGTGTTATGAAGGATGACGTATATTTTTAGCACGACTATCTCGCGTCCCACGTGCATAACCCCTCGTGAACTCTCGTGACCGCCTTTGAAGTGTGGCTAGAAAAACCTTATTTATTCTAGTCAGGAGAACTGTCGAAAATAATAGAATATTCTGGATAAAACGAGAAGGCAAAACAATGCATTAGACGGTTCTAGACATTAGTAGGAAATGCCTATAAAAAGGGCTGACCGATAGAGAGGAGAGAGATTTTGTTTTGATCACGAGATGCTATGTCATACTTTGTTGTGTGTAGAGATTTTTATTTTCTCGTACAATTTTGTGCTCATTGTATTTTTATATACAGTACCGGTACCAGCAAATCTGTAAGTTTATAATTTCAATCATATTTCACTTGCTGTTATTATTTAATTGAAGTTCACAAAATAAAAAGTTATTAATTGTAATTAGCTCTGGCCTTGATTGTCGTTTTATTTGGTATTATTTTTAAATGTTGGTATCGTCCTTTATTATGGACCGTTTCTAGAACGAGCCATAGTCTAAAATTAAGAGATTAAATTCTCAATTCATAACGGTTCGTAATAACACGCACATACACACACACACAAAAGAAATCTGAAATTCAACAAAAATTAATTGTAGGAATTGGTCCATTTTGTTGAAAATACAGTGAATAAGATTTGGCTGGGATCAGAATGTATGACTTCGGGTGCGTATTTTTCCTTTCGTATGATGAGAAATTGAAGCTAACCAGCTCCTTCCACTGACATTATACCCAGATCATGTGATAGATGGCTCCTCTCCCTAATGTGCCGCCGATCCAATGTCTTGTTGCATGCTAAAACAGTGATGAGAGTTCATGTGCGCCTAACGGGCAGCAGTGAAACCTCTCGCACATTTTGGAAATGTTTTCCTCAAAGTATCTTCCTGGATAGTTGGATACTTTTGGATCTGAAAGTTTCTTGGACTGTTTAGAAGCTGAACGTTTTCACTCAAAAAAAACTCTGCCGTTTAGCAGAGTGTAATTTCTTGACAGGACATTTTAGGACATCGGAGCGCCGTGAGCATCCTAACATGGCATGGAAATGAGTGATATATAAGTACTCACATCAAACCTAAGTGACGCCACTGCGCTGACTCACTGTCGTACTTGACTCTTATATTTTGAAGCAGCTCCCTATTCGAGATGAGAGAAAATTATTGTAAGTTTGGAATGCGGTCAAAGATCTCTCCAAGACAAAGAGATCCGAGTTGTGTAGCTGGGCAAGTATGGTGGGAAGAAAGAAGTAGAAGAGCTTTGCACCTAAACGTTGGCAAGATAATGTAGATGAAGGGTGGTGACACCTGGTGTGTATTGTTATCAGGCTTTAAGTCAAAACATTGAGCCGTGGTTAGAATGAAATGAAAAGGTACAACAATTTTAAGAGTGACAGGGGGCGTATCAAAAGAGCAGTAGTCAGGAAATTCATGTGATCATCATATAAAAATGTTCCAGGGCTGTTTTTTGAATGGAAATATATCTATTTTGTGTAATGATACATTCAATTAAGCTTTTATATCCACACCCTCAAGTTACTTGTTGCTTTAAAATAAGCTCATAGTCACACCCAAGCTCTCATAATCACAACCTCCAGCTACTTGTCACATACTTGTCACATACTTGTCACAAACTTGTCACATATCTGTCACAAACGACGGATACCGCTTTCGGTCCAAAACACACACACACATCCCAATTCTGGTCTAGTTTCGCTTCCAGACTATATATTAACTACCCGCGACCATTCCAACAAGGTGGTTCAGACCTCACGACCTTCACAACCTTAAACCAAAACCCGGTAAATTTGTCCGGCAAGACCGGCTGGGACCCAATGAAAGCTATGATTGCCAATGAATGTCTATTTTATAGTACTGGTACATAACATGAACTTGCCCCCCACCCCCTGTTTTTTTTTTAGGTCATCCGTCCGCCATTGGATAGACTTCGAAGGACGAAATCACAAGGCCTTATATCAGCGGTTCTCATCCTGTGGGTCGCGACCTCTTTGGGGTTCGAACGACCCTTTCAAAAGGGTCGCCTAAAACCATCGGAAAACACCTATTACCCTACAGTTATGAAGAAGCAACGAAAATAATTTTGTACCTGGGGGTCGCCACAACATGAGAAAATAAATTAAATGGTCGCGGCATTAGAAAAGTTGAGAACCACTGCCTTATATAATCCTTTGTGAAGATAATCCGGTTACCTACACTATTCTTATTTTTACTACTGAACTCTCTCGATGCCACCAAATGATCCAACTCTGCGAGTCCTAATTCTTGACTGCTTTTTCAGCACCTGCAGGTCCCCGCCCTGTTGCAATCTTCTCTTTCCACCCGGCAGAAGTATCCTTCAAGCTTTCGTTTGATTAAGATAAGGCGGGGGATCTAGCTACTTTAATCTTTTTGTGGTTGATCTTGGATCTCGCAGTTCACAAAGCTCTCAAAATGACCCCTTAGAGATTATTTGTTTCTTTGGAAAAAAAAAACGATGTTGTCAAAGCAGATTGTCATTGACTTTGTTCTTAATTTTGGAACTCAGCTCAGAATGTGTAATTGAGTGCATTGTTCTTTTGTATCCTTAATTTTTAAACCCAAACTGTTTATTTTAGACTAAGATTATCACTCTTGGACTATTTCTAAACCTTTTCGGTCATAAATAAGTTTTATTTATAGAACGGTTTCAGGTGGGCCGATCCCGCATAATTCAAATTAAGTAGGATAATTTTACGACAACGTTTAATTATGTAACATTTTAATTATTATTTTTTTAAATCTCCCTTTTCCTAGTTCTCGTGGAACTAACGTCAACATTAATAATAACTGTCAATGAAGTAAATGGCTGGAAGTCACCAGGGGGAAAAAAATGGGGGTGTGGGGGGAGGGGTATTTTCTGTCAACACCGCCTACATCGGAGCGCTCTTGAAACAAAAACTTTATAACCAAATATTCATGGCTTTCAGACAAGATAATCTATCGTCTCTCGTAGACGGAAAGAGGTGGTACAGAACAACCATAAGGAACTTTATTAAGCCAGCCACTGCAATACCTGGCCTACACAGACGATATAGCGCTACTTGGTAGAAACAGCATTGATGATATAATTAAAACTTTCAGGGAACTTGAAGATGTGACGGTCAAAGCTGGTCTTGATGTAAATAAAGCGAAGGCAATATTTATGATAATGTCAGGAAATACGCACTGATGACTTCATCAATATGAACATCTACGCCTTTGAGAGGGTAGCTACTTTCAAATATCTAGGGGTGACTATAAATAAGCAAGAGGAAATACAATCGGAGGTGCAAGAAAGAATAACAGCATGCAACCGTTCTTATTTCAATTTACAAAAGCTACTTCAAAGCAAAAATCTCGCTAAGGGAACAAAGAAGGCAGTATACACCACTATCACAAGACCAGTAGTGAGACTTGGTTCCTACCAGAAAAGCAGAAAACCTGCTAAATATATGACCCGATGATAGACAATTTTGTTTTGGGAATCCGTACAAACTAAGAGCTATATCAATTGTACAAATACCCATCCATAGTCACAACAATAAAAAAAAAAGGCAGGACACATTGAATGGATGCCGGATTCTGGAGCAACAAAAACGATCTACAGGCAGAAACCTAAGGGCAGACGGCTCACCGGTCGAGCAAGACTGAGATGGATTGAAGATGCAGAGAAGGGCTTACAAAGGTTGGGGTTCGCACATGGAGGTGTAAAGCGATGGATCGATCCCATTAGAAGAATGGGGTGGAGCAGGCCAGGGCCCTAAATGGGATGAAGCGCCACTGATGTAAACATTTCAGACATTTGGATGGGAAGCGCTAGAAATAACGATAATAACAGGACATCACTAACTCTTCCACCAGCACAATATTAAATAAATTCAGTCCAATTGGGAGCCCTTAGGCTATGTTTTTTATCGAGAGATACTCCTTAGCTTAGACTCGCCCCTTAAAACTTTATAGGCCCCGGACATTTTTTGATAAATTCAAAATGCAAGAATGCATTTTTTTTTTACATACCGTAGTTAAATTTAGTTTCGCATCATTAAACACTTAACTGTAGAGCAACGGGAGAGATGCTAGTTAAGATTTTATGTGTCATTTGACCTAAGAGCCATCGTGTGAGGTCTGCAACACACATAACTGCATGAGGTCTCGTATATTTTAGGGGCTTACAGTTGGGCTGTAATTACATTAAATTATCAACTTTTACTGCTAGGTAGGGAAGGACAAAACCGAAAAGTAGCACGGGTGCTATAAAACGTCAAGCGACGTCTCTGCTTGATTAAGTGTGTTATGCAAACATTTTTGTAAAAATTGAAAAGTAATGTATTTTTAAAGTTATTATTTTAAAATATTTTTGGGATCAACTACATAAAAAATAATGAATTTACCACAAAATATTTTTAAAATTATGAAAAAAGAATTCCTTCCGAAAAATGGATCCATCCCAAAAAAGAAATGCTAAAATAGTTTTACATTTTGAACGAAAAAGAAAATCCAACAACATACGTTTATTTCTAAATATTTCCAAGTTTCACCTAAGTCAAAAAGAAGAAAAGCTTTTCTGTACAAAAGGCTATAGACCAGCGGTTCTCAACCTTTCTAATGCCGCGACCCCTTAATGCAGTTCCTCATGTTGTGGCGACCCCCAACCATAAACTTATGTTCGTTGCTACTTCTTAACTGTTATGTTGCTTCTGTTATGTATAGTAATGAAAATATGTAATATGCAGGATTTATTTCCATGGTTACAAATTGAACATAATTCAAACATGGTGATTAATCACGAAAAACAATAGATAATTATAAATTATGAACTATTTATTTCTAAAAACAAATAAATGAGATTTTGTCTTGAAGCATTGTGTAGCATGGGTAACAGTCTTAACATAACTACAGTAAACTACATTGCTACATTTTGCGACAGTATGCGTAAAAAGCTAACGTCAGTGCGAAGGTTGAGATTGTTTCTTTTTTACCAGATCAGAAATGCTCGGGGCAGTTTTTGCAAGCGCACAACGAAGATCATATTCCACAACAATTCTACTTCTTTATTTAGACTTGATTACCATGTCATCTACTCTTCTGCGGACAGTGTCGTTGGATAAAGGAAATTGTACTCAATTTCTTAACAAATGTATCTCCGATCATAACGCTAACAATGTCTTTGGCCGCTGGCAGCAATAAATCTTCAGCAATGGTGTGAGGTGTCACAGCTCTGGCGATTCTGAGTGCCACCAAATATGAAGCTTCAACGGCTGCTACGTTTTGTTTTTGGTACTTGCCTCCGGTTTCAAGTCTGGCTTTCTGGAGTCCATCAGCTTTACTTCTAAAATATTTGCTATCCGTGCCGGCAAATCTTGGATGCTTGCTATCAAAATGGCTTTTAGTTTGTTCGGCTTCATAGATTCGGCTGATAGAACTTCACAACAAATAACACATTGCGGTTTCTCAATCCCTGTTGTAATTATTGAGGTAAAACAATACTGCAAAAAATCCTCACTGTATTTTATTTTTTTAACGTTCTTCTCTACACGATTCATTGTCATGGGATGGTTTGCTAAAAGATGGTATATTGAAGATCTCAATGTAAAAAATAGACATGTAACATTTTGAAGAGTTTGAGAAAAGAGGATTTTAAACTTTGAAAGTATCCAACATATTCTCAAGTAAAAATTCAATTCTATAATTTGCATCTATTTAGTGATACCATTTTACTTTCAAAATATATCTGTTACTAGATATTTTGTGACAGGTTTTTACAGTTTATTATCAGACTGACTCAATATTGTGACTTGTCAACTTTTTCCACTGAAAATTGAAATTTATTAATTTAACTATATTTTATGTTTTTTTAAAAGCCAACTACATCTCTTATTCATCACTTATTAAACTTAAGTGACCTCTCTAAATAAGAAAACAAATTGTGACCGAAATAAAAAAACAATTTATTTTCAAAAAATCGTAAATTTGTTTTTTTTTTACCTGAAGCAGTGTACAAGCCACTGAAATCTTGTACAGGTGGTGTAATTTCCGTGTAATGACTCAGTGATAATGTAATAAATTATATCAAGTTTATACTTTCACAGTGCCATTATCATTCAGCTTATTATAACATATAAGTAATATGACTCATTATGACCTTGAACTGGTACTGAAATTGATGGAATAGGCTTATGTTATGCTATTTTACACATCAGTCATTACTCAGTTCACTGTAAGACTTTGATTAATAACATAAAAGATAATGGTCTGCATTTTCAATAACAATGAGAACATATAGATATTTTATAACGTGTTTAACACTACAGCGTTTAATCAGATGGGACTAAATACAATTGTTTAAAATGATTGACAATGACTATGTTGTAAATCATTGTAATGCTCTCATCACTCAATGGTCAGATTCAAAAGAAGGCGTGAAGCAGTAGACGAGCATACTTTTTATTTTGTGTTTTATTTTTATTTTTTGCCTTTATGAGGCAATCGTCGTTCATCAGGGGCGATTTTTAACAGAGACGTAACTTAGTAGGACAGCATGTTGAGCTTGGGAAAAATAGTTCTGACTGCAGGTGAGGGCGACTGAAACTGATTAAACTTAATCCTAAACTTTCCCGTCAGTAAACTGCTTCTAATCACATAAAACTTGAACACTGACTATCTTTACCCCATGTATTATCACTAGAAAGACTCCGCTTCCTAAACCGATATTTACTTTTGCCCTTAAATTTTCACTTGAAATTCATCGTAGATAACAATAGTTGCATTTATTGTTCGGTGTAATTTCAGCATCTGACATTTGACATATATTCTTTATTTATTTAAGTTTTCTTTACTTGCTATTGATTAAGCGCATCACTTGATATTAAAGGAGGTAACTTTGAGTTTTTTCTTCTACATTTTCACTGGACTTGTCAGATTCGTCTATTGTATGCTCTATTTATAATCCGCGATTACCCGTAAACGAGCTGATTTGTGCAGTAGTTTTCACTGTATGTTTAAGCTTTATTATGGGGTGAATAGGTCAAAGGGGGATATCTAACAAATGAAAATTGGTGACATTTCTGTTTTTTCAGCTGGACCAAAACAATCGGTTTCTAAGAAAATCATCATCGGAAATGTGTGTTTTCCAATGGTCCTTGGCGACCACCGCGAAAGGGTCTCGGAGGTATGCCTGAAAGAAACACTGAAGCGGATACATGTATTAATGTTTCGAATTGTTGTTTTGTTTTTTTCATGGAAATACCCCTTGTTACAAGTTGTTAGGAAAATGACCTTGTCACGTGTTGTCAGAAACATCACCATGTCACGAGTTGTTGGAAACATCTCCTTGTCACGTGTTGTCAGAAACATCACCATGTCACGTGTTGTCGGAAACATCACCTTGTCACGTTTTGTTAGAAACATTACCGTGTCACGTGTTGTTGGAAACATCACCGTGTCACGTGTTGTCGGAAACATCACCGGGTCACGTGTTGTCAGAAACATTAGAATAGAATGCAAAACTCATATAAATTACAAAAGCTGTTTCTACGGACGGTTATATCTTACATTTGCCTGTATAACAAGCATATTATTATCTAGCTATGTATTACCAGGACTAAGCAAGGGGAAACGGAGCCACCAGGAACAAGTGACCATCCTCTCAAGTGACCTTGACATTGTTTTTCATTCATTAATAGACCATAACAACTAAGCAATTAAAAGGAGAAGGAAAAAAAACACTATTGTATAAATGAATTCAATTCATAATCTGTTTTTCATTGAATTACTTTTGTCCCGAGGATTTCCCGGTATACCGGGATGAGGTTTTCTTCAATCCCGTTTTTCCGGGATATGCACACAACCCCCCCCCCCCCCCCCCCGTGAAATTAGAGACCATAGTCATATGACTTGCTGTTGTTGAGCTTGTGTCACAGGAGCGCTTCTTTGGCTATCCTTTAAAGTAGGTGTTCAAAACGCTTACACTTGCACTGACACATTTTATACTCGTATCATGTTTGTTTTCCCTCTCCCATTTAAGAGCAGTTCTTAAGATAGAATACACCAACGTATCAAGGGCACAGGTGTGTGAATCGAACAAGACGGATCTCACTTGTAGACTTAAGCTTTCAATATCCAGAAGGAAAAAAAATAGTTATTTTAAGTTAACGATAAAAAAAAATAAAAAAAAAAAATGTCTGAGCAGTTTGGCCGGTTATCACGACCAGGACATGATCGACTATAATTTTCTGGGAATTTCCAGTGTCGGGTTGAAGGCATTGTCTATACGTGTTTGAACACACACACACACAAAATGGTGACGTTTCCCTTTAAGTATCGGTAACTTGAGAGGTCACGAATCAAAATACAGGTTTCTCGTTGTAATTCGACAGCCAACATTCATCTCCTTTGTTTTGGAGAACCGAGTTTTAGAGGAACGTTTCGATTTCCTGGAAATGTTTGTTTCGAGAGACCCCATTAATCCAAGTGGACAGCCTTGGACACTCATTCTTGTCATAAACTCTTCCATTATGGACCGGCTTTTTTTAGTTTGTTTTTCTTTACAAATGTCGGTGGAGTAACTGCAGACGGTTACTGTTATGAGGGATGACGTATTTTGAGAGACGCTTTGCCCGCCTACCACGTGCATGACCTCTTTCAAGTCGGTCCCGTGTTGGGGCGGCTAGGAAAAATATCCCTTTGTTGATACTTTTGTTTACTATCGTCCGTTTCTGTCGAACATGATAGAACGATCTAGAGAATGCGGGAAGCAGTAAGACTGCGTATTCCATTTCCAGAAGGATCATCTGAAACTGGGTATAAAAGGATAAGAATAAATGACGGGGGAGAGATTTTCCTTTCCTTGATTACGAGGCATGCTGTGTGTCATTATACTTTGTTGTGTGTAGAGATTTTCATTTCCTCGTACAATTTTGTGCTCATTGTATTTTTATATACAGTACCGGTACCAGCACATCTGTAAGTTTATAATTTTAATCATATTTCTCTTTGTGTTATTATTTAATTGAAGTTCACTAATTAAACAAGTTATTAATTGTAATTAGCTCTGGCCTTGATTGTCGTTTTATTTGTTATTATTTTTAACCTTTGGTATCGTCCTTTATTATGGACTGTTTTTAGAACGAGCCCTAGACAAAACAACAGAGATTAAATTCTCCATCTATAACGGTCCGTAATAGTAATAGTTACGCAAATCTTATTGCAACGTATCTCATCACGTCTATTTTAAAACCTCAACCTTGTATAACAGTAGATGGCGATTATCAGAAAGATTTGGGATGGTTCGGATGGTTAGCAAATGATCCGGATAATCGAAGACTCCCGATGAAAGTTTGCATTGAAGAACTTAATGCATAGACAGTACGATTCTTGTCTTATGTGCGCATTTAATTTATTGTACAATGTATAACATGGAAAGACCATTCATTTTATTAATTTTTTGGAATTGTGATTTCTTAAAACCTATTTGTTCGACAAGAGTCGGAATTATTTTCCGTTGTTTGTGCACGACAATGTGCGTTGCGTATGATAGTAATAATAATAATAATACATTAAAAAAAAATAATAATAAAGACAGGGGCTTGGGATAATTGGCTACATGGATATTGAACAAACTGTGTCCGGCTCCAACGATATACAACACTGTTATAAACAATAGGTAGACATTCATTGCCGTTTCACGTATCCATCAATACACAGGTTCCAAAACCTTGTTGGGTCGTGACCTGGTTTTATTGACACCAACCAACAAGCCCGATACATGAATAAAATAATACTGTAGCAGAACAGAGAAACAAAATAGAGTGTTTGAGAGAAGACACCCAGAATAGAGGCGGTGTATGAGAGAAGACATCCAGAATAGAGGCGGTGTTTGAGAGAAGGCATCCAGAATAGAGGCAGTGTTTGAGAGAAGACATCCAGAATAGAGGCAGTGTTTGAGAGAAGACATCCAGAATAGAGGCGGTGTTTGAGAGAAGGCATCCAGAATAGAGGCAGTGTTTGAGAGAAGACATCCAGAATAGAGGCAGTGTTTGAGAGAAGACATCCAGAATAGAGGCGGTGTATGAGAGAAGACATCCAGAATAGAGGCGGTGTATGAGAGAAGACATCCAGAATAGAGGCGGTGTATGAGAGAAGACATCCAGAATAGAGGCGGTGTTTGAGAGAAGACATCCAGAATAGAGGTGGTGTATGAGAGAAGACATCCAGAATAGAGGCAGTGTATGAGAGAAGACATCCAGAATAGAGGCGGTGTATGAGAGAAGACATCTAGAATAGAGGCGGTGTATGAGAGAAGACATCCAGAATATAGGCACTGTATGAGAGAAGACATCCAGAATAGAGGCACTGTATGCGAGAAGACATCCAGAATAGAGGCGGTGTATGAGAGAAGACATCTAGAATAGAGGCGGTGTATGAGAGAAGACATCCATAATAGAGGCACTTTGTGAGAGAAGACATCCAAAATATAGGCAGTGTATGAGAGTAGACATCCAGAATAGAGGCACTGTATGAGAGAAGACATCCAGAATAGACGCAGTGTATGAGAGAAGACATCCAGAGTAGAGGCAGTGTATGAGAGAAGACATCCAGAATAGAGGCACTGTATGAGATAAGACATCCATAATAGAGGCAGTGTATGAGAGAAGATATCCAGAATAGAGGCGGTGTATGAGAGACGACATCTAGAATAGATGCGGTGTATGAGAGAAGACATCCATAATAGAGGCACTTTATGAGAGAAGACATCCAAAATATAGGCAGTGTATGAGAGTAGACATCCAGAATAGAGGCACTGTATGAGAGAAGACATCCAGAATAGACGCAGTGTATGAGAGAAGACATCCAGAATAGAGGCAGTGTATGAGAGAAGATATCCAGAATAGAGGCGGTGTATGAGAGAAGACATCTAGAATAGAGGCGGTGTATGAGAGAAGACATCCAGAATATAGGCACTGTATGAGAGAAGACATCCAGAATAGAGGCACTGTATGCGAGAAGACATCCAGAATAGAGGCGGTGTATGAGAGAAGACATCTAGAATAGAGGCGGTGTATGAGAGAAGACATCCATAATAGAGGCACTTTGTGAGAGAAGACATCCAAAATATAGGCAGTGTATGAGAGTAGACATCCAGAATAGAGGCACTGTATGAGAGAAGACATCCAGAATAGACGCAGTGTATGAGAGAAGACATCCAGAGTAGAGGCAGTGTATGAGAGAAGACATCCAGAATAGAGGCACTGTATGAGATAAGACATCCATAATAGAGGCAGTGTATGAGAGAAGATATCCAGAATAGAGGCGGTGTATGAGAGACGACATCTAGAATAGATGCGGTGTATGAGAGAAGACATCCATAATAGAGGCACTTTATGAGAGAAGACATCCAAAATATAGGCAGTGTATGAGAGTAGACATCCAGAATAGAGGCACTGTATGAGAGAAGACATCCAGAATAGACGCAGTGTATGAGAGAAGACATCCAGAATAGAGGCAGTGTATGAGTGTAGACATCCAGAATAGAGGCACTGTATGAGAGAAGACATCCAGAATAGAGGCAGTGTATGAGAGTAGACATCCAGAATAGAGGCATTGTATGAGAGAAGACATCCAGAATAGAGACACTGTATGAGAGAAGACATCCAGAATAGAGGCACTGTATGAGAGAAGACATCCAGAATAGAGACACTGTATGAGAGAAGACATCCAGAATGGAGGCACTGTATGAGAGTAGACATCCAGAATAGAGGCACTGTATGAGAGTATGAGAGTTATGCACTTATTGATCCCAGAGGTCAGCTTCTTGTCAGGTTTGGCCTCAGCTTTCTTGGCCTGCTGCTTCTCTACTGCAAAACATTTCCACAGCCTGATGGTCTCATCTGCAGCGACACTGGCAATGGTGCTGCCATCTGGTGACATGGCCATGCACAGGACACGTTATCTGTGGCCAATCAAGTCAACCACCTTGGTTATGGTGGGGTACTTCCAAATACTGAGGTGGTTGAGGGCGTAACCGTGCCCTGAGATCAGTTCTTTATGCTCTTGAGACCACAGAATAGAACACACAAGGGATTCTGTATCATATGCGCCTACACAGGCACCAGACTGGGCATTCCGTATGTGTCTGTCTGCCGTTCCTCCTGTAGCCAGCAAGTACGATTGCCATGGACACCAAGACATTGCCTTAACAACTGATTGGTGGTCACTCAAAGTGTAGACATGTTGCAGGTGGTGAGGAAGCAATTTGATTTGACGAGATATTGATCACATTGCCATTGCCACCACTGGCCAAATATCTGCCGTCAGGGGACCAGCGGAGTCCACAAACTTCTTGGGTGTGGCTCTGCAGGGTGGCAACATGATGGTTTGCCACTCGCAAATCATGATGGTGTATAGCACCGGTAGGAGATCCACTGGAGAGTATATGTGTGTTCCGTGACATGCTTCCAACACGCTATGCGCATGCCCTGGCACGGACCGAATCAACTTTTGCTGGTCGGAATCCCATAGCTGCACAACTCCAGTGCTTAGGCCCACAGCCAGCACAGCACTCTCCCTGACCCACGAGACAGCTGATGTGTAGTCATCAGTAGTAGCCAGTCCATCAGCTGAGTTATCGTCCCATTGCCAGCATTCCACAGAAATGCAGCTGAACCAAGCGCCACGGTCAGGACGGTGCCCGCAGACAAATCAATGAGGTTTAGGTGGTAATCATCAAGCAACAAATCAATGAGGTTTAGGTGGTAATCATCAAGCAACAAATCAATGAGGTTTAGGTGGTAATCATCAAGCAACAAATCAATGAGGTTTAGGTGGTAATCATCAAGCAAGCCAGGAGCATCCAGTGTCCTCTCTGTTTCACTGGAAGTGACTCTGGAGCTGGTTGACTGTTTGGCACCAACGTTGCCACAACTGTACAAGACACGCTAGGATCCCTCCCTCCCCTCCCCCTCCCCCCAATGGCCTGTGGGACGCCCGGTCGGCTGAAAACGCTGCTTTTAAAGAAAATTTTTACCTCCGTCATAAACTTGCCCCAATACTGTCACCGAACGGTCGTATTAGCCTTGCCGCGGCCCCCCTCCTCGGTTTGCCTGGACATTACTCACTGACCACCCTCCTCTACATTCCAAGGCCAGTTGGGGTGGGGAGTACGTTGGGGAAGACCTAATGAACCCTGGCTCTGGCTCGATAAAAAAAACATGTTATAAAATTATTAAATTTGTCAATTGTTGTTAAGTGCATGTTTATAAAGTTCATGCATTTCTCTACTAATTGAACTTGTTATTTAACAAAAATATGAAAAGTTAGTTTGATTTTGTGCATGTTTATATACCCCACCCTCAATAAATTTTTCCATAGCAACCATATTTACACTTGCTTACCACGACTCTAAAACAATAACATTTAATTTAATATTTAAATAAAAAGCGAATAAATTATAAACTAACCCTACAGGAAAAAGTAAAAATTTAATTGAGGGAGATAACTCTAAATGTTTGCTTTTCATTTCTTTACATGTGCAAGTTGGTGTAATTTTTAAAAAAAAATCTTATTCTAACATTTGGATTACATAATCTGTGTGATTTATCTGATAACTATAATTTGATTCAAGTGATAAGTGTATTTATAGTTACTGCTTGTTACTTTTAAACGTGGGTAACAACACAAAAAAAAAAAAAAGGTCTATTCGACCATTAAAACAAAAGTTAAGTTTTGTGGCAATAAACATACATTTCATACAAGATCAGTTGTTGACACTGTTCAAAAAGATGAACGACCTGTTATCGAGGCTGATAAACCTTGCTCATCTGCCCAAAAAATTAAACTTCAAGAGCAGAATTATTTTGGACAGAGCATGAGTGCCAACAATGGATTTATCCTTATGGATTTAGGTCAATTGTTTACATTTGTGTCAACTAATATGAGGGGTTGTCATTGCAGTCAGTACATGAGTTGTGATCATTGCAGTCAATACATGAGTTGTGATCATTGCAGTCAATACATGAGTTGTGATCATTGCAGTCAATACATGAGTTGTGATCGTTGCAGTCAATACATGAGTTGTGATCATTGCAGTCAGTACATGAGTTGTGATCAATGCAGTCAGTACATGAGTTGTGATCACTGCAGTCAGTACACGAGTTGTGATCATTGTAGTCAGTACATGAGGTGGGATCATTGCTGTCAGTTCATGAGTTGTGATCACTGCAGTCAGTACACGAGTTGTGATCATTTTAGTCAGTACATGAGGTGGGATCATTGCTGTCAGTACACTTTGTCATGTGAACTCAATGAAAGTTTTCGAAGTGGATATGCACCTGAGGTGAACCTGAGAATGGTAGCTTTTTGCCCGAGCTGTTGGAATGGGCTATGCAGCGCTAAAGATCTTCTCCTTGTATTTGAATAGTCCGGATCCCATGACCAAAAATAATTATAAAAGTATTTTTTTCAAAAATTCATTCTGCTAGCAGACAAGTGGCCACAAAAAGCATGGAATCAGCTGCAGTTGAATTGGGACAGAGCCATTGAAGGAGAACATACAATTACAAAGCTGGACTTTGACAGTTCTGGGGATAGTGGATAGTGGAGTTGTTGACGCGCAATTTCCGTAGATGGCACTTGGCAAGCGTAGAGGCCATGCAAGTCACCACGGTGTTGTCACTACCATTTCTATTCAGACTGGTAAATGTATAGACACTGAGATTCTGTCAAATATACGTAAAGGATGTCAGCACTGGGAAGAGAGATGGGGCACACAAGAGTTTGAATTGTGCAAATTGACCCATAATTGTCAAATCAACCATATGGGTAGTGGCTGGGGCTATGGAGGCTGTGGGTGCAGTGAGAAAATAACGAATGCTTTAAATAAGTTAATATGGGATCGTTGTTCAAAAGAGTATTTTGTTGAAAAAGGAACAGTAGAAGTGGCGGTCCATAGTGCTGTGTCATATTTTAATGACGCAGCTTCTTCTATATT
Source organism: Omphiscola glabra (assembly GCA_964017045.1). Taxonomy (NCBI): domain Eukaryota; kingdom Metazoa; phylum Mollusca; class Gastropoda; family Lymnaeidae; genus Omphiscola; species Omphiscola glabra. The sequence goes on from OZ024805.1 coordinate 30,775,938, forward strand.
AAAATGATCTGAACACCTTGGGATCCAGAGTGGATATTTCACCGAGAAAAGCTGCATGGCCAAGGACAAGATTCCAAAAAATTCCTCTACCGTTAAAGCCTCTGAAACAACCTTTAAGAGAAGAAAAAGACTGAGAGCCATGAGAAAAGGCTTTTTAGACCCCAAAGAAGCTAAGGGAAGGGAATATGTACACTCCTGGAGGACATTAGACATGATTTGGTACAGGAAGGGAATATGTACACTCCTGGAGGACATTAGACATGATTTGGTACAGAATGGGAATACGTACACTCCTGGGGGACATTAGACATGATTTAGTACAGGAAGGGAATATGTACACTCCTGGAGGACATTAGACATGATTTAGTACAGGAAGGGAATATGTACACTCCTGGAGGACATTAGACATGATTTAGTACAGGAAGGGAATATGTACACTCATGGAGGACATTGAGACATTATTTAGTACAGGAAGGGAATATGTACACCCCTGTAGGACATTACACATGATTTAGGACAGGAAGGCAATATGTACACTCATGGAGGACATTGAGACATTATTTAGTACAAGAAGGGAATATGTACACTCCTGGAGGACATTAGACATGATTTAGTACAGGAAGGGAATATGTATGTATTCAATTTTCCCGGAAACTTCATTTTCGTCTTTGTCATTTAATTTCAAAAAATGATATTCTGAACAATTTTTGTTGGATTGGCATGAACTTTGCCATGGATATTTCTAACCCTATTATGAAGGCCTGAAGTAAAATAAATGCAGTACACTGAAGGTAAATATTTCTTTGGTTGCTTCCTAGATTTTTTTTTAAAAAAGCACATTTCTTGCATTCTCGTAATACTCAATTTTTAAAAATTCACACACAAAACAACTGTGCATTACAATTACAATACAACAATTTTACTTCCAGCGACATGAAGGAGAAGAACATGCAATTCCAGCCCTCCAAATGCTAATTGTGAACACTTGTGCAAATAGTCAAGGCTAAATGTCAATTTGTAGCTGAGCTATGCGTGTTGACAAATATGAGCTATTTTTAGTAACGCGGCGGCCATAATTGGATCCTAATTTGCATAAAACTTATAATTTAATCCTCAGGTACTAATTATCAATCCCGTAGAATCTATCTATGTGGTTGAAATTAATTTTAATTAAGTTATCTTCAATTTTAGGCTCCCATGGGGGTCTTCTACTTAAGTGTTTAGTTTTAGTCGCAACCCAAATAGAAAACCCTCCATTAATCCGTCCGGAGTTGCTGCCCATGGGTCCACTTAAAACTTCTCTAGACAGAGGGTACTGCCAGGTTAAAACTACTCTAGGCAGAGGGTACTGCCAGGTTAAAACTACTCTAGACAGAGGGTACTGCCAGTGGCGTAGTGAGGGGGGGCAAGGGGCATCATGCCCCGGGCGCTACTCACAAAGGGGCGCCAAATGGTATATTTCACATATATTATTGTATGGTTTTCGAATAGGGGGGGCGCTAAAAATGTATTTTGCCCCGGGCGCGAGTTAAGCTCGCTACGCCACTGGGTACTGCCAGGTTAAAACTACTCTAGACAGAGGGCACTGCCAGGTTAAACCTACTCTAGACAGAGGGTACTGCCAGGTTAAACCTACTCTAGACAGAGGGCACTGCCAGGTTAAACCTACTCTAGACAGAGGGCACTGCCAGGTTAAACCTACTCTAGACAGAGGGCACTGCCAGGTTAAAACTACTCTAGACAGATGGCACTGCCAGGTTAAAACTACTCTAGACAGAGGGCACTGCCAGGTTAAAACTACTCTAGACAGATGGCACTGCCAGGTTAAAACTACTCTAGACAGAGGGCACTGTCAGGTTAAAACTACTCTAGGCAGAGGGCACTGCCAGGTTAAAACTACTCTAGACAGAGGGCACTGTCAGGTTAAAACTACTCTAGACAGAGGGTACTGTCAGGTTAAAACTTCTCTAGACAGAGGGTACTGTCAGGTTAAAACTACTCTAGACAGAGGGTACTGTCAGGTTAAAACTTCTCTAGACAGAGGGTACTGTCAGGTTAAAACTACTCTAGACAGAGGGTACTGCCAGGTTAAAACTACTCTCGACAGAGGGCACTGCCAGGTTAAAACTACTCTAGACAGAGGGTACTGTCAGGTTAAAACTACTCTAGACAGAGGGTACTGCCAGGTTAAAACTACTCTAGACAGAGGGCACTGTCAGGTTAAAACTTCTCTAGACAGAGGGTACTGCCAGGTTAAACCTACTCTAGACAGAGGGCACTGCCAGGTTAAACCTACTCTAGACAGAGGGTACTGTCAGGTTAAACCTACTCTAGACAGAGGGTACTGCCAGGTTAAACCTACTCTAGACAGAGGGCACTGCCAGGTTAAACCTACTCTAGACAGAGGGCACTGCCAGGTTAAACCTACTCTAGACAGAGGGCACTGCCAGGTTAAAACTACTCTAGACAGATGGCACTGCCAGGTTAAAACTACTCTAGACAGAGGGCACTGCCAGGTTAAAACTACTCTAGACAGATGGCACTGCCAGGTTAAAACTACTCTAGACAGAGGGCACTGTCAGGTTAAAACTACTCTAGGCAGAGGGCACTGCCAGGTTAAAACTACTCTAGACCGAGGGCACTGTCAGGTTAAAACTACTCTAGACAGAGAGCACTGCCAGGTTAAAACTACTCTAGACAGATGGCACTGTCAGGTTAAAACTACTCTAGACAGAGGGCACTGTCAGGTTAAACCTACACTAGACAGAGGGCACTGTCAGGTTAAAACTACTCTAGACAGAGGGCACTGTCAGGTTAAACCTACTCTAGACAGAGGGCACTGTCAGGTTAAAAACTACTCTAGACAGAGGGCACTGTCAGGTTAAACCTACTCTAGACAGAGGGCACTGCCAGGTTAAACCTACTCCAAACAGAGGGCACAGTCAGGTTAAACCTACTCTAGACAGAGGGCACTACCAGGTTAAACCTACTCTAGACAGAGGGCACTGCCAGGTTAAACCTACTCTAGACAGAGGGCACTGTCAGGTTAAACCTACTCTAGACAGAGGGCACTGTCAGGTTAAAACTACTCTAGACAGAGGGCACTGTCAGGTTAAACCTACTCTAGACAGAGGGCACTGCCAGGTTAAACCTACTCTAGACAGAGAGCTTTGCCAGGTTAAACATACTCTAGACAGAGGGCACTGCCAGGTTAAACCTACTCTAGACAGAGGGCACTGCCAGGTTAAACCTACTCTAGACAGAGGGCACTGCCAGGTTAAACCTACTCTAGACAGAGGGCACTGCCAGGTTAAACCTACTCTAGACAGAGGGCACTGTCAGGTTAAACCTACTATAGACAGAGGGCACTGTCAGGTTAAACCTACTCTAGACAGAGGGCACTGTCAGGTTAAACTTACTCATAACTTGTCGGCCACCACGTTTGACAAACTTATAGAAACGAATAGGAAAAGGGTTTGGGGGGGGGGGGTTCTACCATAGTTCAAATAGTCAAACTAAGGTCAAGAGATGTGCAGATTATTTCTTGGTATCACTGCGCGTTGCGCGCCAAGACGCCTTGTTGTGATCCGGGAATAGCCCCCACGTCATAGCCGATGAAAATAGACCACAAAATAGATATTCAAGACAGCTAGTCGCTGCGACGTATTTATGTCCCATCGATTATTTCGAGTGTTGCCTTCCGCAAGAGTGCGGCGCAGCGGCGATCTATTTGTGGGTTTGTTGTTGAACACAGAACTGTTTAAGGACGAGACGTTGTCCTCAAACAATACGCATCTTGCCACCACTCCACCCAGGGCCGGCTTAAGCTATTTTAGTGCCCAAGGCACAAACCCACATGGGTGCCCCTCATCTTTCACTGACCGTGACCGCTGGTATGTTCAATATTATGCAAAGAAAACAGTTGTTAACAAATATGTTTGTAGTTTGTACTACTATCACTTATATAAAACCTACAATAAAGTATTTCTGTATTAAAATTAATAGTTAATAAATTGTAGCAAACTTGAATGTGAATTTTTATTATAATGTATTTCTTCATTTTCATAGCACTTGTTCAATTTTCAGTTGTTTATGGACTTAAATTTGTTCAAAAAAAATATTTCTTGAGGAATTGTGGTGCCCCCAAACGCTTGGTGCCCAAGGCATGTGCCTTGTTTACGTAATGGTTAATCCAGCCCTGACTCCACCCTTGTCCACACTGGACGCATGTGGCTCACCGCATAGAGAGTTTATTGCCAGGAAGTATAAACACAAATATAAAGACCAAAGATTAATTAGATTTAAACTTCTAAATACGTCGGGTAATGTAAATAATCCAATTAACGCCAAACAGACATGAGAATGAGAGGGACACAAATGAAAGCCCAATCTCTTATTGTTAACATTTGTTGAGGGTCGTTCGCTAATAACGTCACGCTCAGGGGTGAGGCGGGGGGGGGGGGGGGGTCGAGAATTTGTGACGTCACACATTTTTATTAATTAATTTTTTAAATCTAAAATTTTCTCATTTTGAAAAATCTTTCTTCAGTTAATTTAAAAAAAACATTAATTTGAGGTCGAAAGTGCCTCAGGTATAATAAGTAGCCTACCGGGAAACTCATATCGAAAAAAAATGACGCAAAAAAAGTTGTGGCCATTTTACATTCGGCTCGGGTAGGACTTCGTTCTGTTGTGTTTTACGTCACAGTTTTCTTATTGTACTACATCTTAATCCATTATGGGGAAATGTTACAGGATAAAATAAAATCTTAGTTTAGTAATGAACATTTTATGTATGTTTTTTAATTTTTAAAAGGTTTTACGTGACACTAAAAAGAAAAAAAAGAAGGGGGGGGGGTAAATAATGTATGATACTTTGTGAATGGGGGGGGGGAGGGGGTCTGAAAATGTCATTTTTTGAGTGACGTAATTTTGCGGACGACTCCATTAGATATATTGGCTGATCTCTCTTGGTCTTGCTGGTTTAAGATATTTTTTTTCCTCTCGCAAACTTGAAAATAGATCAGCCATAGAATAGATCAGGCATAGAATAGATCAGCCATAGAATAGATCAGGCATAGAATAGATCAGGCATAGAATAGATCAGTCATAGAATAGATCAGGCATAGAATAGATGAGCCACAGAATAGTTCAGCCATAGAATAGATCAGCCATAGAATAGATCAGGCATATAATAGATCAGCCATATAATAGACCAGCCACAGAAAAGATCAGCCATAGAATAGATGAGCCATAGAATAGACCAGCCACAGAATAGATGAGCCATAGAATAGATCAGCCATAAAGGACTTCCGTAATTTAGAAATCTTTAACATACTGACGCACGCGCAGTGACTCTAAAATGCTATCCGTAGGACGTCCGCAGGATCCTTTACCCCCCTCCCCCCTCTTTCATCCGCAGTTTTCTGCTATTGAACAAAAGCCCCCTCTCCCACTCCCCTCCCCCTAGCTCCCATTTTTGCTTAACGTACATAAACGAAAGATTTACGTCACACTTACGTTCGTAAATTACGTTGTATAATTTATTTTAAGCAGTCACAGTTTAAGAACGCCACGGTGCGAATGAACCATAATGTCATTAATTGATCATTAATCTCACGTTATCGTTCCCGTTACCCTGACGTTATCGCGGTTGAATTCCATATGCCTATGACCTGTCAGAAGGCTCACTGGCAATGGACCTGTCATACGACTCAACGGCATGCCAGATGACTCAATGACAGTGACTCAGTTTAGTTATCTTAATTTTCGAGGGCAGTCTTGTTGACATCCTGTAATGTAGGTGGCAGGCGTCAGAAAATAATAACATTCCCTAGATTTGTGCGCAAAGGACGCATGCCGTCGTAGTTACGATCATCATCGCTATACAAAGAAATATACCGCTATATAAACCAAGATAGACTTTCTTGATGAACTCTGGAAAATTATTTCTATCTACCTGTCACCATACTGCTCTAGTTGTCCTCTTACTGTCCTCTTGTTGTCCTCTTACTGTCCTTTTGTTGTCCTCTTACTGTCCTCTTGTTGTCCTCTTACTGTCATCTTGGTGTCCACTTACTGTCCTCTTGTCCTCTTACTGTCCTCTTGTGTCCTCTTACTGTCCTCTTACTGTACTCTTACTGTCCTCTTGCTGTCCTCTTGTTGTCCTCTTACTGTCCTCTTTTTGTCCTCTTACTGTCCTCTTGTTGTCCTCTTACTGTCCTCTTGTTGTCCTCTTACTGTCCTCTTGTTGTCCTCTTGTTGTCCTCTTAATGTCCTCTTTTTCTCCTCTTACTGTCCTCTTGTTGTCCTCTTACTGTCCTCTTACTGTCCTCTTATCCACTTGTCCTCTTACTGTCCTCTTACTGTCCTCTTGTGTCCTCTTACTGTCCTCTTACTGTCCTCTTACTGTCCTCTTGTGTCCTCTTACTGTCATCTTGGTGTCCTCTTACTGTCCTCTTGTCCCCTCTTACTGTCCTCTTGTCCCCTCTTACTGTCCTCTTACTGTCCTCTTACTGTCCTCTTACTGTCCTCTAGTTGTCCTCTTACTGTCCTCTTACTGTCCTTTTGTTTTGTTGTCCTCTTACTGTCCTCTTGTTGTCCTCTTACTGTCATCTTGGTGTCCACTTACTGTCCTCTTGTCCTCTTACTGTCCTCTTGTGTCCTCTTACTGTCCTCTTACTGTACTCTTACTGTCCTCTTGATGTCCTCTTGTTGTCCTCTTACTGTCCTCTTACTGTCCTCTTGTTGTCCTCTTACTGTCCTCTTGTTGTCCTCTTACTGTCCTCTTTTTCTCCTCTTACTGTCCTCTTGTTGTCCTCTTACTGTCCTCTTGTTGTCCTCTTACTGTCCTCTTATCCACTTGTCCTCTTACTGTCCTCTTACTGTCCTCTTACTGTCCTCTTACTGTCCTCTTGTGTCCTCTTACTGTCATCTTGGTGTCCTCTTACTGTCCTCTTGTGTCCTCTTACTGTCATCTTGGTGTCCTCTTACTGTCCTCTTGTCCCCTCTTACTGTCCTCTTGTCCCCTCTTACTGTCCTCTTACTGTACTCTTACTGTCCTCTTACTGTCCTCTTGTTGTCCTCTTACTGTCCTCTTTTTGTCCTCTTACTGTCTTGTTGTCCTCTTACTGTCCTCTTGTTGTCCTCTTAATGTCCTCTTTTTCTCCTCTTACTGTCCTCTTGTTGTCCTCTTACTGTCCTCTTGTTGTCCTCTTGGATGCTACATAACATCTAAGTGTTATTTTTAAATTTTATTCTGTTTTTAGTGTTGTTTGTTCGCTGATGAAGGCTTCCTGTCGACACGTTCCTTGTTTTGCTGCGTCCTTTCATTTTAAGGTTTTCCCATACTTTGTTAAGCTCATTTCCTTTTTGTTTTAAAAACCTGAATGCAGTCTCCCCCCGCCCCCCACTTATGACCATTTCTGGCTGCACTGTCGTTAACCTATTATCTTTAAGCTATCGGCAGTGGCGTAGCGAGCTTAACTCGCCTAACTCGCGCCCGGTGCACAATACCTTTTTAGCGCCCCCCCCCCTTTTCGAAAACATACAATATTATATGTAAAACATACCATTTGGCGCCCCTTTGTGAGTAGCGCCCGGGGCATGATGCCCCTCTTTGCCCCCCTCGCTACGTCACTGGCTATCGGGAGTAAACAAATAATTTAGATCTTACTTTTCTGAAATTAAACCTTGCAACATTTTAGATATTTTTTTTTTTTTTTGGAGTCGACAACCTTTAGAGTTGAAGTAGGGGTAAAGGGAATAGGAAGGAGTGTGGGGGGGGGGGACACACATTTGAAGCCGTCAGGGGCGCCCATTAATTACGTCAACAAAGAAGGGGGGAGGGGTTTGGAAATGTTAGACAGTTGTTGACAAAGGAGAGAGGGGGGGGGGGGGTAGATAAGTTGATGTCAACATGTTTTTCTATTCAAATTTTAATCTTAAAAATTGACTGGTTCTTACATTATTTTAAACAATTTATTGAGTGTCTGTGCACTGCAGATGGCTGGTCAGAATGTTATAGCACACTTTGTTAGTGCAAGACAAGTCAAAAGTTGGCCTCTCTTCGCCTGTCATTTTTCTATGTATCCGCTCCCTAGAGTGATTAACACATTGTACACGGTGTTCAATTAAAAAAAAGAAACCCCCAACACATCGGTGTTCAATAATAATAATAATAATAAAGTTCATTGGAAAAATCACGCATCATCCACAAAGGCTCGAAGCGCGGTACAAAAAACAAAGCTGGGAGATAATAACTAGCTGGAAAAGATGGTAGACAACATCATCCCAGCAGGTGTTTGCGAAATAGATTAGTTTTTAAATTTGTTTTGGTGGACTCCAGCGTCTGACTGTTTCTGAGAGCGTCAGGAAGGGTGTTCCAAATGGTTGGGCCAGCAAATGCGAACGTGCGCTTTCCGTAAGTCTCAAGGAGAACACGCGGTATCGAGAGTTTGCCACTATCGTATGAGCGGAGTTGTCTAGTGGGTACATCATGCGTCATGGGCGCTTTGATATAGGACGGCCCCAGGTCATGCAAGCAGCGGTAGCACAGAGTTGCAATTTTGTACTCTATGCGAGCGCGGACCGGCAGCCAATGCAGTTCTCTCATAATAGTGTTATCATAGTCGAATTTGCGTTTACGAAGGTCAATCCGAGCCGCATTATTCTGTGCTTTTTGAATTGTATCCAGGAGCGTAGCAGTAGTCCATGCGTGATAGCACAAATGCAGACATCAGCCTCTTTGATGCATCCAACATTAAGAAAGGTCTGATATGACTAATTCTGCGCAGCTCTAGAAAAATCGCCTTGCAAATTATGTTAATGTGATTTTCCATAGTTAGCGTTCTGTCTAAGTAGACACCCATGTTTCGCACTGTTTGAGCAAACTCAATCTACACGCCCGAGAGAGTAAAAGATGGTGTATCTTTTAAAGATTTTAACTTTTGAGCGGTAGCAATGGGGATCAGCTCAGGCTTTTCATCATTGAACTATACCAACTCAGAGACAGAGAGAGCTTATGGCAACTATTGAACTATACCAACTCAGAGACAGAGAGAGCTTATGGCAACTATTGAACTATACCAACTCAGAGACAGAGAGAGCTTATGGCAACTATTGAACTATACCAACTCAAAGACAGAGAGAGCTTATGGCAACTATTGAACTATACCAACTCAGAGACAGAGAGAGCTTATGGCAACTATTGAACTATACCAACTCAAAGACAGAGAGAGCTTATGGCAACTATTGAACTATGCCAACTCAGAGACAGAGAGAGCTAATGGCAACTATTGAACTATACCAACTCAGAGACAGAGAGAGCTTATGGCAACAATTGAACTATACCAAATCAGAGACAGAGAGAGCTAATGGCAACTATTGAACTATACCAACTCAGAGACAGAGAGAGCTAATGGCAACTATTGAACTATACCAACTCAGAGACAGAGAGAGCTTATGGCAACTATTGAACTATACCAACTCAGAGACAGAGAGAGCTAATGGCAACTATTGAACTATACCAACTCAGAGACAGAGAGAGCTTATGGCAACTATTGAACTATACCAACTCAGAGACAGAGAGAGCTAATGGCAACTATTGAACTATACCAACTCCGAGACAGAGAGAGCTTATGGCAACTATTGAACTATACCAACTCAGAGACAGAGAGAGCTTATGGCAACTATTGAACTATACCAACTCAGAGACAGAGAGAGCTTATGGCAACTATTGAATTATACCAACTCAGAGACAGAGAGAGCTTATGGCAACTATTGAACTATACCAACTCAGAGACAGAGAGAGCTAATGGCAACTATTGAACTATACCAACTCAGAGACAGAGAGAGCTTATGGCAACTATTGAACTATACCAACTCAGAGACAGAGAGAGCTAATGGCAACTATTGAACTATACCAACTCAGAGACAGAGAGAGCTTATGGCAACTATTGAACTATACCAACTCAGAGACAGAGAGAGCTAATGGCAACTATTGAACTATACCAACTCCGAGACAGAGAGAGCTTATGGCAACTATTGAACTATACCAACTCAGAGACAGAGAGAGCTTATGGCAACTATTGAACTATACCAACTCAGAGACAGAGAGAGCTTATGGCAACTATTGAATTATACCAACTCAGAGACAGAGAGAGCTTATGGCAACTATTGAACTATGCCAACTCAGAGACAGAGAGAGCTTATGGCAACTATTGAACTATACCAACTCAGAGACAGAGAGAGCTTATGGCAACTATTGAACTATACCAACTCAGAGACAGAGAGAGCTAATGGCAACTATTGAACTATACCAACTCAGAAACAGAGAGAGCTAATGGCAACTATTGAACTATACCAACTCAGAGACAGAGAGAGCTTATGGCAACTATTGCTCACACCGACAATACTTCTATCTATTTTAAGTGCTGAATGGTTAGATAAGGATGATGTTGAATTGTCTGGTACATCAGTTAGATAAGGATGATGTTGAATTGTCTGGTACATCAGTTAGATAAGGATGATGTTGAATTGTCTGGTACATCAGTTAGATAAGGATGATGTTGAATTGTCTGGTACATCAGTTAGATAAGGATGATGTTGAATTGTCTGGTACATCAGTTAGATAAGGATGATGTTGAATTGTCTGGTACATCAGTTAGATAAGGATGATGTTGAATTGTCTGGTACATCAGTTAGATAAGGATGATGTTGAATTGTCTGGTACATCAGTTAGATAAGGATGATGTTGACTTGTCTGGTACATCAGTTCCGCAAGATGATAATGATAAATCAGCTACTATAGACTATGCCCATCAGGGGCGTCATTTCAGGTCTTTTTCAGGGGAAGGGGCCGGGGGATATAACCAAAACTTGGTCGGCTTGTTAAGTTGTTTATTTCTGGAGGCGCCACGGTACATATCAATTTAAATAAAACCAGCAAAAACGGGTTGGTGGGGTGGGGGGGGGTGAAGAAGAAATGCCGCCCTCACCTGTCCTACCCAAATGATGTCCCTGGTGCCCATTGTTGCGATAGAGCAACACCTGGTTACTCCACGGGAAGATAATCGCAGCTAGAAACTATACTATATTAATTGTCAGCTGTACTGACAATAATCATGTATTTATACTTCCACAAACATTGATATTTTGTCTTTATCAACCTTTTCATTGACTCTGCCTTATAAAATGTAAGTGTAAAAACTTTCTAACTGGTTGATTAACAAGCTAAAGATGTAATTCAATGTTTTTCATACAATTTCGTGTTATTAAAAATAATCAGCACAATGTAAAACGTATTTATAAAATTATTTTTATTATAATTATTATTTGGTAGGGGGGGGGGCTATAATATGTTGACATAATTAAATGGGGGGGGGGGCGGGTAAAAAATTGCGGAAAAAATTGTTGACGTAATTAATGGACGACCCCCTCACCCATTCTATCATCCAAAAAAAAAACAAAGGCGGTTTCGCGGGTGGTTGGGGGGGGGGGCACTTAGTCGCACCTGTCTTTTTTTTTTGTTTTTGTCAGGACGTGTGTTTAATAATGATCATTTGTGTTTCTGTAACACTTCACCCGTCCACGTCCACACCATGGTGCCGCCACTGGTAACAAACAAAACAGTTGTTTAAGGGGAAGATATGGTACCATTTCTCCAACCATAAACAACCTTCCTCCCCCCCCCCCCCCAAACGGAGGGGGGAAAAAATAAAGTTTTTTCTTTCTTCCTTCACAAATCCATTTGCTACACGTGCCAAACCAATCCCACTATGTAGGAGTGCCGACCAACACCAGGAGTGCCGACTGCCGACCAACATCTGGCCGTACTGTTTAAAAAAAAAGAGAAAAATGCTCGTGAATCAGCGCTCAAATCTGGCAGTGTCAGGGAGTGGGTGGGTGGGGTGGGAGGGAACCAATCACCTTACAGGTGAATTACTCATTTTATTTTTCTGCCAGCCTGGATGATATCACTGCCCCTTCCCTGTGCCCCAATTTTGGCGGTCTTGGATAGCACAAAGCCTATCTACCCCCCCCCCCTTTTTCCTCCAAACTTATACCTCACTTGTGAACAAAGAGAGAAAAAGGAAACGAGTTGGTGGGGGGGGGGGGCCGAGTTCACAGTGACCGAATTCTACTGCCATGGTCCGGTTTGTTCGGTAGTTACTAAATTAAATTGGTACATCCCTTTGTTAACAATACAGGGTGGTTAATCAGGGAAAAGGTGGCTAGTTGGGTGAAGGGTGGTAACTCGGGTGAAGGGTGGTTAATGGGGTGAAGGGTGTTCATTTAGGTGGAGGGTGGTTAGTTAAGTGAAGGGTGGTTAATTAGGTGAAGGGTAGTTAAGTCAGGTGAAAGTTGGCTACTCAGATGAAGGGTGATTACTCGTGTGAAATCAGTGATAATTCGCCAGTGGAAAAAAAAAGGTGTATTTTAAAATTTATATGCATCCCAATGTTCAGTTAATGGCAATTGTACCAACTCATAATGACACTTTGTATCAACTCATAATGACACTTTGTACCAAGTCATAATGACACTTGTACCAAGTCATAATGACACTTGTAACAATTCATAATGGCACTTCTACCAACTCATAATGACACTTTGTACCAAGTCATAATGACACTTTGTACCAAGTCGTACATGGTTGATTTATGAATTTTTTAAACACCGAAATGTAGCACCAAATTAATTTAGGGATTAGCATGGCGAACCGCTGAAGCCGATATATACCAATAAGTGAGCTTGATTGAGACCCCCTGGAGCTGATATAAACCAACACGAAATTTGCTTGATTGGGCTTTGCATTGAGATAAGTGAAGTTAAAGAGTCAGCTGACTGTCCTCTATGACTGTCCTGCGAAAGGTCGCATACACGCCTAACGCTCATATTTGAGAACCCTTGATATTTAAAAAGAAATGAACAGGATAAAAAAACAACAACACAGAAGGATAGGATATTAAATGACGCAAAAGAATGTCATGTGTCGCACCTGTGTCCGTCACTGTGAGACAGTTAGTGGGACATTGGATGCCGTGTGTCGCACCTGTGTCCGTCACTGTGAGACAGTGAGTGGGGCATTGAATGTCGTGTGTCGCACCTGTGTCCGTCACTGTGAGACAGTGAGTGAGACATTGAATGCCATGTGTCGCACCTGTGTCCGTCACTGTGAGACAGCGAGTGAGACATTGAATGCCATGTGTCGCACCTGTGTCCGTCACTGTGAGACAGCGAGTGAGACATTGAATGCCATGTGTCGCACCTGTGTCCGTCACTGTGAGACAGCGAGTGGGACATTGAATGCCGTGTGTCGCACCTGTGTCCGTCACTGTGAGACAGCGAGTGGGACATTATATGCCGTGTGTCGCACCTGTGTCCGTCACTGTAAGACAGCGAGTGGGACATTGAATGCCGTGTGTCGCACCTGTGTCCGTCACAGTGAGACAGTTAGTGGGACATTGAATGCCATGTGTCGCACCTGTGTCCGTCACAGTGAGACAGTTAGTGGGACATTGAATGCCATGTGTCGCACCTGTGTCCGTCACTGTGAGACGGTTAGTGGGACATTGAATGCCGTGTGTCGCACCTGTGTTCGTCACTGTGAGACAGCGAGTGAGATATTGAATGCCATGTGTCGCACCTGTGTCCGTCACTGTGAGACAGTGAGTGGGACATTGAATGCCGTGTGTCGCACCTGTGTCCGTCACTGTGAGACAGCTAGTGAGACATTGAATGCCATGTGTCGCACCTGTGTCCGTCACTGTGAGACAGCGAGTGAGACATTGAATGCCATGTGTTGCACCTGTGTCCGTCACTGTGAGACAGCGAGTGAGACAATGAATGCCATGTGTTGCACCTGTGTCCGTCACTGTGAGACAGCGAGTGGGACGTTGAATGCCGTGTGTTGCACATGTGTCCGTCACTGTGATACAGACATGGAATTATTTGATCACAGCGTATAGGGCCTTACACAGATGTGACCCAATTTTCGCCAATCTGTCCTTCACTCATTAGTTCCAACTTCGCCCACAGTTATTCTTAGACCCAAACGTCCTTGAGTGTTACAGTATCAAGTGCACTCCAACCGTGGCGTAGCTAGGGGTGGGGTGCGGACCGAACATGATGACACCATCTCAAGGTGTGACACCAAATTAAAAAATTGCATGTTTACAGAGCACACACTGCTCGTTCTAACTGAATTTCATAAGAGGATAACCGATTCTAAGTACATTTTACAGTTCTTAAATAAAGTTACCCACTAACCTTCAATTAATTTGTTTTTATCATTGCTATACTGTGGACTTATTTTAACAAGGACAAAACCATCGTGGAAGCTGGGGAAAGGAGTGGAGGGGGGATGACACCATGAGTTTACCGCACCGGGTGACACCAACCCTAGCTATGCCACTGAACTCCTTTCAGTCAAAACATTATATAATGCCGGTCTGTGTGTATATCTATTTAATATATATATATATATATATATATATATATATATATGTATAAATAGGCATATAGGCCTATTCATCAAGTTAACCAGGAGTCAAGGTTCTCCTGCAAGGAGGTGCAGCCGAGTCTGCCACTCCAGGATCGGCCTCGTAAGTCATTTGATGAGGTGTTCACAGTTACTCCAAAGACGAAAGGATGCCATATAATATAATATGATATAAATGATATATATATATTTATTTATGGCATATTATATCGACAATACTATAAAGCGCCTATAACTGTTCGGAAAATTGCAGATGAAAATTAATTTGCCCTTGACATGGTATCTTAAAATATTGAACTGTTTCGTTTATCGAATTAGTATCTGAAACATAGTGCACGAAACATCTGAGTAGAAACAGTGATTCACTAGGACTAGGACTTATGTGTAGCACCAGAGTGTTTCACTTAAACATCTGAGTAGAAACAGTGATTCACTAGGACTTATGTGTAGCACCAGAGTGTTTCACTTAAACATATGTGTAGAAACAGTGCTTCACTTAAACATCGGTGTAGAAACGGTGTTTCACTAGGACATATGTGTAGCACCAGAGTGTTTCAATAGGACAAATGTCACTATGTGTAGCACCACAGTGTTTCACTCAAACATCTGTGTAGAAACGGTGTTTCACTAGGACATATGTGTAGCACCAGAGTGTTTCACCAGGACAAATGTCACTATGTGTAGCACCACAGTGTTTCACTTAAACATCTGTGTAGAAACGGTGTTTCACTAGGACATATGTGTAGCACCAGAGTGTTTCACCAGGACAAATGTCACTATGTGTAGCATCAGATTGTTTCACTAAAACACCTGTCCATCACCAGCTGATCACTAACACTTTTGTTAAAATCGTTCCATACACGTTGAGATGACACCTTTCTCATGTGTATAGTAGACACGTGATATGGCATTGACCTCTGCCAACTATTCAGTTACAGCAGGCCAGCACAACAAACGGCCCGCGGGCCACATGCGGCCCGCCAGCACCCACTTTGCGGCCCGCGAAGTAACAAAATATTCTTTATTCTTATTATTTTTAAAAATAGTCCCCCCCCCCCCCCCGGTCCTATTTTCTTTTGGCCCGCACAAGTCCCGTCCTTTTTTCTTTTGGCCCGCACAAGTTTTTCATAAAGTCTTACGGCCCGCCTTACATTTTGGGTTGTGCTGGCCCTGAAACTCAGTATTGACCTGAGAGTGATGAGAGTCATAAAGGACACATTTTCTATTACGCAGTATCTTTTAATATTTATTTGGTCACTTATGCTTGGATTTTGTGACCGGCCTTGTGACCTCTGTCCTCCATTAAACATTTCCCCTCTTCGCTCACTACCGATGACCGTATTATTTTTTGCATTTAATATTCGTCTGTGTGCAGCCGTGTGGGTGATGCGTTAGTGTGTGAGAGAGTGATTTGTTCAATTGCGCGTTTATACTTTTCATGCCATTCGCTGTGTTGGTGACCTCATTGTGAGAAATAGTTCTAGAGGGAAAAACCCAGCTTAGCTCCGCCCACTCCCGCGTCAGTCACACCAGCGCGGTGTGCGCGAAACGCCGCCACGTGACGTTCTCGGTGACCTCGCGTAGAGTGTTTGTTTGCGTGGGAGGCATGATGAGGTCATTCATTCATGATATCCGTACATATCCACGCCGCGAGGCAACTCATTGGGGGCCTGGTGGTAACGCTGCATAGTTGTGTTATTTCTTCTTTCCTCTTTCTTTCCTAAAAGTTTGGGGGTGGGGTGGAATCCAGGATGGGGGTTGTTTAGGGGGGGAATAAATAATTATCGAAAGAAAATACCAAATGGATGAGATATTTCGGCTCCATTCAGAGTTTTTTTTATCCTGTCTATTTACAAAAAACACGCAATATGACTCTATAGGTTTTGGAGTAGAGGCTATATTATTGAGGGGTTTAAAATAAAAGTTTGTGTTGGGGGAGGGGGGGGGATGATACAAATTGGTCCACCGAAGTTGGTCGTAATCTTGCATTGAGAACTTGGATAGTTTGTACAATGAATGATGGCCCAGTCCTTGTGCACCAGCCATTGAGTCACGCGGCGATATTAATATCTGGTGTGCCATTTTTTTTTATAAGGTGACAAAATCCTTTTCCTGGCTAGTGTCGTGAGATAAAGTAAATTTGACTGCTATTATATGCTACTCAAAACACATGTGACATCTCATATTGGAGATTCTTTTATAAAACACATGTGACATCTCATATTGGAGATTCTTTTATAAAACACATGTGACATCTCATATTGGAGATTCTTTTATAAAACACATGTCGTGACATCTCATTTTCGAGATTCTTTTATAAAACACATGTGACATCTCATTTTGGAGTGACATCTTATATTAGCGATTATTATATAAAACACATCTTACTTCTCATATCACTAGTAGAGATTGTTACATAAAACACATTTTAATGTTACATCTCATATTAGAGATTCTATTATAAAGCATATGTGATGTCTCATATTGGAGATCTTTGTTAAATATACAAACACTGTTGTTATTAGCGCCAAAGTCAAAAATCCACTAAAAAAAACAAAATAATTCAGGTTTCTTGTTCGTGCATGCCCTCCATTATAATGTACTTTTAACTTTCAAGTCGTTCTGTGTATCTTCATTTTGGGCGGTGTAACTAGAATGTTGATCTAATGCAAACCTTCTTACTAGCTCAGAGACCCCCCTGCTCATTGGCTGCCGTTCTGGCGGAACGGTTCGAACCCACCAATGGCATTGCGAGCCGATTCATTCATACGGCCAATTATTGTTGCGGAAGTTATGCGGCCAGCGACACCGACCCATTCATAATTCATGGGCTTGGCACGAAGGAAAAAATAAAATATTTTACGCAAACTTGAATTTTTTCGGACCCCTCGCCCTCTGTAGACTCACACACACGAGACACACAAACGACACACACTAGTACGACACGAAGGAAAAATAAAGTAATTTACGCAAACTTCAATTTATCGGACCCCTCGCCCTCTGTAGACACACACACAAACGACACACACTAGTACAATGAAGACAAAAGAAAAAATGAATGGCTGTGGTCACCAAGGTACCATAAATGACTAAGTACTAAGTGAGTGAAAGATGTTATTGTGCATGTCATGCGCGACTCAAGCACTGCCATTGTAATTTTAACTGTTTGAAGACGAATCGAAAGGAAAAGGAGGAAACACATTGCCTCTTTTCCACACATGAAAGGGTGGGCAACCCAATAAAATGACAAGAGTTGAAACTAACAAGGAATAGACAAAAGCCCCCCCCCCCCAAACTGAAAAGGAATAGACAAAGCACCCCCCCAAACTGACAAGGAATAGACAAAAGCCCTCCCCCAACTGACAAGGAATAGACAAAAGCCCCCCCCCCCAACTGACAAGGAATA
This sequence comes from Omphiscola glabra, assembly GCA_964017045.1. Taxonomy (NCBI): domain Eukaryota; kingdom Metazoa; phylum Mollusca; class Gastropoda; family Lymnaeidae; genus Omphiscola; species Omphiscola glabra. The sequence continues at coordinate 30,793,847 of OZ024805.1, forward strand.
GACAAAAGCCCCCCCCCCAACTGACAAGGAATAAACAAAAGCCCCCCATTCCCCCCCCCCCCCCCAAAAAAAAAAAAAAAAAAGAATCCCGTACAAAATCCCCGCTTAGAAATATTAACTTTTTTTCCCCTTCCAAATCCGCGTTTTCTGTTTCAGCTGATAATGTCCTGTCGTGATACGTCTGTCCCGTTTGATTGGACGTAACTAAGACTGTAGCAGATATGGCTGCGATTGACCCACGTCTAACTGCGCCCTGCAGATCGTATAGTTTTATTACTGCTGTGTTCTGGCTACACGTTTTCTTTGAAACGTAAACACCTATCTAAACACTAACTCAAAATTGGGAAGGCATAACTATCTTTCGTTCTTTCTCTTACTGATGGTTACCGGAAATTTGTTTGAAAGAAATTTCGTCACTATACTATATCGTTAAAAACGTAAATAATGCGTTTAAAAAGAAATTTGACTCAAAATTTCATCGTGTGACCTGAAAAGAAAATTCGACCAAATTTCATGTTCTATCAAATTTCCGTTCGATCAAACTTCCGTCGATCGATTTTCCTTCGACGAAATTTCTTTCAAACAAATTTCCGGATCCGCTTACTGATATCTGCAGTAATTATAAATATTTTTTTGGTTGTTTTTTTATTTTATTATTTTTTTCATCCCTATTATAGCACCGTGTACTCAACACACTAGCATCCTATCCCATACCCATCACCAGCACCCCAGCCATCATATACCCATCACCAGCACCCCATCCATATAATACCCATCAACAGCACCCCTGCCGTCGTACCATCATCGGCAGAAGACCTGCCATCGTAATATCATCACCAGCCCCCCCCGGGCCATCGTACCATCATCACCAGCACACCCCCACCATTGCCACCGTACCATTACCACCAGCACCCCATTCCACCGTACAGCCACCACATCTCAAAGCACACCAGTTCGCATTTTTCGCCTCAGCGGAACTCCCCCCCCCCTCCTCCCTCCCATGGACCATTCCCCTCCAACACATTTCCTAAAAATGACATGACATAACCTTGTACAGTTGTACACATTCCACCTGACAGCGTGTTACAAAGTATTTTAAGATCGAATTGTCGTTTTCGGGGTTTGTCTACGTCACACGCCCATTCCGAGAAAGCTGATACGTCACCGCTTTCAGTTTCTGTTAGTAAATTAAAACTGTAATGCCCATTGGGGGGGGGGGGGGGGGGAATTGGGTGGGGCTTAAGTCACGAAGGACATCTTACGGCAGGCCTGCACAACATACGGTCTGCGGGCCATCTGCGACCCGCTAGCACCCACTTTGCGGCCCGCGAAATAACGAAATATTATTTATTATTATTATTTTCTTAATAGCTTCCCTCCCCCCCCCCCCTGTCCTATTTACTTTTGGCCCGCACATGTTCTTCATAAAGCATTGCGGCATGCCTTACATTTGAGTTGTGCATGCCTGTCTTACGGGGGTAAATGTCAATGGCGGTAATGTAGTGCACTCCGTAGTTGACAGGTGATTTAGCACAAATGTAATAATGATACGTTTTTTTTTACCCTTCATACAGCACGGTTTAGCACATGTAACAATTGTGATTACGGAATGAATATTAAATATGCCTGGTTTCTATTTGAAACGGTTTGAGCAACATACTCATAAACCACGTCATTAATTTATTTTTTTACTCCGGCCCACCTTGACCTTGACTTTGGCCGCCAAAGCATCTCCCACCGTATCCGTTTGCGTATTTACTTGAAGCCATCCTTAGAACTCGTTTCAACGTGAGCGGGATGGTATCTGTCATGATTAAGATGGTATTTGTCATTATTAAGATGACATTGCCATGAGTAGGATGGTATTTGTCGTAGGAATGATGGTATTTGTCGTAGGAATGATGGTATTTGTCGTGATTAGGATGGTATTTGTCGTGATTAGGATGGCATTGCCATGAGTAGGATGGTATTTGTCGTGAGTAGGATGGGATTTGTCGTAGGAATGATGGTATTTGTCGTGAGTAGGATGGTATTTGTCGTGATTAGGATGGTATCTGTCTTGATTAGGATGGCATTGCCATGAGTAGGGTGGTATTTGTTGTGAGTAGGATGGGATTTGTCGTAGGAATGATGGTATTTGTCGTGAGTAGGATGGTATTTGTCGTAGGAATGATGGTATGTTTCGTGAGTAGGATGGCATTGCCATGAGTAGGATGGTATTTGTCGTGAGTAGGATGGTATTTGTCGTAGGAATGATGGTATTTGTCGTGAGTAGGATGGTATTTGTCGTAGGAATGATGGTATGTTTCGTGAGTAGGATGGTAGTGTCGCAAGCACAGTGGTATTTGTCGTTAGTTTGATGGTAGCTGTCGTTAGTTTGATGGTAGCTGTCGTTAGTTTGATGGTAGTTGTCGTTAGTTTGATGGTAGTTGTCGTTAGTTTGATGGTAGCTGTCGTTAGTTTGATGGTAGCTGTCGTTAGTTTGATGGTAGCTGTCGTTAGTTTGATGGTAGCTGTCGTTAGTTTGATGGTAGTTGTCGTTAGTTTGATGGTAGCTGTCGTTAGTTTGATGGTAGTTGTCGTTAGTTTGATGGTAGCTGTCGTTAGTTTGATGGTAGTTGTCGTTAGTTTGATGGTAGTTGTCGTTAGTTTGATGGTAGTTGTCGTTAGTTTGATGGTAGTTGTCGTTAGTTTGATGGTAGTTGTCGTTAGTTTGATGGTAGTTGTCGTTAGTTTGATGGTAGTTGTCGTTAGTTTGATGGTAGTTGTCGTTAGTTTTATGGTAGTTGTCGTTAGTTTGATGGTAGTTGTCGTTAGTTTGATGGTAGTTGTCGTTAGTTTGATGGTAGTTGTCGTTAGTTTGATGGTAGTTGTCGTTAGTTTGATGGTAGTTGTCGTTAGTTTGATGGTAGTTGTCGTTAGTTTGATGGTAGGTGTCGTTAGTTGATGGTAGGGGTCGTTAGTTTGATGGTAGTTGTCGTTAGTTTGATGGTAGTTGTCGTTAGTTTGATGGTAGCTGTCGTTAATTTGATGGTAGCTGTCGTTAGTTTGATGGTAGCTGTCTCTATTTTAAAGCCAATCTATTCTGTACACAGCTAACATTTAAACACGTTGTTGGAATACACAGCTAACATTTAAACACGTTGTTTGAATACACAGCTAACATTTAAACACGTTGTTTGAATACACAGCTAACATTTAAACACGTTGTTTGAATACACAGCTAACATTTAAACACGTTGTTGGAATACACAGCTAACATTTAAACACGTTGTTTGAATACACAGCTAACATTTAAACACGTTGTTTGAATACACAGCTAACATTTAAACACGTGGTTTGAATACACAGCTAACATTTAAACACGTTGTTTGAATACACAGCTAACATTTAAACACGTTGTTTGAATACACAGCTAACATTTAAACACGTTGTTTGAATACACAGCTAACATTTAAACACGTTGTTTGAATACACAGCTAACATTTAAACACGTTGTTTGAATACACAGCTAACATTTAAACACGTTGTTTGAAAGGAAAAAAAAAGGGTTTGGAAATATCCACTAAATCCCAGTGTAATTGAATGTTTGGTCGAACATGTCTATAAATAGATCATGCTACACTCTTAATCCTCTTATGGATATGGCCTACAAATTTTTATCGAACAGATTGACCGTTTGAGATACAATTTTGTAAAACCCCCCCCCCCCCCCCCCCCGCCCCAACCACCACCACCAATGTGTTAGAGAAAGGACGATGAATTTGAAGATTAAGGAAACAACAGACAACACTTGTATTGTTTCAATGATAACAAGCGATGAATGGAAAAGAAATGAAGACCCCTCCAAATGAAGACCACCTCCAAATGCAGACCCCTTCCATATGAAGATCCCTCAAATGAAGAATCTCCAAATGAAGACCCCCTCCAAATGAAGACCCCCTCCAAATGAAGACCCCCTCCAGATGAAGACCACCTCCAAATGAAGACCACCTCCAAATGCAGACCCCTTCCATATGAAGATCCCTCAAATGAAGAATCTCCAAATGAAGACCCCCTCCAAATGAAGACCCCTTCCAAATGAAGACCCCTCCAAATGAAGACCCCCTCCAGATGAAGACCACCTCCAAATCAAGACCCCTTCCAAATGAAGACCCCTCCAAATGAAGAATCTCCAAATGAAGACCCCCCCCCCCCACCAAATGAAGACACCTCCAAATGAAGACCCCTCCAAATGAATACCCCTTCAAATGAAGACCCCTCCGTATGAAGAATCTCCAAATGAAGACCCCCCCCCCCCCCACCAAATGAAGACTCCAAAATGAAGACACCTCCAAATGAAGACCCCCCCCCCCACCAAATGAAGACTCCAAAATGAAGACACCTCCAAATGAAGACTCCAAAATGAAGACACCTCCAAATGAAGACTCCAAAATGAAGACACCTCCAAATGAAGACTCCAAAATGAAGACACCTCCAAATGAAGACTCCAAAATGAAGACACCTCCAAATGAAGACTCCAAAATGAAGACACCTCCAAATGAAGACTCCAAAATGAAGACACCTCAAAATGAAGACTCCAAAATGAAGACACCTCCAAATGAAGACTCCAAAATGAAGACACCTCCAAATGAAGACTCCAAAATGAAGACACCTCCAAATGAAGACTCCAAAATGAAGACACCTCCAAATGAAGACTCCAAAATGAAGACACCTCCAAATGAAGACTCCAAAATGAAGACCCTACCAAATGAAGACCCCCCCCCCCACCAAATGAAGACCCTACCAAATGAAGACCCCTTCAAATGAAGACCGTCCAAAGGAAGACCCTCCAAAGGAAGACCCTACCAAGATCGGGCTCAGCATGTGTGATGTTGAGAGGTTGGAACATAATGACTAACATAATTTTAGTGATCTGGCTTAGTATGCTTGGTACATGAACGCTATGCAGAGTGGTCAATGCTGACTGATTTCAATCTGCAGAGTAGTCAATGCTGACTGATTTCAATCTGCAGAGTAGTCAATGCTGACTGACTTCACTCTGCAGAGTGTTCAATGCTATCTGACTTCACTCTATAGAGGAGTCTATGCTGACTGACTTCAGGTAAACCTAGACCGTCCGTCGGACAAATAATTGGACTCTCATCTGCCGAGCCGTGGTAAATAAACCTTTTCCCCTCCCAACCACTTTTTTTTTGGACTGACGTAACGTAGTTAATAGGGGCGGGCAAGGTGCTGCCAATGTAGTTAATCCACAAATAAAGAAAAATACATTAAAGAAAACAAACCTGTAAGGTTTTAAATAATTCCAGGCATAATAAATCGAATATTTCATTATTATTTCATTATTAAAATTAGTATTGTTTATTTTATTGGGTTGTAGCGGTGACTGGACGACGAGTACTGTGGGGGTTGGGCTGTGCTAAGGCTTCACCCCAGATCACACTAACACAGCGGTTCTCAACCTGTGGGTCGCAACCCCTTTGGGTGGGGGGGGGGTCGCACGACCCTTTCTCGGGGGTCACCTAAGACCATCTAAAAACACATATGCTCTACCGTTATGAAGTAGCAACGAAAATAATTTTGTGGCTGGGGGTTCGCCAAAACACGAGGAACTGTATTAAAGGGTCACGGCATTAGGAAGGTTGAGAACCACTGCACTAACAGATTCCTAACAGTGGTGCTATTGCACCATCTTTGACCCCTTCTCCCCATTGTTAAAGATCGCGTTGTTCTGTTCTGAACTGGGAAATAGCTTCGATTAGTTAAAACGATAAAAACAAACAAACCAAACCCACCCCCCCACAAGAAGAATTGGACTGGCCCCTTGACCCGGATATGGCACACAGCGCGTGCTACAGACGTAACGGTGCGGTAAATTGGCGCGAACTTAAGTCGCGGTTTTGAATATATTTCCCCTTTGGAATTTGGGCAACAACATTCCTGTAGTCAGGCGAAATGGCTTAGGAGCAAAATAGGGCTTAACGGAAAGGTCACCGAAAACAGAGGCGTTCTAACATGGAGGACACGGCGAGGACAAAGATGTTTGATAATATTTCTTTTAAAAAATTATTTTAAAAAAAAAAAGCTTAAATCAATTATACATTAATATTGGTTCTTTGCCTTTATTTGATTTTAAGGAATAATAAAAAAAAATGTAAACTACACATACTAAATTTTATTACATGCATACACATTAAAAAAAAAAGAATATCAATGAATTAATCTTATAGGACAATACAATTCAAACTTTGAGAATTGAAATTAAGGCGAAATTTTATTCAGTGCCATTGAGATGCCTGGGGGGTGAAAATCTAAGAAATGATGATGGGGTCCATGAGTGTTTCCACGCTGTTAGCACTAGCACGCGCAGAAGTGACAGCCCTGGGAGAAGAGAGAAATGTCAAATAATTAGGGTTCGGCTTGGAGTTGAATCAAATCCGGACTACTTAATGATTCGATGCGGAGTGCGTTCTAATAAGGAGAAAAAAAAGTTATGAAAAAGTGAAAGAAAGATACGTGTTGCGATAAAGCGAGTGCGCGACTTTCTTTGTCCACACGACGCGTGGGTTAAATCATCCACGTGAGGACAACTTACTGGCGCACGAGTTATAACAGGGATTCTCAAGTTTTTGAATATTTTTTTTTGAGTACATTTATTATTTCTTTTTTTAAAAAAAAGATATCCTTGAAGTAGCGCCATTGTACTCAAAATTTATGGTCATGTGACTCAATATTTACGGTCATGTGACTCAATATTTACGGTCATGTGACTCAATATTTACGGTCATGTGACTCAATATTTGCGGTCACAAGACTCAAAATGTATGGTCCTTGCCGTTGTGATGAGAAAATTCCCATCCAATTTATTTATTTTCAGAACTATCAAAGTTTCACATGGGTTCGATTTGTGATTACTGATCATTATTTATGTATTGCAAAGTTAAACAGACGTTGTTGTATTTTCAAGAACGATTGGTTACAAAGTCATGGAAACGGTGGCTTATAGAGACCAATTGGTTACAAAGTCATGGAAACGGTGGTTTGTAGAGACCAATTTGTTACAAAATCATGGAAACGGTGGCTTATAGAGACCAATTTGTTACAAAGTCATGGAAACGGTGGATTGTAGAGACCAATTTGTTACAAAGTCATGGAAACGGTGGCTTATAGAGACCAATTTGTTACAAAGTCATGGAAACGGTGGCTTATAGAGACCAATTTGTTACAAAGTCATGGAAACGGTGGCTTATAGAGACCAATTTGTTACAAAGTCATGGAAACGGTGGATTGTAGAGACCCATTTGTTACAAAGTCATGGAAACGGTGGTTTGTAGAGACCAATTTGTTACAAAGTCATGGAAACGGTGGTTTGTAGAGACCAATTTGTTACAAAGTCATGGAAACGGTGGTTTGTAGAGACCAATTTGTTACAAAGTCATGGAAACGGTGGTTTGTAGTGACCGAGGAGATTACATAAGAAATCCATCGGCAGATTGAACGAGAGCGACTGGGCATGCGCAAAGGAACTATTGTTATTAATATATATATATTTAAGGTCGAAACTTTCTCTTAATTTTGAAGCAATATTCTGTTTTTATTATTCACTACAGAAAGTTATTGTACAATAATAAACGTTCCTTGTCGTTTTTGTAATTGATAATTCATTTTTTGTGTGGATATAACCAGGGGCGTCATTTCAGGTTTTTCAAGGGAGGGGGTTGGAGGGCAAAACCAAAATTTGGTCGGCTTGTTAAGTTGTTTATTACTGGAGGTGCCACTGTACATAGCAATTTAAATAAAACCTGCAAATTCAGAAGAAGGGGGGGGGGCCAAATGTCCCTCCATGCCCTACCCAAATGACGCCCCTGGAAAAAATCCCATTTAATGACAATGATGTACAAATATCAATTTTAAAATCTCTGCATTTTCGATTGAAATTGAAAAATTCAATGGCACCATCCCCTAAGGCTTTAAAATAGCAGTGTGAGAACCGCTAAGTAAGAGCGTGTTTTTATTCCGACCCCCCTTCCTCCTCTTCATCCTCCCCCACCCCAGTGCGCGCCACCATACGTCGTTGACTGTTGAAAGAGTCATAGAGGGCGAACGTGTGGGCGTGGAGCGTGCTGAGGATGTCTTCTTTGTTGGGTGCCGGAATTTATTCCAATTTTTTTTAGTGTTTGGTGGTTGAAATCGGGGATAGTGCATGGATGTCCTAATTTCAGGGGCGTGTTTGTCAGGAGGGAAGGAGGTGAAGTCTCATGGCACACCGACGTGAAGCCTAGCACATTCAGGGATGTTTGCGTAATGTTGTTTTTTTTTTTTTTGGGGGGGGGGGTGTGGGGGTGTTGGTGGGGGATGGGGTTCCGTCAACATATCACGACGACTTGAAAGATGATGACAAAGCTCTATAATCCAGCGGCACGTCGCCATTGATTATGGATTATATCCAGATCCGTACCAGTCTTCTTTCTTTCAATCATTGTCTTGAAAACAAAAGCACACACACACGGGTTCCGAGTCTTTTGGTGTATAAGTATATGCTATGTTAATTACTGGCCTGAAAATTGAATTTAACTTTGAGAATATGAATACTTTTTTTCCCGCTTTACATGGCTCCAATCTTGCCCCATGAAGCCTCTAATCTTGCCCCGTGAAGCCTCTAATCTTGCCCCGTGAAGCCTCTAATCTTGCCGCGTGAAGCCTCTAATCTTGCCCCATGAAGCCTCTAATCTTGCCCCATGAAGCCTCTAATCTTGCTCCGTGAAGCCTCTCATCTTTCCCCGTGAAGCCTCTCATCTTGCCCCGTGAAGCCTCAAATCCTGCCCCGTGAAGGCGATACGTGGACGCTCTAATAGGATCCACGAATCCCAAGCCGAGAACCCCTGCAATAAAGCACGCTTGTATTTGGAAGGATCAAACAGAAGTTTGTTTATCAGACGAGCGAGTCTCAAACTAGGTGTCACCAGTCGAGAAATGGACATATATTTGTCTTTCATTCTTTACACACTAGAGAGAGCTTTTTGTAAAACAACAATTTGAAAGAAAAAAAAAAGTACTATTGACATGTTTCTTTGTTTGTTTGCATGTTGGAACAGAGTTTGAGAATCAGATGCGGCTCAAAATGACCTTGGGCCAGTGTAAAGCTCTCAAATCTTATCTGACACCCCCGCCTCCCCCGGTTCGTGTCTGTTGAAGCATTTACTTGATATGATTGTTAACTCGTTCAGCCATTTGACGAGGTCACAGCTTCACATTGACAAGGTCAAAGTCAAAGCTTCACATTTGACAAGGTCAAAGTCAGAGCTTCACATTTGACAAGGTCACAGCTTCACATTTGACAGGTCAAAGTCAAAGCTTCACATTTGTCAAGGTCAAAGTCAAAGCTTCACATTTGACAAGGTCACAGCTTCACATTTAACAAAGTCACACGTTCACGGTAAATGGTAAGTATTAGTGGTAATTCCTTGCACGTTTAGTCCCACGTTGTTGTCCAGCTGCTCCTCATTACATAAATGTATTTGATTTTAATGCGACGATCAAGTCTCTTTTGCTAATATTTGTATGTACAGCGCTGCGAGCCCAGGCCTAGGCTGGGGTACCGCGCTATATAAAATAACTAATAATAATACATACATACATACATACATACATACATACATACATACAAACGCAGGGTCGGGGAAGCGTATTTCCGTCAAAGGCCATTTGGATATTTATAGCGTCATTCGATGGCCATTAAAAAAAATGAAGGCCGGCGCCCCAGGCGTAACAAAAAATGTCCCCCCCCCCCCACTTTTAAATATTATTCACCTATGATGGCACCTACTACATATATAGAGCATGTCATTTTTAAAAAAAATGATGACAAATATTGAATATGGCCCGCGGGCGGACTTTCCCCACCCTTGTTCTCTACATGAACACACACACAGCTTTCCTCAAAAGGTTGCCAAGTTCATGAAAAACAAAATTCATCCCTTTTCTGCATTTCGTTGTCTTCAAGATTGTTCCATATCTATAATATCTTCCATATCTATAAGATCTTTCCATATCTATAAAATACTTCCATATCCATAAGATAATTCCATATCTATAAGATCCTTCCATATCTATAAGATCCTTCCATATCTATAAGATACTTCCATATCTATAAGATACTTCCATATCCATAAGATACTTTCACATCTATATGATCCTTCAATATCTATAAGATACTTCCAAAATGGCTTCTTACATTTTTAGACGGTTGTAAAAAAAAATAAAAATCTGGTATGTTCAATGATGCGCTACACCAGATAGGGGCAAGTTTAAATGATCGGATTAGGGGTTCTCTCTCCGAATCCAGCGACCCCCCCCCCCCCATAAATTTCGTTAGTAAAGAAAAGACTTTTCCGGTAAATTTTCCCATTGCCGATCCACAATGTTTTTTTTTTTATTTTAATTTCAGCAAGTGACAGCTTGTCAAATATAGGGGCTATCCAGGACCTCGATAAATCTAGTCAACTGCGCTGAATTACTAAGCTCAGCAGTGCTAGTGACATGTTCTCGAGCGTCTTTAATTCATGATAACATTTATAATGAAGCAACTATATATTGGAAAAAAAAAATTGCTTTTTGGGGCAAATTCGTGGAGCAGAAAACATTTTAAAACTTAATTTTCAAGTATAATGTAATTGACGACATATTTAATATCACGAATGAGCTTGTCCCACTTTTATGTTTTTCATCGTTCAGTCCTAAAACATCTCAAACAAAATGCCGAAACTCTAGACGTGCACCATTAAGTTTAAAATAAGGACAATAGTGGTGACTCGTTCTATGAGTTGACGTTTGAGTTATCACTAACATAGGGACCCTAAATCATCAATCATATTTTTTTTTATCTTGCTGCCATCCGTCCGTCACAAGGTGACGCTGGTGTGGCATTCGCAGGACGATTATAAGCTGGTTCCCAACAGCAAATGGCCTCTCTCCCCACGCCGCTGGATATCCCAAGGGAACATCATGTGGAGGATACAGCTTGGCAACAGTGGCGTCGCAGGGGTGATCGGAATGTTTCATTGCATCAATGTTATCCGCCTTTCGGGACTCCATCTCCGAATTCAGAGTTCCCCCCTTCTCTTAGATGAGCTGCCGTCCAAGGTTGACGAGTCCCATCCACCCGGGGCAGTGGCGTAGCGAGGGGAGGGCAAGGGGGGCATCATGCCACGGGCGCTACTCACAAAGGGGCGTCTAATGGTATATTTTACATATAATATTGTATGGTTTTCGAATAGGGGGGCGCTAAAAAGGTATTGCGCCCCGGGCGCTAGTTAAGCTCGCTACGCCACTGACCCCGGGTGCTGGTGATGTTGTTGTTTTCAGTTGTTGCTTTGACTATGCCTTGAACTCCAGACAATCAACTTGAGATTTGCTCAGATTAGACCAACCAGCACCCATTAGTCAAGTTGACATCTAAGTCGGTTGAAAAATGTAAGAGATATTGCGTATTTCAGGAAAATGAAATTAGTGACCCCTGACCCCGGCAATGTGGAATATTATGAGTACAAAACACTCCAAATTTTCATCATATATTGTCAAGTGACTTTGTAACAAGCTAGGTCAAGATTATTTCCATAAATCGTTTTTAAAAAAAATTACATATGTAATATTACCATTAAAAAAAATTAAATTCAGGTTTGTATGTATTGGGCTGAAGAAGACTTTTATGTAGTGCGCAAAAGAAGGCTTTCGTGAAGTGCGCAAAAGAAGACTTTCATGTAGTGCGCAAAAGAAGGCTTTCATGAAGTGCGCAAAAGAAGGCTTTCGTGTAGTGCACTGAAGAAAGCTTTCATGTAGTGGTCTGAAGAAGTCTTGCGTCTAGTACACCGAACAAGTCTTGCATGGAGTGCACTGAAGACGTCTTGCATGGAGTGCACTGAAGAAGTCTTGCATGTAGTGCACTGAAAAAGGAACTCGTGTAGTGCACTGAACTCGGCTTTTATTTCGAAACAAGTTCTTTATTCTCTAACGATACATTTTTCATATTTTCATAGATTCCTCCTAGAATTTGAAATACAAAAAAATAATAAAAACTAGAATTACAAAATTAACCAACATAACAGAAAAAAAGACACTAAAACAAAATATAAGAACCACTAATTTAACGTGTAATTTTGTCCACCATCTAACCGCTCAGCTAAATACTCCTGACAAAAATTAGATCCACAAAATTTCTTACACCACTTCGCGCACGCGTAATCATTGTAAAAACAATAACAAGAGACAGGTCAAATTGACCTCAATTTCCCGTTCTGTACTCGCGCGCTTCAAGGTAAACTGATTTGGACTTCTCTTAACCCCCTTTTTTTCTTCCCAAATTTGAAAACAAACACCTTGAAACTAGGTTGAAAAATAAAGAGAGAAAGGTCATGGACATTTGAAAGCGTCATTGGTGTCCCAAGCGACAGAGACATCTACCGTGTTTTTTTTTTTTTTTTTTTAACTCGTGATGTCATTTCCGTTCTGTCGTTTTTTTCCTCTTCTATTCTTTATTTGTTTTTTGTCTGCCCGTCCAGGTATTGAGGAGAACATCCATTTCTAGACACGAGGCAACAAGACCCGATGGTGGGGTTGGATAAACTATGATAGGCACAAGACCCGATGGTGGGGATTGATAAATTAGGATAGGAGCAAGACCCGATGGTGGGGTTTGATAAACTAGGATAGGCACAAGACCCGCTGGTTGTAGGGTTTGATAAACTAGGATAGGCACAATACCCGATGGTAAGGTTTGATAAACTGGGATAGGCACAAGACCCGATGGTAAGGTTTGATAAACTAGGATAGGCACAAGACCCGATGGTAGGGTTTGATAAACTATGATATATACAAGACCCGACCGTGGTAGGGTTTGATAAACTAGGATAGACACAAGACCCGATGGTAAGGTTTGATAAACTGGGATAGGCACAAGACCCGATGGTAAGGTTTGATAAACTGGGATAGGCACAAGACCCGATAGTGGGGTTTGATAAACTAGGATAGGCACAAGACCCGATGGTAGTAGGGTTTGATAAACTAGGATAGGCACAAGACCCGACTGTGGTAGGGTTTGATAAACTAGGATAGGCACAAGAGCCGATGGTGGGGTCTGATAAACTTAGATTGATAGATAAATAAAAATCAATGGGTGTTTAAATCGATGGTTGATTGTGTTCAAGCGTGACGTCAGATGTCTTTAATTTGCGGTTTTCGATTGGGCGTAGATGGTAGTCGGTTTTCAAAAACGATTTCCCTTATAAAGACAACACTAACACAAACGTGGTACTCTGCTAAACACGATGTTATCACGATGCGTCCACATGTGGTTTGTATCTTCGTGGGAGACTAGTAGGGTGGACTTATAGATCTACACCCGAAGCAAAAAACCCCGACCGACCGCATGACTCCCAACGTAACGGGAGTAGCAGTGTCTAACATGATGACTTGTTGCCGTTGATGGATATGAGGCTTGGGTGGCGGCTAAAGCCCATGCCGATGACTTTAGCTACGCGGCCGTGAGAAAGCCGTTCTTAGGCAACCGTGTTGTCCCAGCTCTCCGTCCGGACCAAACGACTCCCAGGGCGGTGGGGGGTGGTAACGCAACACCTTCCCCCCGGAGTGGAAGCAAACCCGCACTGACCCTTGGGAGAGTGGACTGCGAACGCTTTAAACGCAGCGTTCTCGGTCGACCGGACGTCCCCCAGGCCATTGGGGGGGGGGGGGTTCCCGGCGTGCCTCCGCACGGTCTGTCGGCGGGGAAACCCGGCGTCTTGCCCGTGTGGAGGTGTGCGGGTGGGGGGGGCATTAAGAGCTCGCGCTCGATGGCCCACCGACGCCATCTCCTATGTCACATTTTCAGTTTGTCACAAATGACTGGGACGGGTGTACAGGACAGAGCTCCATTGTTAAGGTAACTAATAGGATGGACGGAAATTGCTGTTAGTTTTGGAAGAGCATTGTAAAGGGGTCGAGGTTAAGGTTAATAGATTGTCGCATCTTGGAGATAGAGGGGATGGTTTCTTTCCATGACTTCGCATGATAATTTTGGGGTTAACAACGGGAAACTCTAATTGACCGGAAATTAGGTGACAGTGATGTGTTATTAGATAGCATTCCTGGGCCACCCAAGGAGGTAGATAATGGTGTATAAGAAGAGAGAGAGAGAGAGCAGTTGATAGGGAATAGTTGCAAGAGAACAGGAGACGAGTGAACATAGGAATAGATGAGACGAAACAGCGAACAGTCTAGAAACAGGCATAGCTTTACAGATTCTTAAAGATAGCTGACAATCAGTGAGGACTACCAGAAGAGCTTTTGATATTTTAGTAATAAATACATTCTATTCTATCATCTGGAAACCTGAAGTTTGAGTTGTTTAGTTGTCATTCAAGTCTACGTTGTGCTTTTCTCTGTCCCAACGCCTAGATACTCAACATATAAAGCACAGAGAGGAGCGGTCCTGTGCTGACCACTACTAAATCAATCAGTGGCGTAGTGAGGGGGGGCAAGGGGGGCATCATGCCCCGGGCGCTACTCACAAAGAGGCGCCAAATGGTATATTTTACTATAATATTGTATGGTTTTCGAATAGGGGGGGGGCGCTAAAAAGGTATTGTGCCCCGGGCGCGAATTAAGCTCTCTTCGCCACTGAAATCAATACAGTTTGTGGTAAGTCAGGACCGGTGCCCTCCTCCGTAACAACCGTTCTGTGACATAGTTCCGCTCCACGGCTCATGTCAATGACAAGACTCGAGCCTAAATCTTAGTTAGACATAAATTTGATGAATTGAGCCAAGCAGTTCCACGCCATGGCTCATGTTAATGACAAGACTCCAACCTAAATCTTAGTTAGACAGAATTTTGATGGGTTGAGCCAAGTAGCTCCACTCCATGGCTCATGTCAACGACAAGACTTCAGCCTAAATCTTAGGCACAGAATAAACAAACTGACTCGGAGTGCAATTTTCTCATGTCACTGGGTATTCCTCGTTAGCTGTCCAATAAAGATTTGCACCGAATGCTCCTGGTTTTTAAACCATTGTTTGAACACAGGGAGGGGTCAAAGGTTGAGGTGACCGAGTGACGACAGGGTAAAGGGAGACTATCTCCAGAATCACGTCCCCTGGCTGTGATTGTCAACCATCCGTACAATGTCGTCCCATGTCAACCCTCTGCACAATGTGGTCCCAAATCAACCATCTGTACAGTTTATTCTCATGCCAACCCACTGTACAGTTTATTCTCATGCCAACCCACAGTACAATTTATTTCCCATGCCAACCCACTGTACAGTTTATTCCCATGCCAACCCTCTGTACAGTGTATTCCCATGCCAACCCTCTGTACAGTGTATTCCCATGACAACCCCCTGGTTTACTGTGTATTTCCAAACAGACTTAAAATAAAAAAAAGTCTGAGCCATCGGAGTCGAGCATATATCGCTGGAGTCGTAAACATTTCCGAACTTCAAATCGGTATGTCTCCACAATACCCCCCCCCCCCCCAAATCCCCCGACACACTCTTTTTCTGAATGCCCTTTTTTTGTAAAGGTTACAGCAGTACAAAATATGAGCGGGACCTCATTAGTTGGCTGTACCCGGATTCGAACACACCCCGTTGTAAAAAGAAATTCCCTCTTCTGATTGAAAAGGTACAAACATTTTTTTTTTTTTTGCAGAAGGTCACCAGATATGGCAGGAGTTAACTTGTCACGATGACACCGGGGACCAGGTCGACAGCCTTAATTCCCCCCCCCCCCCCCCCATCTTCACAGTTTACCCACTGCACCAGATCCAACATGGGAGTGACGCCAAGTCCACAAAAATTATTTTAAAAAAAAATGGCCTCCCATCACGGAGAGACTGGTTGACGCTGCTGGTCTTATTTTGACGTGGTGACATGATCGGATATCATGGGCGGAGGTATCGATTTTTTTTCTTCAATTTATCTTTGACAGAATACTTGAGAGTCGAAAAAGTGGTTCTGCTTATACTGCTTTGAGAGATGCATTTCCGTTGTGCTTTCCAACATTCCACCGACGCTAGATTACGCCAGCCACGAGTTAGATCGTGCCCAGGATTAATTAGGTACTTTCCCGATTACTTCACAGATGGACTTGGGTAACGCCACGGCTGCCAGGAAGGGGTGGACGCGTTGGTAAGTGCTTAATTAGTGCTAGTAGTCAGTATTACGGTACGCTTTATTAAAAAATATATAAATACACCATCATCATCATCGTGTCCCTTAGTCCTTGGACCGTTGGGGCGCCACAGATGACATGAAAACTATCCTTCTCCACTCCTCTCGGTCTTCTGCACGACGCATAGCATCGCCTAGTTTTAATCCCGTCCACTCTTCGATGTTATCTTCCCATCTTTTTCTCTGTCTTACTCTTCTTCTCCCTCCTCTTGTTGTGCCCTGCATGATTTCTTTTCATTTAATTCCCCCCCCCCCCATTTTTACAAACTTTTAATACCCTCCAATTTACACAAACTTTTAATACCCTCTAAAGATCGCAAACTACTAATACCCTCTCTATACCACAAACTACTAATACCCTCTCAATTACACAAACTACGAATACCTTCTAAATAACACTAACTACTTATACCTTCTCAATAGCACAAACAACTGACACTCTCTAAATAGCACAAACTTTTAATAATTTAACAATCAGTCCATTCAGAGTGTTCTGTGTCATTAAAAGAATAATATGCAAAACAACGGGGTTGTTTGAAATTGATTGAGATCCATGGTGTCGGTATATTTTCAAGGCTTTGCGCGTGATCTTTAAATAACCCAATGAAAAGCGGTTCCGTTATTCTTATCTCCACGTGATAGAAACATCTATATTTAGACCTACTCATGACTCTTTTATTTACTTTGTTGTACTCTCAAACGGCCTTGCTGTCCCTTGCTTTCTGGCCAATTATTCCTCCACCGGCCATTATCTTTTAATCAACAAGGAGTACTTACGTCACGTGATTAACGATGGGGCTATTTTTAGCGCCGGGGGATGAATTGTTAATGATTAAGTCGAGGACGTTGACAAATTATAATCCAGGAACTATAATCTTCGACTTGAACAAACAAAACTAAAATGAGATGGATCAAGTAAGAGAGGACTGGACACTAACATCTCAATTATCTACTTTGTTTATAGACACTAACATTTCAATTATCCACCTTGTTTATAGACATTAACATCTCAATTACCTACCTTGTTATAGTCACGAGCAACAAAGCGTGACCACTTCTGCGTCAACGGGAGATAAAGAGTTCTATTTTTAGACCAGAGGGAATATCACCACCTGGTCACAGCTGCTCATTGTTAGGCCCTACTATGGTCCTAGCTGCTCATGGTTAGGCCCTACTATGGTCCCAGCTGCTCATTGTTAGGCCCTACTATGGTCCTAGCTGCTCATGGTTAGGCCCTACTATGGTCCCAGCTGCTCATTGTTAGGCCCTACTATGGTCCTAGCTGCTCATGGTTAGGCCCTACTATGGTCCCAGCTGCTCATTGTTAGGCCCTACTATGGTCCTAGCTGCTCATGGTTAGGCCCTACTATGGTCCCAGCTGCTCATTGTTAGGCCCTACTATGGTCCTAGCTGCTCATGGTTAGGCCCTACTATGGTCCCAGCTGCTCATGGTTAGGCCCTACTATGGTCCCAGCTGCTCATGGTTAGGCCCTACTATGGTCCCAGCTGCTCATTGTTAGGCCCTACTATGGTCCCAGCTGCTCATGGTTAGGCCCTACTATGGTCCCAGCTGCTCATTGTTAGGCCCTACTATGGTCCCAGCTGCTCATTGTTAGGCCCTACTATGGTCCCAGCTGCTCATGGTTAGGCCCTACTATGGTCCCAGCTGCTCATTGTTAGGCCCTACTATGGTCCCAGCTGCTCATGGTTAGGCCCTACTATGGTCCCAGCTGCTCATTGTTAGGCCCTACTATGGTCCCAGCTGCTCATTGCTAGGCCCTACTATGGTCCCAGCTGCTCATTGCTAGGCCCAGTAATGGTCACAGCTGCTCATTGTTAGGCCCTACTTTTGTCACGGCTGCTCATTATTAGGCCCTACTATGGTCTAAGCAGCTCATTGTTAGGCCCTACTAAGTTAGGCACTACCAAGTCTGGCCCTGCTAAGTTAGGCCCTAATAAGTTCGGCCCTAATAAGTTAGGCCATACTAAATCAGAATCTACTAAGTTAGACCCTATTAAGTTAGAACATGCAAAGTTAGGCCCTACCAATTTAGGCCCTACTAAACTAAGAGTTACCAGCAGCAAGAAAAACGTATCCTCTATTTTTTGTTGAAGCAGTGTATTTTACAAGATAACCATGGCAGGCGTTCATCTCGCGAGAACAGCAGTGTTGTAAAGTTGTATTTTAAAACAGAACTTTACTTTCAGAGTTATTGAATTGGTCATTTAAACACACACGAACACTCCGATGGACCGAACTCTTACGGCAGCTCTTGTCACGTTTATTTTGCCCTGGTTTGACTTATTGTGATCTTTCCTTTAAAGATGCAAATGTGCGCTTACTTAAAAATCTGAATAATCTAGACTATCATCAGCTCATCATTGCGCGTAAAATATTCCATTACGATACTTCGAATACAACTTCTTTGTCTTGATGTCCATCTATATAGTCTTAACGCAACTGGGGTTCAAGCATGTACTAAAAAAGGGGAAAAAGTGGGGGGGGGGGGGGCAGTGAGAGTTTTTACAACTTTATAAAGTTACAATAAGGTTTTTTTTCTCCGCCAAAAAACCCATTTCCATGAATAACTGCAAAACATGTCTTCATTTTCACTTCTGGGAACACGTGGAGCTACGTACCGTTAACAAAAGGGTGGTCTATGTTAAAATATGAGAGAGTTTCAGTACTGTTTGGTTTGGCGCACACTGAACACAATAGTAACCCATGAACGTTTATTGTTTCGGAAGAGCGGGGATTTCCGATTCTCTGACCATGTCGCTTTTTTCAGGAAAGCGATCCAAATGGATGCAATAATTTATGACACGCTGACTATTTTTAGGAAAAAAAAACTTGGTGATAGGTGTGTCGTTTAACTTCCCCCTTGCGGCAAAGGTCTTCAACAATCGGTCCAAGCGGTTGTTTGCGAAACTTTAAGGTTAGATGAATGTTCTCATGGGCCACCACTGGGGTAGCTACAGGGCCAGTGCCGGCTGGGGGCAGGTAGAGATATTGCCGCCACACTACGAAAAACTTGCAGTGTGCCCAAACTGACACCCCTTAATATATATATATATATATATATATATATATATATACCGTGCGCCCCCCAGGGCAAACTGCTTCATCCACACCCTCTTCATACGTCTCATTAATGACATTAACCCCAATTATTTGTGTGTGTCAATCTCTCATTAATGCTATTAACCCCTATTATTTGTATGTGTCCATTAGTCATTAATGCTATTAACACCCATTATGTGTGTGTGTCTATCTCTCATTAATGCTATTAACCCCCATTATTTGCGTGTGACCATCTGCCATTAATGCTATTAACTCCCATTATTTGTATGTGTCCATTAGTCATTAATGCTATTAACACCCAGTATCTCTCATTAATGCTAGTATCCCCCATTATTTGTGTTTGTCTATCTCTCATTAACGCTATTAACCCCGTTATTTGTGTGTCCATCTCTCATTAATGCTATTAACCCCCATTATTTGAATGTCCATCTCTCATTAATGCCAGTATCCCCCATTATTTGTGTGTGTCCATCTCTCATTAATGCCAGTATCCCCCATTATTTGTGTGTGTCCGTCTGTCATTAATGCTAGTGTCCCCCATTATTTGTGTGTGTCCGTCTGTCATTAATGCTAGTGTCCCCCATTATTTGTGTGTCCGTCTGTCATTTATGCTAGTGTCCCCCATTATGTGTGTGTGTCCGTCTGTCATTAATGCTAGTGTCGCCACTTCCAAACTGTTTAGAATGAATAATTGGCATTACAAATGAACGTATCACTGGGCATCATCAGAATTCTATTCCATTAACCCCCCCCCCCCCACTCCATTAATTTCTAGAATTTCGTCTCTGGTCATCTCCCACGCTAATATCTCCGCACTTCTATTTACAGATGCGATGCGAGGGGGTGGTGGTGGTGGTGGTTTAAGAGCTCCGCGGATATAACACAGTTAAATGTCAGACGGTCAGTTGGACAGCAATGACATAAAAAAAAATGCTTTACTATATTTATCCGTGTCTGTTTGTTTTAGCCACGGGGAGCTTATTCTGAAATCGCCAGTCTCACATCCGGTGGAAACCGATATTTCTGGGAAATTTTCATTTCCGATTAGAAGTTCTCGGGTGAATAACCGATGTATCTTCTGGCCGTGTGCTACGTCAACATTCAGAGGCGTGTACAAAAATGGCTGTACTAAGTTTAGCCCCACCCCCCCCACCCTTTTTTTTTTCTTCCAAAAAATAAAATGTGAAAAAAAAATTTAGAGAAAGAAATAATGATCATAATAGTCCTTTTTAGAAAGTAAATAATTATTTCATCCTGGACCCAGACATCGGCACCAGTGTGTCTGAATGGTCTTGCACTCGTATTCTCTAAATCAGGCTTGCACCACTCAAAATGTAAGGCGGGCCGTAATACTTTATTAAAAACGTGTGCGGGCCAAAATGAAACATTGCGGGGTAAAGCTATTAAGAAAATAATAAGAATAAAGAGTATTTCGTTACTTCGCGGGCAGCAAAGCGGGTGCTGGCGGGCCGCATGTGACCCGCGGGCCGTATGTTGTGCAGGCCTGCTCTAAATAACCCATGATCGCGAATCGGAGCCAAGGAACAATAATTGCAAGGCGAGTGACAGAGTCTTGATTTTATTCCGATCACGTCCCGTGACGAGGGCAAGGATTAGGCACCGTGACAACTGTTTAAATCCCGGCATTGTGACAGCTGTCTACATCTCGGCACCGCGACAGTTGTATAGATCCCGGCACGGCGACAACTGTCAAGATCCCGGCACCGTGACAACTATCTATATCCCGGAACCGTGACAACTGTCAATATCCCGGCACCGTGATAACTGTCCAGATCCCGGCACCGTGACAGCTGTCTAGATCCCGGCACCGTGACAGCTGCCTAGATTCCGGCACCGTGACAGCTGCCTAGATCCCGGCACCGTGACAACTGCCTAGCTTCCGGCACCTACAATTGTCCAGATCCCGGCACCGTGACAGCTGGTACACGTAACCCACCGATTCCCCTAGTCGCAGTCATCAACCACATTGTTAATTGTATGGACAGCTTGTCAAAATCACCTAATGATTGGCCGGCTGTCATCATGGCCTCATGTCATCATTGCCTCATGTCATCATGGCACTATTGTGTTCAACAGGGGTCAAAGTTCATTTCCTGATAAACGTCACAAACTATTCATTTACCCAGCCACATACTCCAATACACGTACGCATGCGCACACACAAATAATTTAAACTTTTGCCTAGCACATTGTCTAACTCGCTTCGCGCCCCCCCCCCCACCCGCGCGTGTTGAGATTAAAATCTTTAGAAGGCTAATTGATCCATTTCCCGTCATCATATCGAACTGAGACTTGGCACAAAGATTCGTTAGCGATGATAACATATTCTAACAAATCTTCATCCCCACCAACTAAAATCCCACGAAATCAGTTTTTCCCGTTTTCCATAGGGAAGATGAAGGAAATATGACGCCACTGATTTCACGAAATAAAATTCCCGATAAATGCGCTAAATGTATTCTTTAAAAAAATAAGTATCGCAATTGCGTTTTCTTTTGTTGTTCTGAAATAGTGGCGTAATTAAATCTGCGGGGTTAAGGTGGATGGGGCATTAGCATATAAAAATAACATATTTTAAAAAATGCATATAAAGGATTTATACGAACAAGTTTGTATTTAAGGGGTTGTGTAATTTTGTTGTGTCACGCCCCACATGGGCACCTGAAAAATTTAATTGCCTATAACCACATCTTTCTCTCCCCCCCCCCCCTTTTCCTTGGTGGAAGAGCTAAAACATTTCACGACGTATTCAGGCATTAAGATTTCGGGTTATAGGATAAAACCTACACTGTTTTGCACGGCTACCATTGACAAGCTATTGGTTAACTGCTCTGTCTCAGTTACCCCAGCCAGTGGCGTAGCTAGGGTTGGTGCCGCCCGAGGCAGGCCCGGCTATTTTCCGCCCCCCTCCCGTGGACCGAAAATGCTGCCCCTCAATATAAATAAGAAAACAAAACATTGCCGTCCTGGGCCGACCGCCCCCTCTGCACCCCTTCCTCCACCACTGACCCCCATTCCCTTTTGAAAACCTTATTACATTAGATTACACTCATAGATTAAACTTACCCCCCCTTTTTTTCACTCCCCCAACTGAGCTGAAACTGTGTACACTTACCCAACACCCCCCCCCCCCATGCCAATACAACCCTTCATGATTATTAGGTCACCAGTGACCTCCATTGTTACAGTCACGTGGCTAAAAAAATGCCATGGGGCGCCCATGAAATGCAATGATGTCGTACGATTTTTTTTCCCATAGGTTTGCTCTGTCACGTTTGTTGGTTTGTGTGTGTGTAAATCCTGGATCTCAGTTTTAACCCACTTCCTGATCTCCCGTTGAGCTGAAACAAAGAACACTGTGCCGGCTTTTAAGCTCCATCCATCCACCACTCCATCCATCGACCACTCCATCCATCCACCACAATTCCATCCATCCACCACTCCATCCATCGACCACTCCATCCATCCGCCACTCCATCCATCCACCACTCCATCCATCCACCACTCCATCCATCACCACTCCATCCATCCACCACTCCATCCATCCACCACTCCATCCATCCACCACTCCATCCATCCACCAATCCATCCATCGACCACTCCATCCATCCACCACTCCATCCATCACTCGAACACTTGTCATCCTCCATCCATCACTCCCCCATGTGATACTCCATCCATCAGTCTCTTCGCCCATCCATTCATTCAACCGGCCATCCATCAATCCATCAACGAATCAATCCATCCATCGATACATCACTCCGTCCATGCACAACTCAACTTGGCCCCTGACGCATTAAAACCATTTCACGGGACGTAGGGAAGCTACATGAATGTAATAGTGACGTAACTATTGTTAGTGCCTCCCGAGGCAGGCCAATATTTTTTCCACCAACCCCTACGAAATAACTCTGTGATTGACCGAGGAACCCCCCCCCCCCCCCGAAATCGCAACCCGCCATTGCGTCTAGCTAGTGGGAGATCTCTAAATAATCTACAAGTAAATATTAACAGATTTTAAAGTAACTATAGCCTTCTAAAAAGAAACCAGTGAACCATGCTCAAAAATGCTACTCTGTGGAATAATGCACATATGAATAATGGGTGTTTTCCCTGGTCATGATCATACAAGACAACAACAAAAAAACAAAAAAAAACACCAAAAAAATATTAATCATGAAACCGTTTTAGGACTGTTCTGGAATTTGGGTCACTAGTGAGTTTCACCCCCCCCCCCCCAACACACTTTTTTTTAATGCAGAGCCGCCCACGCCACAGCCATCGTCTGGGTTGGGAGTTCGGTTACCGCAGTGGTTCTCAACTTTCCTAACGCCGCGACCCTTTATTATACAGTTCCTTTTGTTGTGGTGACCCCAACAATAACATTATTTTAGTTGCAATTTCATAGATATGTGTTTTCCGATGGTCTTAGGCGACCCCTGTGTAAGAGTCTTTCGACCCCCAAAGGGGTCGCGACCCACAGGTTTCGAACCGCTTGGTGACCGCATTCTGATCTATATTTTGGGATTCCTGTTGCCATACAAGCCATTTGGAAACTGACTTCGGATGTGAGAAAGATGCTTCACTGGAAGCATGGAAAATGTACGAGGGCTGTTCAAAATATCATAAGCTATAAACCACCCAGGCAGCCACCCCGAAAGACACTAAGACAGTGGTTCTCAACATGTGGGTCGCGACCCCTTTGGGGGTCGAATGACCCTTTTCCAGGGGTATCCTAAGACCATTGGAAAACACATATACTCTACAGTTATGACGTAGAAACAAAAATAATTTTGTGGTTGGGGGTCGCCACAACATGAGGAACCGTATTGAAGGGTCGCGGCATTAGGCAGTTTGAGAACCACTGCACTAAGACATACACACACACACACGCTCAAACACACGCTCAAACACACACATACATACCCATAATGGTGAGTGTGTAATGACTTTAACACAGCGTCCTCACCCCTCTTGTGTCAGTGTTTGAAATCATTAGTGTTATCATCTGTTGTATGAGAACAAGTGGTTGAGAGCAAGTATTTGAGACCAAGTGTTTGAGACCAAGTGTTTGAGACCAAGTGTTTGAGACCAAGTGTTTGAGACCAAGTGTTTGAGACCAAGTGTTTGAGACCAATTGTTTGAGACCAAGTGTTTGAGACCAAGTGTTTGAAACCAAGTGTTTGAGACCAAGTGTTTGAGACCAAGTGTTTGAGACCAAGTGTTTGAGACCAAGTGTTTGAGACCAAGTGTTTGAGACCAAGTGTTTGAGACCAAGTGTTTGAGACAAGTGTTTGAGACCAAGTGTTTGCGACTAAGTGTTTGAGACCAAGTGTTTGAGACCAAGTGTTTGAGACCAAGTGTTTGAGACCAAGTGTTTGAGACCAAGTGTTTGACTGTTACTCACCATCTGTGTTTTAAAGACGAGTTCACATCCTGGCACCAAATCATAGCGAAGTGACCAGACGCAGAGCTAAAGGGGGAGGGCTGAGTGGAACAAATTTCCCCAGGGTTCCAGACACTGGGGGGCCGTAAAAAATTAATCTTAACCCCGGGCTCCAAACACTCTAGCTACGCCTCTGGAAGTGACGCTATACAATAAAAGATTTTTTTTAAAATTCAGTAGTGAGTAGCTTATTATATTAAAGTGGTTAATACATAGAAACAAGGCTGTGCAAACAAAGTCTGTCGAAACAATTTATCGTTATGTAAGCTGCCCGTCGTTATACACCACATCCTAGTGTAAGCAGCCAGTCATTATATACCACATCCTAGTGTAAGCAGCCAGTCGTTAAACACCACATATACACTGCGTCTAAGTGTAAGCAGCCAGTCGTTATACACCACCACATCCAAGTGTAACCAGCCCGTTGTTATACACCACATCCTAGTGTAAGCAGCCCTGTCGTTATACACCGCGTCATAGTGTTAGTAGTATGCCGTTTCCCGTCGTTATATAAGCAAATCAGTACGCTGGTTGAGCGCGTCGTTCCGATCTAACACTCCATTGCTACATTGTGATCTGCATCGTACGTCGACGTACGTGTAACGATTCTTGGTCACCTATTCCTTCTTCTTCCCATTGTATGACGTTCCCGGAGGGAAAGTTATTTCATTGGGGTCAGTGGGTCAAAATCAGGACCGCCTTTGTGGAATCTGGTAGAATGTGTAGGGGAAGTAGAATGTGTAGGATAAGGAGAATAATATGTAGGTTAAGGAGAAAGTGTAAGAGAAGGAGAATGTTTTAGAGAGAGACTACTACTTAACATTATGTCAATATGTCCTGTGTAAAGAAACATCAGAGAGTATGAAACATCCCAACATCCACCATACCGACACCCCTTCAAAAAAATATTTTAAAATATTTTTTAAATAAATAAAAGAATATATATATAATTATTCTTAAAGTATACAGTGATACACTCTCTGTGATGACATGATAGATATACACTCTGTAATGACATGATAGATACACTCTCTGTAATGACATGATAGATATACACTCTGTAATGACATGATAGATATACACTCTGTAATGACATGATAGATATACACTCTGTAATGACATGATAGATATACACTCTGTAATGACACGATAGATATACACTCTGTAATGACACGATAGATATACACTCTGTAATGACATGATAGATATACACTCTGTGATGACACGATAGATATACACTCTGTAATGACACGATAGATATACACTCTGTAATGACATGATAGATATACACTCTGTGATGACATGATATTTTTTACATGCAACTCGAAAAAAAGGTCAATGTATTTACATATTTTAATATGGTTTAGAAGTCATTCATTCTAAGATTACAGCATTTCCTAAGAGTTACACCCTTACCCCCCCTCCCCCACACACAAACCACCGATAAATATTGTTCACCGCCGTTTCCATTTGCGTCCAATGATTAACTGTACATAACTTAACCGACATTTGAAAATGGGGCACAAGCGCCCTCTGGTGGGAGCCGCTTTTGTTGTTGTTGTTGCTGTTCTAATGATGAAGTCCGTCACTGCCAGCAATCGATTATTATTGAACCACTTACTGCGTGCCATGACGCTCTCTCTGACGCATCCCTGTGACGCATCTCTGTCTACTGTCAGCTCGACCTTGTCAAATGTCATAGCCCTTTTATTTTAAGGGGACGAATCGATGTCATTTATTCAGGCGACAATCGATATCAATACATGCCCACATGTCTGGTTGTGTGGTCTTTGATCTCTTCTCGGTCTTAAATGATTGATCAGTGTCGATAGTTCTTGGAATGAGCCGATCGGTTGAGTTAGCATTCTCAACGTTTTGATAGGTATCGGACGTGAAATAGAGGAAGTATCGGACGTGAAATAGAGGAAGTATCGGACGTGAAATAGAGGAAGTATCGGACGTGAAATAGAGGAAGTGTGCAAGATCTTAAACTGCCATCTATTTGAGAACAGTGTTTCCCAACTTTTCTTAAAGGTCCCCAATTTAAGACTAAGGTTTCCCAACTTTTCTTAAAAGGTCCCAAATTCAAGACCAGAGTTTCCCAACTTTTCTTAAAAGGTCCCCCAAGTCAAAACCAGTGTTTCCAAACTTTTCTCAAAAGGTCCCCAATTGAAGAACAGCGTCTCCCAACTTTTCTTCAAATGTCCCCAAGTCAAGATCAGCGTTTCCCAACCTTTTATGCACCACACCCCATCCGAGCACCTAAAATGGCTCAGTCTATTCCCTCTCCCGCCCCTCGTTATTGAAAAGCTAAACAGAAGGGATGTCCTTGTTGCCGTCGCTTAAAATCGGGTTTCGCTGTCATGGCCTGATTGCGCCCGGGGTGTCTTCTGTCAGGATAAAACTTACAATAGGAGAAATATAATTGTTTTACAATAAATAGCAGACGTACAATTTGGTACCAGTGCCCCACCCCCCTCCTACCCACAGTTTTGTTTATTTTTTTAAAAAAAAGGATATACTATACTTAGTTCCATTTCCTACCGTAGAAGTCAAATGTCCAAACATAATCTTTAAACTGTCTGCTCCCTGTGGGGATTGGGGGGGGGGGGGGGGGGGGGGCTTATGCCCGACTTTGAGATACGCTGGTCTAGAGACTTAAAAAGTATACATGACGTCATCGTTGCGAGACAGCCTTAAAACTACGCCTGACTAGCGGCGACACATATGAAACCAGACTTGGATCATATCATTCGACATATTTCCCTTTGAAATAGTATTACGTTTATTTTGGATATCTGTTTTCTACGTTTAAATATGTTATTGCTTTTACAAGTTTTCTTCTTTCTTTCTTTCTTTCTTTATTCCCCCCCCCCCCTTTTTTTCTTCAAACTATGGTTTTGCCTCAAACAGTAGCTGAGGCACACTGATCCACCCCTTGTTTAAAAAGTTTGAGAACGACCCCCCCCCCCCCCACACTTTTCCAAGCTTCAGACTATTGGTTTCTAAACTCTGTCTAAGTCATTGCATTCCAAACTGAACACATTTTTGGTGCGTTTCACATATCTAAGACATATACTACGCACATACAAATGGGTATTTATATAGCCACGCATATGGGGACTTGTAATAATAAAGTCGTGAATATAAGCGGATCGTGAAGATTAAACTTTCCAGACTTCTCCCTCTTGATCCATTAGGCGCCCCCCCCCCCCACAGAGGTGCGTATGCCCAGTTTTGAAAATGCTTGTTTAAAGTATTCCCACTCCCCTCTTCTCCTGTAACCATTATTCGGGAGACCGCAGCTAAACTGTTTACCGATGTCACCATGAGTCGGGCGACTGCAGCTAAACTGTCTATCGATGTAACCATGAGTCGGGAGACTGCAGCTAAACTGTCTACCTATGTCACCATGAGTCGGGAGACCGCAGCTAAACTGTCTATCGATGTAACCATGAGTCGGGAGACTGCAGCTAAACTGTCTATCGATCCTGTCCCGTCCTTGGTAATGACGTATTTTATATTTATTCCGCTTGGCGTCTGGTCCTAGAAATGACGAATGTTAAGTTGCCGTGACTCACCTTTGACCTTTACCTTCCCTAACACCACTTTCCCTTGCCCCCCCTCCTCATCCACTCCTTTACAGTGACAAACCTTGTTATTCTTGTGACCTGGACTTTTGTTTAATGTCCTTCTCCTACCAGCCACCCCTTAGCCAATCACCCATATCTGTCACGTGTTGGCTGTTCATATCTCTCTGATTCTTATTCTCATTGTGTTGATTTGTTTCTGGTGATGGTGAGTGATCTATTTGTGAATCAGATTGAATGGATCGATTCGTGAATGAGATTCACTGGATCGATTCGTGAATCAGATTGAATTGATCGATTCGTGGATCAGATGGACTTGAACGATTCATGAATCAGATTGAATGGATCGATTCGTGAATCAGATTGACTAGAACGATTTATTAATCAGATTGAGTGGATCGATTCGGGAATCAGACTGACTGACTGGATCGATTCGTGAATCAGCGAGGATCGGTTCGGATGAACTAACCATGACGTCACATCGGGTGCGTCACGATTATTTTAGATGACCTCTGGCCAGTGGTGTGCTGGTGCCACCCGTTGCGAACGCCCAATAGTGCGCTCCCTACCTGACACTTGTTTTACTTTTGGTATCATCCCCCAATTCGCTTTCCGACCCATTCTCTCATCTCAATTTCCCTTTTCTTTCTCTCATCTCAAATTCCACCTTTCCTTCTCATCTGTATTTCTCCCTTTCTCTCTCATCTCAATTCCACCTTTCTTTCTCATCTAAATTTCCCCCTTTCTCTCTCATCTCTATTTCCCCTTTCTCTCTCATCTCAATTTCCCATTTGTCTCTCATCTCGATTTCCCCTTTCTCTTGCCTCAATTTACCCACTTCTTTAATTTCTCTTCGATCACTTTTATTCTTCGCCTCTGATTTCTCTCGACTTACATAAACTCTCTCCGACCCTCCTTCCTTCCCTTCTTTCTCCAAACCCCTCATTTGCATACTCTCGACTATCTCTATATCTTCTCTTGAACTCGCGATCATGTGTTCTATTTTCCCCCACTTACCCATAGCCTACAAATCTCCAGTCTTAAAAACTCGTACAATACAGACCGACCGCTCATTTGACCAATGTTCTTACGGAAATTTGTTCGAAAAGACAAAATGGAAAGGGAAAACATATTTATTTAAAATTGTGCATTTCCCCCTGTTCTCACACACCTTTCCTAAAAAAAACCATTTAAATAAATAATAAAAAATCCGTTCAACAAATTTCATTTCCAGCAATCTTCCTCTCAAAACATTTCCGTCGTACAATTTTTCGTTCTTATAAAAATTAATAAAAATCGCTCATCTGAACAATGATACAACCGCTCATCTGAACAATGATACAACCGTTCATCTGAACAATGATACAACCGTTTATCTGAACAATGATACTACTGCTCATTTGGCCAATGATAAGTCCGCTCATTTGAACAATGATACAACCGCTAAACAATAAAGCCTCCCATGTGTTCAATAAAGACTCCCATGTGTTCAATAAAGCCTCCCATGTGTTCAACAAAGCCT
The DNA here is from genome assembly GCA_964017045.1 of Omphiscola glabra. Classification (NCBI taxonomy): domain Eukaryota; kingdom Metazoa; phylum Mollusca; class Gastropoda; family Lymnaeidae; genus Omphiscola; species Omphiscola glabra. The sequence goes on from OZ024805.1 coordinate 30,823,733, forward strand.
CCCATGTGTTCAATAAAGCCTCCCATGTGTTCAATAAAGCCTCCCATGTGTTCAATAAAGCATCCCATGTGTTCAATAAAGCCTCCCATGTGTTCAATAAAGCCTCCCATGTGTTCAATGCCAAGCCTCCCATGTGTTCAGTGCCAAGCCTCTCACTCGACACAACAGGAAGCATGAGTCTCTTGGCCGAAGTTGTGTCAGTATCGATCCACCGACCCATTTATCGATGATCGATACAGAATTTTTTTCCCCCCTGAAACTCGGTCGGACGGTGCGACACTAGCGGCGGCCATAATGCGGTCAAGTGTCCTTACCGGCCAGGGGGGGTGTGTTTTGACGAGGGCTGGGACGTCCTTGTTGCCTGTGTCCAGCGTTTAACGTGACCCTATAACACCCATGTCAACAAAAAAAAAAAAAAAAAAAAAAAAAAAAAAAATGAGACTGGATATATGGATCGTTTTATTGTTGACACGTCAGTGATGAGATATTGAACCAAGCGACCCCTAAGAACAAAGCCTTCAATATAAATCTTTTATATGCGTTTTTATTATTTTATTTTAAATTCACGCACAAAGTAGTGCGTTCCTAAATCAATTTTACCGTTTTTATATTAATTTCGAGCATAAGACGCACGTGAATGTTGGAGGCAATTTTTCGAAGAAAAAAATTCATCTTATATAGTCTGTAAAAATACAATACTTCAACTAGTTCAGACAAAAGGGAAAAAAGCGGGGGGTGGGGGGGGGGGGTGGGGGGGTCAGTTAGATGTCCGAAATTTTTTTTTTCACCCAGCCAAAAAGACAAGCAAAGGCGAGGTTAACATCAAGGATTTAAATAGTGAACGTTTTGGTCAAGAAGTCCGCGTCGGCATTAAGACAGAGAAAGACAAACTCAGCTTGTAGATCAGCGGTTCTCAACTTGTGGGTCGCGACCCCTTTGGGTGTCGAATGACCCTTTCCCAGCGGTCGCCTAAGACCATCGCGAAACACATATACTCCACAGTTATGAAGAAGAAAGGAAAATAATTTTTGTGTCTGGGGGTCGCCACAACATGAGGAACTGTATTAAAGGGTCGTGGCATTAGGAAGGTTGAGAACCACTGTTGTAAATTGATTATGTCGTTGACAAGGAAAGGTAATCATACTCAGGTAGAGGAAAATCTACCCTTTGCATATTTCTTATTGATTCAACCCATTGTATGCAGCCATCCCTGTATTTGTGTTACTTGAAGAACTGTTTGGTAGTCTGAAGCAATTCAGTGCCATAATACTTGTATCATAACACCCCCCCCCCACAGATTCTGTCTTTTTCCCCCCCTGTATGTTTGTACAGACATTGTTATCGCCATTTGTGGGGAAGACTGGGTGGTGGGAGGCGTGGTGGTGGTGTAGTAAAAAAAGTGGCAAAACACCACAATCTTCATCCCAATATCTCTGCCGAGGTGTGCGTCTCAGTCATGGCACTGTGAGTAAGACGGGTGATTCAGGTCTCTGGTTGACTCCATGGGATGGACGTGGCCCTCACTTATCGCTACAGCCTCATCGTTCCGACCTATGGGCACCCAGGGCCGGAGATGTTTCGTTATGGAAATGGATGAGGCCACCTTTATTTTTTTTTTGGGGGGGGGGGGTACTTTACTCTTGACCACGTGATGTTTGTGTAACTTGATCTCGGAGTCATGCAGTTGTGAGTCACAATACCAGAAAATGACGTATGGCTGAGAATGCTTGGACGGTAGTCCGCTCCTGACAAATTGTAGATTATAGATCCTTTTTTAAAAACACTCCGATACCCCCCCCCCCCTTCCACGTTTTATTTGCTGACTTTTTGGGGTTTCCCTAAATGACACATTGCATCATTAGTAAGCTGACGATGACCGGATTGACGTCATGGCAATATGGCCGCGTTCTTATTTTTGTGATCATATCCTTGTCATCCATCTCTCTCTCTGTCCACCATCTTACACCACCAAAAACATGGTGTCCCTGTGTTCAATCAATAAGCCAGCCAATCGCATTTACCCCCAGATAGGCGTTACATGGAGGCGTACATCACAAAGGGTTTTATCAGTACGTTCAGTTGAGCCATTGCAATCAGTGGAGTCGGAGTAAGGAATAAACTTTCGGATTGTAGATCTTCGACCAAAGCTCAATTGTCTGGACTCAGGGCAAAGATCTACTGGATTCACGGATGTTACGTTACGTAACGAATAGTTCATTTTTCTCTAGCAGATTAAAAAAAAATAATAGTAGTAGGCAGAACAATTTCGATTACAATATAATGTCTTTGACTCCTCTTGCCATAGTTAACTACTTAAAATGTTGGAATTTTTAGTCGTCAGCAACATTACATAGTCCCGGCAACATTACATGGTCCCGGCATAATTACATGGTCCCGGCAACATTGCATGGTCTCGGCAACATTGCATGGTCCCGACAACATTACATGGTCCCGGCAAGATTGCATGGTCCCGGCAACATTACTTGGTCCCGGCAACATTGCATGGTCCCGGCAACATTGCATGGTCCCGGCAAGATTGCATGCCCCGAAAAGATTTCATGCCCCGAAAACATTACATGGCCCTAAAACATTACATGGCCCCAAAACATTACATGGCCCCAAAACATTACATGGCCCCAAAACATTACATGGCCCCAAAACATTACATGGCCCCAAAACATTACATGGCCCTAAACATTACATGGCCCTAAAACATTACATGGCCCTAAAACATTACACGTCCCTAAAACATTACATGGCCCTAAAACATTACATGGCCCTTAAACATTACATGGCCCTAAAACATTACATGGCCCTAAAACATTACATGGCCCCAAAACATTACATGGCCCCAAAACATTACATGGCCCTAAAACATTACATGGCCTCAAAACATTACATGTCCCTAAAACATTACATGGCCCTTAAACATTACATGGCCCTAAAACATTACATGGCCCCAAAACATTACATGGCCCCAAAACATTACATGGCCCTAAAACATTACATGGCCCCAAAACAATGCATGGCCCTAAAACATTACATGGCCCCAAAACATTACACCGTCCCAAAACATTACATGGTCCCAAAACATTACATGGCCCCAAAACATTACATGGCCCCAAAACATTACTTGGCCCCAAAACATTACATGCCTGGGCAACATTACATGGAAACAGTAAGATTACAGTGTTTACCGTCTCAACTGTTGCTGTAGTCATGTTAGTGTGAGCGTAAAGTAGCAATGATCCAATGAGACCAGATATTAAGTGCTTTTTTTTTCTACCGATCTAAGCAGCGCCTTTAAACCCCATTAAAAAGAAATTCTCCTTGACATAGACGAAGATAATGTGCAGATCATGTACGGAAAATGGGCAGATAATGTAAAGATAATTCAAAACGTCCAGACGGCTAATGAGCTGGTAGACGCTTCATGTTCGATCTCTTCCAATAATTACCCCCCCCTTGAGCTGGGAGACGCTTCATGATCGATCTCTTCCAATAACTACCCCCTGAGCTGTGAGACGCTTTATGTTCGATCTCTTCCAATAACTACCCCCTGAGCTGTGAGACGCTTCATGATCGATCTCTTCCAATAACTACCCCATGAGCTGTGAGACGCTTTATGTTCGATCTCTTCCAATAACTACCCCCTGAGCTGTGAGACGCTTCATGATCGATCTCTTCCAATAACTACCCCCTGAGCTGTGAGACGCTTTATGTTAGATCTCTTCCAATAACTACCCCCTGAGCTGTGAGACGCTTCATGTTCGATCTCTTCCAATAACTACCCCCTGAGCTGGTATACGCTTCATGTTCGATCTCCTCCAATAACTACCCCCTGAGCTGGTATACGCGTCATGTTCGATCTCCTCCAATAACTACCCCCTGAGCTGGTATACGCTTCATGTTCGATCTCTTCCAATAACTACCCCCCCTGAGCTGAGAGACGCACTGCGTTTAATTTTTCTTAGTAGATTGGTGTTAATTCAGAGGCATTATTATTTCGGACACTACAGAGAGTGGCAATGCATAAGATGTTTCGTTACACCTACTAAATATATTTTCGTGTATTGCAAAGTTTCCGAAAGGTCAAGTCCCGGCCTCGGTAGCAGGCCTTAGAAAAAAAAATACCGGGTCTGCACAAATATAAAATCTGTCGAACATTTTTTTTTTTTCGTTATGTGTTTACAGAAATACATTTTGATACAAATCATTGAAACACAGGTAAATGAATCACACAGAAGAGAGCCAAATAAAAGAGATTGTTAAGGGGTCGTTCGTAAATTACGTCACGCTGAGAGTGGGGGTTGTGGGGGGTGGGGGAGTCGAGAATTTGGGACACTTTGGGACAGGGGAAAAGGGGGGGGGGTCAAAATTTGTGACGTCAAAATTTTTATTTTTAAAAAAATCAATTTTTTTTAATTTTTAAAAATCTTTATTCAATTAATGCCAAAAACATTAATTTGAGGTCGAAATTGCCTCAGGTATTATTGGTAACGTGAATCTCATTCGCTAAACACCTTTTGCGCAAAAATCTGTTGGGGTCATTTTACATTCGGCTCGGGGATGACTTCGTTGTTTCGTTGTTAGTAATAATACTACATCTTAATCCATTACGGGGAAATGTTAATAAAATCAAATCTTAGTTTAGTTATGAACATTTTGTGTACCTTTTGATTTTTTTTTTGTTAGGTGTGTTGTGACACTAAAATTGGGGGGAGGGGGGGAGTCCAAGAATTTGTGACACTTCGTGACATGGGGAGGGGGCGTGTAGATAGATCATTTTTTGCGTGACGTATTTTGCGAACGATCCCTAAAGCTCTTCTAGCTTCCAATTTTTTGCTTAGTGCGTTCCATGCGAAAACCTTCCAATGGATCTTCCTTATATTAAGTAGGAAAAAAAAGTATATAAATATATATATATATATTTGAAATCATAAGTACAATTTGTTTCATGGATATGAGTGGCAAAAAAGTCTTTCCATGCCCCGGGCGGCACTAACTGTAGTTATGCCACTATATGTTTTGCCCCTAAGTGGGTCAGCCGCACCGTAGACAACTTCTGTAGAAGAAAGTGTTTTAACATTGAAATTGCATTGACATTCCTGTACCCAGGGACCAGCAGAAACGTAACCTTTGACATAACCGGGCAATAAATTTTGTTTGTTTGTTTGCTGTTCCATGTTTGTATCTTTTATCAAACCTTAGCGCAAACCTTCCATAGCTAACGCTTAGAGCTAAACTATTCGTCCTATCTTCACTACCGACGTGTCCATGGAATGGCTCCATGACTCAGCAGTCTCGCTGGGGTTGGCAAAGCGGGGGGGGGGGGGGGGGTATGACGTAAACTGGATCGGCGCTCGCCTTCTGGCATGGGTCACCGTCACCCTGATTGTGATGTACTAAATAGTTCGTCATGGACGTGAATTCGTGACTCAAACAAAAGTGTAACCCTCAATGGCAGGAGCAGTGGTGGCATCCTGTCACGTGGTACGCTAAACGGTACGTCTTGGGCAGTGGTGGCATCCTGTCACGTGGTACGCTAAATGGTACGTCTTGGGCAGTGGTGGCATCTTGTCACGTGGTACGCTAAACGGTACGTCTTGGGCAGTGGTGGCATCGTGTCACGTGATACGCTAAACAATACGTCTTGGGCAGTGGTGCCATCTTGTCACCTGATACGCTAAACAATACGTCTTGGGCAGTGGTGCCATCTTGTCACCTGATACGCTAAACAATACGTCTTGGGCAGTGGTGCCATCTTGTCACCTGATACGCTAAACAATACGTCTTGGGCAGTGGTGCCATCTTGTCACCTGATACGCTCAACAATACGTCTTGGGCAGTGGTGCCATCTTGTCACCTGATAAGCTAAACAATACATCTTGGGCAGTGGTGGCATCCTGACGGTTCTCACCGGTTCTTCATATGATAAAAGCTTAGCGAACCGGTTGTAGTAGAAATAAGTTGGACATGTTCCTAAAGACTTATTGCCCCAATTATTGCCCCAATTATTGCCCCAATTATAGCGCCGGTTACTGGTAATTCAGGATGCCGCCTCTGCGCATGACTGCTGGGGAATGCGAAAACCATGATTTCCTTTCCTACTTAACGAAACGCGAATTTTCTATATGTACATCATATTAACACGCTCATTATATTTATTATTATATAAACATATATTTTTTTTAAAAAGGGTTTTAATTTGTTTTTTGTTTTTATGGTGAGGAAAAGAAAAAAAATACAACAGCAATTCTATCTGCAACCTATGGCATGACTCCAATTTTATCTGCAACCTCTGGCATGACTCCAATTCTATCTGCAACCTATGGCATGACTCCAATTCTATCTGCTACCTCTGGTATGACTCCAATTCTATCTGCAACCTATGGCATGACTCCAATTCTATCTGCAACCTCTGGCATGACTCCAATTCTATCTGCAACCTATGGCATGACTCCAATTCTATCTGCAACCTATGGCATGACTCCAATTCTATCTGCAACCTATGGCATGACTCCAATTCTATCTGCAACCTATGGCATGACTCCAATTCCATCTGCAACCTCTGGCATGACTCCAATTCTATCTGCAACCTATGGCATGACTCCAATTCTATCTGCAACCTCTGGCCAGACTCCAATTCTATCTGCAACCTATGGCATGACTCCAATTCTATCTGCAACCTATGGCATGACTCCAATTCTATCTGCAACCTATGGCATGACTCCAATTCTATCTGCAACCTCTGGCATGACTCCAATTCTATCTGCAACCTATGGCATGACTCCAATTCTATCTGCAACCTATGGCATGACTCCAATTCTATCTGCAACCTATGGCATGACTCCAATTCTATCTGCAACCTATGGCATGACTCCAATTCTATCTGCGACCTATGGCATGACTCCAATTCTATCTGCAACCTATGGCATGACTCCAATTCTATCTGCAACCTATGGCATGACTCCAATTCTATCTGCAACCTATGGCATGACTCCAATTCTATCTGCAACTTATGGCATGACTCCAATTCTATCTGCAACCTATGGCATGACTCCAATTCTATCTGCAACCTATGGCATGACTCCAATTCTATCTGCAACCTATGGCATGACTCCAATTCTATCTGCAACCTCTGGCATGACTCCAATTCTATCTGCAACCTATGGCATGACTCCAATTCTATCTGCTACCTCTGGTATGACTCCAATTCTATCTGCAACCTATGGCATGACTCCAATTCTATCTGCAACCTCTGGCATGACTCCAATTCTATCTGCAACCTATGGCATGACTCCAATTCTATCTGCAACCTATGGCATGACTCCAATTCTATCTGCAACCTATGGCATGACTCCAATTCTATCTGCAACCTATGGCATGACTCCAATTCCATCTGCAACCTCTGGCATGACTCCAATTCTATCTGCAACCTATGGCATGACTCCAATTCTATCTGCAACCTCTGGCATGACTCCAATTCTATCTGCAACCTATGGCATGACTCCAATTCTATCTGCAACCTATGGCATGACTCCAATTCTATCTGCAACCTATGGCATGACTCCAATTCTATCTGCAACCTCTGGCATGACTCCAATTATATCTGCAACCTATGGCATGACTCCAATTCTATCTGCAACCTATGGCATGACTCCAATTCTATCTGCAACCTATGGCATGACTCCAATTCTATCTGCAACCTATGGCATGACTCCAATTCTATCTGCGACCTATGGCATGACTCCAATTCTATCTGCAACCTATGGCATGACTCCAATTCTATCTGCAACCTCTGGCATGACTCCAATTCTATCTGCAACCTATGGCATGACTCCAATTCTATCTGCAACCTCTGGCATGACTCCAATTCTATCTGCAACCTATGGCATGACTCCAATTATATCTGCAACCTATGGCATGACTCCAATTCTATCTGCAACCTATGGCATGACTCCAATTCTATCTGCAACCTATGGCATGACTCCAATTCTATCTGCAACTTATGGCATGACTCCAATTCTATCTGCAACCTATGGCATGACTCCAATTCTATCTGCAACCTATGGCATGACTCCAATTCTATCTGCAACCTATGGCATGACTCCAATTCTATCTGCAACCTCTGGCATGACTCCAATTCTATCTGCAACCTATGGCATGACTCCAATTCTATCTGCAACCTCTGGCATGACTCCAATTCTATCTGCAACCTATGGCATGACTCCAATTCTATCTGCAACCTATGGCATGACTCCATTTCTATCTACAACCTATGGCATGAATCCAATTCTATATGCAACCTATGGCATGACTCCAATTCTATCTGCAACCTCTGGCATGACTCCAATTCTATCTGCAACCTATGGCATGACTCCAATTCTATCTGCAACCTATGGCATGACTCCAATTCTATCTGCAACCTCTGACCCGACTCCATTTCTATCTATAACCTATGGCATGACTCCAATTCTATCGGCAACCTTTGACCCGACTCCATTTCTATCTGCAACCTCTGGCATGACTCCGATTCTATCTGCAACCTATGGCATGACTCCAATTCTATCTGCAACCTATGGCATGACTCCAATTCTATCTGCAACCTATGGCATGACTCCAATTCTATCTGCAACCTATGGCATGACTCCGATTCTATCTGCAACCTATGGCATGACTCCAATTCTATCTGCAACCTATGGCATGACTCCAATTCTATCTGCAACCTATGGCATGACTCCAATTCTATCTGCAACCTATGGCATGACTCCAATTCTATCTGCAACCTATGGCATGACTCCAATTCTATCTACAACCTATGGCATGACTCCAATTCTATCTGCAACCTATGGCATGACTCCAATTCTATCTGCAACCTCTGACCCGACTCCATTTCTATCTATAACCTATGGCATGACTCAAATTCTATCGGCAACCTTTGACCCGACTCCATTTCTATCTGCAACCTCTGGCATGACTCCAATTCTATCTGCAACCTATGGCATGACTCCATTTCTATCTATAACCTATGGCATGACTCCAATTCTATCTGCAACCTCTGACCCGACTCCATTTCTATCTATAACCTATGGCATGACTCCAATTCTATCTGCAACTTCTGACCCGACTCCATTTCTATCTATAATCTATGGCATGACTCCAATTCTATCTATAACCTATGGCATGACTCCAATTATATCTGCAACCTATGGCATGACTCCATTTCTATCTATAACCTATGGCATGACTCCAATTATATCTGCAACCTCTGGCATGACTCCAATTCTATCTGCAACCTATGGCATGACTCCATTTCTATCTATAACCTATTACATGACTCCAATTCTATCTGCAACCTCTGACCCGACTCCATTTCTATCTATAACCTATTATGGTGCACCCGTCTTACTTCACCAGGGGCGTATTCTCTCTATATTATCCGTAACGCAAGGAGAAGCGGAACGATCCTCTCTAAAAGGCACAGATCCTGACGAAGGAGGGTGTTTTGAAACAAAAATTTGTGGGGGCGTTTCTGATGAGGAAATTATTAAAGTTCATGTTTTTTAAATAACAACGTTTGATTACCTCTCGAAAAAAAGAAAAAAAAACAACAACAACTGATATTTGGGGGTTGGGGCTGAAAATTTGATGGAGCGTGATGTCATCGTCAACGCGTCTGTGCGTCAAATTTCAGCTCGTTAGGTTGACGGGAAGTGGGTCACTTAGCCGCCCGAAGAGTTTAGCCCAAAACTCAAACAGAAGAACAGAGACAGGCGAACGCAAGCGAAGTTAATAAAACTGGATTTTTAAAAAAAACAATTTAAAATTAAACTTTCAAAGATCATCCCTTTTTTTTTTTAAAAGACGGATATGATCTTTGGAATGATCTTTGGAATCTCGGCACACCTAAATTTGTTTTGTTTTGCCGTCCTTCATCGGCGATGTATTTATTTTTTTATAGTTTTTTTAACATTAACAAAATCAATTATCAACATTTTAACTTCCAAGAGAAAAAAAAAACAACTGTCTAGTCTGCGCATGAAAACTGCGTTGGAATAGTTGTCGAGATTAATGAATTGATGAATGAGAACTTTGCCCCATTCAGACTAGCCGGCCATGGTGAGGGGGGGGGGGGGGGAGAGATATGTCCCGTATTGTGAATAGTCACCTTAGGCCAGGAGGAATGTGTGTGGGTGGGTGCGAGACTGTTTTCTTTACTACGTATATTATCACTGCATGTTTCGGGCACTCAAAAACACAATTAATGACGGCGTCGACAGGATGGGTTCAGGCGTCGACAGGATGGGTTCAGGCGTCGACAGGATGGGTTCAGGCGTCGACAAGATGGGTTCAGGCGTCGACAGGATGGGTTCAGGCGTCGACAAGATGGGTTCAGGCGTCGACAGGATGGGTTTAGGCGTCGACAAGATGGGTTCAGGCGTCGACAGGATGGGTTCAGGGGCGCACTTTTGTTTTGCTCGGTATGTTCATGAACCGGGAGGAACAATGATTTGGGCGGGGGGGGGGGGGCGCGATTTCACGGCTGGTTGTTGTTAGTGTTATTTTTTTAACAACTAAATAGATTTGTATTTTTAACGCCATGCAGTGCCTGGTCATTCAGTGCCGGGTCGTGTAGTGCCGGGTCGTGTAGTGCCGGGTCATGCAGTTCCAAGTCTGCAGTGCCGGGTCAATCAGTGCCGGGTCAATCGGGGCCGTGTCATGCAGTGCCGGGTCGTGTAGTGCCAGGTCATTGAAGTGCCGGGTCACGCTGTGCCGGGTCATTCAGTGTCGGGTCGTTTAGTGCCGGATCATGTTGTGCCGGGCCACGCAGTGCCAGGTAATGAAATGCCGGGACATATAGTGCCGGGTCACGAAGTGCCGGGTTAAGCAGTCCCGGACAAACCTAAATGCAAAGTAGGCACTTCTCATGGACATCTAAAAAATAATAACTAACGTCCAAAATATAATAGCTAACTCTAATTTTCCAAAGAGGTTCCGAGATTTCGACTGTCAATGAGATGTAACCCCCCCCCCCCGTGGGTCTTAATCCCGCAAGGCAGTGGTTCTCAGCCTTTCTAATGCCACGGCCCCTTTAATACAGTTCTTCATGTTGTGGCGACCCTCAACCGTGACATTATTTTCGTCGCTCTTAATAACTGTAGAGTCTATGTGTTTTCCGATGGTCTTAGGCGACCCTTGTGAAATGGTCGTTCGACCCACAAAGGGGTCGTGATCCACAGGTTGAGAACCACTGCCGCAAGGCGTCATGCATCCGAGTAGGAGTTTGTGGAGTGATTTCCGTCTAAACATATCCCCCGTTTTATTTAAACAGAATTTAAAAAAGAAAACGAACATTTTTATTTGGATTTTGGCCCCATCCTGTCCCATATCTTAACTCTTTGCACTTTATAGAGTATTGCGTGTTTAATCATTGATCTAAGGACAGGCAGAGATTAAGTGCCAGGCATCGAACTCTCTAAAACAAAAACAAAAAACAAACAACAAAAAGAATGCTAAGCTTATGGGCAGGCGATAACTCAAAGGTTAAATTCCTATGCTTTATATCATTTACTGACGAATGACGTCAATTATCTCAAATATATCCGGACATTCAAAACCTGTATCTAAATTTGCGGAGAACAATGATTTTCAACTTGAAACACAACCGCTTCGACCCCCCTGACCCACTTCCAAGGTCTTGCTCGGGACGTCACAGCTGAACACTAGACCAAGAAACCCATGCGTTAATTACCTCTCATTACCATTATACCGGTTTAACGTGACACCACCAGGGGCGTTTTAGCGTGACACCACCAGTGACGTTTTAGCGTGACACCACCAGTGACGTTTTTGACGTGACACCACCAGTGACGTTTTTGACGTGACACCACCAGTGACGTTTTTGACGTGAGACCACCAGTGACGTTTTTGACGTGACACCAGCAGTGACTTTTTTGACGTGACACCACCAGTGACGTTTTTGACGTGACACCACCAGTGACGTTTTTGACGTGACACCACCAGTGACGTTTTTGACGTGGTAGTCTCATTAATAAAATCTCGACCCCTCGTGAGGACAGAAACAGCAGCTGTTGGCTGCACGTACGTGGGAGGGGAAATTAATGTACATACTACATACGCAGTGTCTGAAATGTAATCAAACACTTAACATAGAATTTAGCACTGGGAGGACATTCTGTTACAAGTGTGTAAATGTATGTAAATGTGTGTGTGTGTGTGTGGGAGGGGGGGGGAGGGGTTAGCACAGTTGGTTGCTAAATTTAGGAGCATCGATTGCGATAAACGTGTAAGTATTCACCCATTGTCGCGTGTGCAGTCGACCGTGACATGGCCAGGTTGTTTGTGGGTGTGGCCCGTATATTCATTTTTGTTCTTTGAGATCTCATTCATAAATTCAACTTGGATAGAGCAGCGGTTCACAACCTGTGGGTCGCGACCCCTTTGGAGTTCGCCTCAGACCATCGGAAAACACATATACTCTACAGTTTATGAAGTAGCAACGAAAATAATTTTGTGGTTAGGGGCCGTCACAGCATGAGGAAATGTATTAAAGGGCCTCGGAGGGTTGAGAACCACTGGGCTAGAGATTAACATGTTTAATGTAAGGAAGAAAATGATTTGTTAATAGGGGTGTATGTTAGGAAGCCGCGGCTTACATGGCGCTGCTACGCACCCATTGGGAACCACTGGACCAGGAAATGGTCACATTTATTGACCTTTAAGAGCTACTTGTAGAATACAAAGTATTGTATTGGTATTCATTTTTTATTACGGGGGATATATTATCTTCATGTTATACATTATGTGGATACATTAAGAAGATAGATTGTTTGGATAAATTATGTGGATACATTTAGAACATAGATTATATGGATAAATTATTTGGATATTATAGAAAGATGGTGAACAGCTTACGAGTTACCGCTTAATGAATATTAATACAACTAACAATTGCTGATTAGTGGACGGAAGATTGATGGATGGGAGCATTGATGTATGGATGGTTGGATGGATGGATGGATGGAAGGTTGGGAGGATGGATGGATGGGTGGACGGATGGGTATAGGGATGGGTGGGTGGACAGATGGGAGGATGGATGGATGGGTGTGTGGGTGGATGGATGGGTGGATAGATGGGAGGATGGATGGATGGGTGTGTGGGAGGATGGATGGATGGGTGGATAGATGGGTGGATGGATGGGTGAGAGGATGAATGGATGGGTGTGTGGGAGGATGGATGTGTGGATGGATGGATGGGTGGGTTGAAGGATTATGGGTGGATGTGTGGGAGTATGGATGAATGGATGGATGAAAGAATGAATTGGTGCATGTTAAGGAGGATGGATGGATGTGCGACAGGAAAGATGGATGGGTAAATGTAGCGATGACTGGATGGATGGATGGAAGGATGGATGGATAGATGGATGGAGGGATGGTTATTTTTTTTTTAAAAAGGTGATTTGTAAAATACTAGAAATCTTTATCGGGAGACGGTGTTTACTGGAACTTGAAACAAAATTCTGGAGGTTTCAACATTGAAACAAACGGCGAGGCTGGTCAAACAAACAGCGAGGCTAGTCAGACAAACAGCAAGGCTAGTCAATAAAACAGCAAGGCTAGTCAGACAAACAGCGAGGCTAGTCAAACAAACAGCGAGGCTGGTCAGACAAACAGCGAGGCTGGTCAGACAAATAGCGAGGCTAGTCAGAAGGGATCAGGTGTGTGGAAATGCAATGCATAAAACTCTTTGTTGACGTGACTGAAGTTTTCCCAACATCATCGCCGAGCCCCGGCCGTGTGTGTGGGTACTTGATGTCTTGGGACTTTCCCCTTTGGACTCCAGTCAATCTAGTCCATTCAACAATCAACAACCATCAACAACAATCAACAACAATCATCAACAAACAACAACGAACAGTTCACTTTAATTTGCCGCTTTACAGGATGCACGTCACGTGATAGCGTTTACGTAATAGCGGCAATGAGATTGACTTGTGTTACATACATTTCGAAAAATAATGTTATTTAAAAAAAAAAAATCCTTTTTTGGTCTGTTGGCAATATCTTTCTTATTGCAAATGGAAATGATAAGCCCTTGTGCCTCAAACGTGTCACTTGACATACCGCTCCACATCCCTGGGGAGTGGGGGGCGCACGTTTGAGAACAATTGGCCATGTCCAGCCAGGAATAGTGCACCCTCTCTTAAAATTGGTCGCTCCCCTTGTTTGTTTAAAGACGAGCGATAGCTCTAGGTTTGTGTTTGTAAACAATGATAGGCTGTGTCTACAAACTCAATAGAATGGTTGTATTAAATTGTTGAAGGTTTAAAACAACGCAAATGTTAAACACTTCTCACATTTTTAACAGGATATCTGAATAATTAATCCTGCATTTCGCCATACAGGCAATATTGTGTGTTTTATATGTTAAGGAGTGGCTACCAAGCTCAGGATGACCCCTGCCGTCTGTGTTGTCACGTACGCGTGTTGTCATGTGTTTGAGATCACATCCGTGTATGTGTGTGTGCATGTAGTGTAGTCGTCCGGGTTTGTCCGTATTCTCATTCAGCGTGTGATAATTTGTTTTAAGACTGTCTTTCCCGGTTACCGGAAATTTGATCGAAAGAAATTTCGTCGACGGAAAATTGATCGACGGAAATTTGATCGAACGGAAATTTTGTCGAATATGTTTTTCAGTTCACACGTTAAAATTTTCGTCAAATTTCTATTCGAACGCAATATATTATATAGTAAAACAAAATAATGCGTTCAAAAAGAAATTTTACCCAAAATTTTAACGTGTAAACTAAAAAAAAGATTCGACCAAATTTCCGTTCGATCAAATTTCCGTCGATCAATTTTCCGTCGACGAAATTTCTTTCGATCAAATTTCCGGATACGGTCTTTCCCAGTCTTTCTAACGCCGCGACCCCTTTAGTACAGCGCCTCTTGCTGTGGCGACCCCTGTAGTACAGCGCCTCTTGCTGTGGCGACCCCTTTAGTACAGCGCCTCTTGCTGTTGCGTGCCCTTTAGTACAGCGCCTGTTGCTGTTGCGACCCCTTTAGTACAGCACCACTTGCTGTCGCGACCCCTAACCACAAAATTATTTTCGTTGCTACTTCAAAACTGCAGAGTATATGTGTTTTCCGATGGTCTTAGGCGACCCCTGTGCAAGGGTCGTTCGACCCCCCCCCCCCCCAAGGGTTCTCGTCCACAAGTTGAGAACCGCTGTTTAAAAAAAGAATTTAAGACGATTCGAATCAAGAGGTGGTTGTAAACCACACTTGCAGTTTCGCTTCCCGGCAGTCTCTGTTGGTTCAACCCTGTCCTAAAGAAAATCGGCGTGGTGGCAGCGTTAAGCTCGAGGTTGTCTGCGTGGTGAAGGAAAGTCCCGTGGTGTTTAGGGCGGGTATAGTGACGTCACATGGTGTTTAAGGTGGGTGTAGTGACGTCACACGGTGTCTAGGGTTGGGAGTAGTGACGTCACATGGTGTCTAGGGTTGTGAGTCGTAACATCACATGGTGTCTAGGGTTGGGAGTAGTGACGTCACAAGGTGTCTAGTGTTGGGAGTAGTGACGTCACATGGTGTCTAGGGTTGGGAGTAGTAACATCACATGGTGTCTAGGGTTGGGCGTAGTGACATCACATGGTGTCTAGGGTTGGGAGTAGTGACGTCACATGGTGTCTAGGGTTGGGAGTAGTGACATCACATGGTGTCTAGGGTTGGGAGTAGTGACATCACATGGTGTCTAGGGTTGGGAGTAGTGACATCACATGGTGTCTAGGGTTGGGAGTAGTGACATCACATGGTGTCCAGGGTTGGGAGTAGTGACGTCACATGGTGTCCAGGGTTGGGAGTAGTGACGTCACATGGTGTCTATGGTCGGGAGTAGTGACATCACATGTTGGAAATTATAAAAAAAAAAAAAAAAAAAAACATCAGACTGTGATGACCAGCTCTAGATGTCCTTTCTGGTTTACGAGCCTGGCTCCGCCACTGTGTGCGGGTTTTTGTGAAAGACATGGCGACCAGCTCTGGAAGAACCTACTGTTTACATGCCTGGCTCCGCCACTGGGTGGAGGTTTTGGTGAAACAGCCACCACTTTCGTGTAGGTACAGTATTTGTTGACGTCGCGTTTGGTCCCGGAAGAAGGATGTTGAAAATGTGGACTCCCGGATCTCCCAGGTGTCAGATACAGCAGTAAGTGTTAAAATCCTGGTAAATCATGACCGAGGTGCTCACACCTGAGCTCACGTAGGACTTACTAACTTGACCGGTGTACTCACACACCAGCTGCTCACGTAGGACTTACTAACTTGACCGGTGTACTCACCAGCAGCTCACGTAGGACTAACTAACTTGACCGGTGCACTCACACACCAGCTGCTCACGTAGGACTAACTAACTTGACCGTTGCACTCACTCACCAGCAGCTCACGTAGGACTAACTAACTTGACCGGTGCACTCACTCACCAGCAGCTCACGTAGGACTAACTAACTTGACCGGTGCACTCACTCACCAGCAGCTCACGTAGGACTAACTAACTTGACCGGTGCACTCACACACCAGCTGCTCACGTAGGACTTACTAACTTGACCGGTGTACTCACCAGCAGCTCACGTAGGACTAACTAACTTGACCGGTGTACTCACCAGCAGCTCACGTAGGACTAACTAACTTGACCGGTGTACTCACCAGCAGCTCACGTATAAGAACTAACTAACTTGACCGGTGCACTCACACACCAGCAGCTCACGTAGAACTAACTAACTTGACCGATGTACTCACACACCAGCTGCTCACGTAGGACTAACTAACTTGATCGGTGCACTCACACACCAGCTGCTCACGTAGGACTTAGTAACTTGACCGGTGTACTCACCAGCAGCTCACGTAGGACTAACTAACTTGACCGATGTACTCACCAGCAGCTCACGTAGTACTTACTAACTTGATCGGTGCACTCACACACCAGCAGCTCACGTAGTACTAACTAACTTGATCGGTGCACTCACACACCAGCAGCTCACGTAGAACTAACTAACTTGACCGGTGCACTCACACACCAGCTGCTCACGTAGGACTTACTAACTTGACCGGTGTACTCACACACTAGCAGCTCACGTAGGACTAACTAACTTGATCGGTGCACTCACACACTAGCAGCTCACGTAGAACTAACTAACTTGATCGGTGCACTCACACACTAGCAGCTCACGTAGGACTAACTAACTTGACCGGTGCACTCACACACCAGCAGCTCACGTAGGACTAACTAACTTGAGAGAGAGAGAGAGAATGGAAGAGACAGTAAGACACAGTGTGAGAGAGGCAAAGAGATTGAGAGAGGGAGAGAAAGAGACAAAGAGAGAGAGGCAAAGAGAGAGAGGGAGAGATGATAGTGTAGAGAGACAGAGTGAGAGAGAGTGAACGATAGAGAGAGAGAGAAAGAGAGAGAAAGTGAATGAGAGACTGAGAGAGAGAGAGATAGAGAATGGAAGAGACAGTGTGACACGGGGAGAGAGAGGCAAAGAGATAGAGAGAGGGAGAGAAAGAGGCAAAGAGAGGGAGAGAGGATAGAGTAGAGAGACAGAGTGAGAGAGAGAGAGAGAGAATAGAATAGAGAGAGAAGAACGATGGGTGAGAAAGGTAATGATTGCATGTGTGTGTGTGTGTGTGTGTGAGAAAGAAGAAACCAAAGACGTAAAAAATACAAGAAGATGACGCAATAATAAAAACAATCCGACATTTAAAAAAACACCCTCTAAACAAAACAACAGCATATGGTAGACATTAAATCTGTTCAATAGCAACTTTCAAAACGAAAATAGAGTTTGTCTACATCACCAAACGGGTCAACAAACATCAAACAAACAACAACTGCGAAAAACAAGAAGCACGTTGTACGAGGACTTGCGTCGTTGCGAAACACATTAATGAGTTCTCAAGTGGCATGCCGACGTGCTCGTGAGTTCAATAAAAAAAACAGATATTTGTCAAATCTGGCCTCAGTGAGCTCCAGTCGTCAAGGTAGGTGTTTAACGGTAATTACTGCCAGCCTGTCCAATTCTCGTGATAGTGAACGTGTTTTGCCGATGAGGTTTCCCTAGATTTGACTCAAGGTTTTAAGTGGAGAACCAAGGGGTTCCCAGCGATTTTCTTTTGAGAACCATCGTATATTATCGGACAGTCGTGAGCGGAAAAAAAACAACGCGTGACTGCTGAATGAGAGCGTAAAGTAATAACTCAATCAATCAGTCAATCAATCAATCAATCAATCAGTCAATTATTTGTGTCTGCTAAATGAGAGCGTAAAGTAATAACTCAATCAATCAATTATTTGTGTCTGATAAATGAGAGCGTAAAGTAATAACTCAATCAATCAATTATTTGAGTCTGCTGAATGAGAGCATAAAGTAATAACCCAATCAATCAGTCAATTATTTGAGTCTGTCGAATGAGAGCGTAAAGTAATAACCCAATCAATCAGTCAATTATTTGTGTCTGCTAAATGAGAGCGTAAAGTAATAACTCAATCAATCAATTATTTGTGTCTGCTAAATGAGATGGTAAAGTAAAAACTTAATCAATCAATAAATAATTTTTATTATTCAATTTGAACATCGAAATCTGTTTGTTTCGGGCGGTTACCGGAAATTTGATCGAAAGAAATTTCGTCGACAGAAAATTGATCGACTGAAATTTGATAGAATCTTTTTTTCAGTTCACACGTTAAAATTTTCGTCAAATTTGTTTTTGAACGCACTATACTATACAGTAATACAAAAATAATGCGTTCAAACAAAAATTGACGCAAAATTTTAACATGTTAACTAAAAAAAAAAGATTCGACCAAATTTCCGTTCGATCAAATTTCCGTCGATCAATTTTCCGTCGACGAAATTTCTTTCGATCAAATTTCCAGATACGGTTTCGGGCAGCATCACCCCTTCCCCAAAAACAACCCATCCAAACCAACAAACTTTTTAAAACGGTCCCAATGACATATTCCAGCTGTTTCGTGGTGGGGTACCTAACGGTCGATGAAGGCTATTGAAGGTTCGACAGAATGTATCATTGTAAACGTTGCTATCACCATATTATACTATAAATGTCTACCTTCCTCTCTCCTGCCTTTATATTTTATCATCCCATGACAAAGAATATCTCCGAAAAAAATTAAGGGAGTAAAAAAAAAAAAGTGCGTTTATATTTGTATTTAACGCGCACATCAGTTTAAAGATAGCTTGAGCTCTGCTAACACAGTTTGAGGGCAATCGATTGTCGGCTTTCCGAGGAGGCATACAGCTATTTCGTGATCCACTGCGACTGGCTTCAAAACACGTCACTCGTGGCTTTATTTTCGTTTAGTACTGCCGCCTCTGATTGGTCCGCTCCTTATTCATAAACAACACTGTAACCAATCGCCGCCGTTGAAATAATGGAGCACGTGATGCCACTGAGGGGTCCCCCATGTGCTAGATATATATAGAAATAACGCCAGGAGAACTATTAAAGGAATATTTTGCGTTTAACTTCAGCAGGTATCACACAGCGGTTGAGTTGAGTTTATTCAAGTGTCTGCCTTCAACGTGACGAATGTGAATTCTAATTGAAATTGTGTTTCGTTTAGATTTTGGATAATTTATTTATTTTTTTTTAAAGAGAAGAAAGATTTCAAGAGAATTAATTGTTCATTCATTTATGTTTAGATAAAAAACAACGTAATTATATTTCATTATTATTGGTGTCTTGTTGACGGCAGGAGGTGGATAGCTGGGACAAAACTTCTTCTGTCGTACTCGAAGTGAGAGAGAATTCAAAATTAACCGGAGGTAAGTTGACTTATTACCTGTTTTTTTTTAAAAAATTAGTTTTAATGGTTATAAATTTAAATTCTTTTTTGAAAGATTATGCTTCAGAACCAACGTCAATTTTGAGCTATAGATATTGTATTAGGCCTAAGTATTACTATTATTACCTTTAATTTTAATGAAGTGGTAGTGGTAGTTTTATGTACCTAAAAGCCTTTTTGATACAGTTTGTGGTAATTTTAATTTCTTCGTAAATAAATACGTTCAACAAAAACAGGATGTTGAGTATGCCATTTGATTTGACAGTATGTTAAGTATGTTCATCGGCGTGTTTTTATGGCTTAACAAATATTATTATACACGGTGCTTTGTTTTTAAAGTTATTTTTCTTCTGGGGGTGCCTTGTTTTTTTTAAATATTTGTGCGCCATTTTTATCACTAATTTCAAGAGTGAAAAGAAAAGTAGAAGACTTTAAAAAAAAAAAAAAAAGGAAAATAACAATTTGAAGGTGAAAACAGTTCACAAAGTTTGTCAGGCCTTATTTATGCGGTATCATGGCTTTGATTAGAGAATGGTCGTTTCTGCGTCTTGAGACCCTCAAAGGAGTTAAGTAGTAAAATATTAATATTTTTAACGTTTTATTAATTTTTGAAAAATACTTTTTTTTTTAAAGGGTTTTTGGGTGGGTGGGTTGGGGGGGGGGGGGTTTGTGGGTGGTGGTAAATATATAGAAAATGATCAGTTCATTATTGCAGAGTTATTTATAGCAATGCTAAAAATTATTATTAAGTAGTGGAAGTGTTAAGGCTAAGGCATATTTTGATCTACTCTCGTGTGTTGGTCAGTTTGCTTGATTGAGTCTCGTTATCAGAGCTAGCGGGAGAAAGAATTTCGCCATTATTAGCAGGATACAGTCATGTAGTTGCGGAGACAAACATTTAAAAATATCTTAAGACTTAAGTCATACAGTCATGTAGTTGCGGAGACAAACATTTGAAAATATCTTAAGTCATACAGTTAAAGTGGCGGGACTTGCGGTGGCGACCAATTGAGCAGTGGATGGCGTGGCGCATCTGTGAATGTGGAAATGGAATATTTCTTCGGAAACCATCTGGCTGTTGTAACGTCTAAGATGACCATCTCCGTCAAAGTTAGGTACCGTCTGGTTAAACCGTTATTTCGGGTCTAATTGCTTGGGGGGGGGGGGGCAGTTCCACGTGAGCCATGCGTTTTTATTTGATGCATCTCTTGTCTCTCTCTAAATAAACAAGCATACATCCCAACACCAATGACGTCTTTCCGCCTGTTCCCCACCGACAGACTTCAGTCAACAGACATTCCTGTTCTGGTGTGTGAAACTGTGTGTGTGTGTGGTCAATCGTATCACGGTTACCAGAAATAATACGTCACAGATCTCGGTCACGGATGACGTCACGGCACTGTTGAAAAGTGCGCTCAAAGTCGCGTTCACCCAACCTCACCCCTTCTATCCCCACCCCCTCTTTTTTTCAAACCCGTCTTGTCTTACAACGTAGCTGCTGGGTGTATTTCACAACGCTTCGTGTCGTCGCTCGGGCGCCAAGTCACCAACTCCACCATTGTTTAATTTACACCCGAGGAAATAGCCCATGTAGCCATCCTCCCCGGACAAGTAATCGGAAGAAGCGGACAGAAAGGGGTTAAAATTAGAAGATTTCAAGCGTCATCGCGTGCCGGGTAATTATTGTTTTAAGAAACAATCATTTACAAAATAATAATAGAATAATACATTTTATAAATTTTAAAATAATTAAATTGACCAATTGAACGTTTAGATTGCTATTAAATTTAAGTCTCATCATTTATCTTACAATGGACCATCCAAAGTTGATTGTAAGCTATTTTTGAAGATTTTGCCCCCACCCCTCCCTTTTTTCCTTCTTCTTCCGGCACCCCCGACCAAATCAAGTTTTTTGTTCACAACTTTTAGACACCACCTTATATTACATCGTCACACACGCCCCCCTCCCCCTCCCTTTTTAGTATTGCAGACCTGTTTACCCCTACTCTTAAAATCGTACAATATCATCACAAAGTCATTCAATGCATTATCTTAATAGTAAAAAAATAAACATACAGTATATATAATGTATACACCTCAAAATCGCATACTGTACGCCAAAATCGTAAGAGTAAACAGGTCTTGTATTGTATGACGTCATTTATTAAAGTCTTACCCATTTACAAACAACTTTTACCATTAGGCTTAGACTTAGTGATCAGTGTAAATTGAGAATTACGACTCTTGGCCATTTTAATAGTTTGTTGCAGATAAATTCTTTGCCCCTCTTGTATTCTGTCACTCGTGATGTCAAGAAGACTGGCAGTGATCATCTGATCACGCAGTTTGTGTCTCCGAATTTCTCATCTATTTTCTGTCTGATCTTTTTTCCCGGTCAAATTGATAGAAATCAGAGACATTCCTTGTAATAATCGACTATATCGTCATGTGACTGACGTTTTTGGATGTATGTAGGTGTGTCCTTGTAAAGTGTGATGATTGTGGGAAGAGAACGGAGTGGTGGGGGGGGGGGAGGCTGTCATTAAAAGGACAAGGTCCGTGACTGGTACTGTATAACAACGTCCGACTGTCACAACACTTGGTGCGAGGGCGAGATACACGACAGGACGTACGTAGAAGGTCCCACGTAATGAACTTGTGCCTGTTTGCAGTGCTGTGACGCGACGTCCCTGCGCAATGAGCTATTTTTAGACGTCTCGCAACACCACCAGTACACATTTTTTGGTGAGGTGTGCCGTAGCAATCGGGGCGCCATCTTGAATCGCTTTACAGTAAACACTACGCCAATCCTCCTTATTGTGTGTCACATGGCCTGCATGGGCGACTATTCTCAAAATGTGAGGTAATACATATCGTCTGGTTGGAGAAAAAAACAACGGGATTGATATTATAAAGTACAATTGAAGACCTTAGTGCTAAAAGTACTTAAGTCACAAAATACACATTTTGAGATAATCGCGTTCAAATATTCTTTTCGTCTATAAAATGTGATCATTTTCATATTTTGTCTTGTTTAATTAAGGGACTTAGGCACAAGTTAATGTGTTCAAATTTATGCAGTACACTTGGCTAAACCCGATAAGAGAAGGCCACAGTTTAGATTGATTTTGACAAAAATGTGACTTAAGTACTTTTAGCACTGGGGTCTTCAATTTAGGAGATATGTTATGTTATATGACATTATATTTTGTAAAGCTACTCATACACTCTTAAATTCCATGCCGCCGACCCTTCCCCCTTTCCCCAACGCACAATTTTTGCTGTACACCCAGCGAACAACACGTGCCTTTTAGTCAATGATTGACGTTTCATGCTGGATTCTCTAAAAATAAAGTCTTCTCAGTAAAATATGTGTGACACAGTATTCAGGAATACAACTATTGCCTTACGCAATGCTTGATAAGCCCTGTCGTGGGTCCTCTTTAAAATAAGCTAGTGACTAGACACTCCAGGTAGAATCCACTCACAGAATCTCTCTCTCCCCCCCCCCCCCCCCAATATTTAAAAATAATTTTGGAGAGAATGATCTGTCGCTCTTTCATCTATAAAATAAATAAAACGTTAGCGTAAAGCCGCCAAAGAGAACGGGTTGGGAACCGCTGTAGTAGACTACTCAGCAATCACGTATTTGGGTGGAGTCCCCACCCACGCACGGCGACGCCTTAAAAAAACACAGCATTGGATTGTGGAGGAGAGATTTCCCAGTAGTTGTGTAATTCTTTCGTTGTTATTCAAATATACCTATTACACCCCCCCCCCCCCGTTATGTAATTGCTGGTATCTGATGGAGTGTTGCCAGTGATATCAATTGTCACTGAGAGATAATCCATCCAGGCAATCCAGCCTGTCTGGATTGTCCCCCTACTGCACCCTGGGATTAGCCCCCTTCTGCCGGCCTGGATGGCCACTCCTTCGCCCCTGGATTCCCACTCCCCACCCAATCCTCCCATTTTTATCATTCGTCTGGCATTTAGGTGATTGTATTCTATAATTAGATGCGGGGATTATTTTAAGACCGGAAGTTGTAGGCACGTGGAATCAGTTGAAAGCACGTGACGAGTCGGACGTGACCAATAGAATCTCACCACCCCTTCCCGCCCAGGACACAAAATGGCGCCCTCACCCCCCCCTCCTTCCTCCCTCCCCGACGAGGGCTGTGCAGCTTTGTACGATGGAGTTAACAGTAGTCTATGTGGGAGATTGGCTCAAATATTTTTAACTACACATTAACTTTTCACACGTCATATGCGAGCTTTTTTTTCTTCGAAATTTGTAAGTTATCTCCCCTGTGGCTACATTCCATTCAATAGAATAATATGGCACATAGGCCCAACTGATCTAACAGCGTAGTCAATAAATAAATATTTAGACATCTTGACATTTATATTCTCTCATGGGGAATTTTCAAAATATATAATTATATTTTTTTTCTCAAAACTCTCAAAACCTGGCATCACTGGTTTTTCCCTTGAACGAAAGTTTATATATATATATAGTGACGTAGGTTTCTTTGAATAATAATACCTACAATTAAATATATTACAAGGAGCGTATTGTAATAGTTTCTTTTGTCACAGATATACGTCATTTATACGTCCGGTTTGCACTTCGGTTTGTTGTTGTTGTTGTGCTGTTCACCCTTGTTTGTGTGTTTATCGTGTCATTCTCATTTCTTCCGGTTTCTTTCCTATCGATCATGTTATTCTCCGCATTTCCAGTCATTTCAGATTGTTTTTCCTCTTTGAAGAGGGAAAAAAAAAACAACAAAGCGATGACTAATTTAAAAGATTTGTTTACAAATGATGCTGTCAGACATTATCACATGTCACAGCGAGAGTGTCAAAACACGAGCAAGGGGCAATAATTGTTACGAGAGAAGCAACATGAACGAGTTGTCGTTATTAAATATACGTCATTTGGGAGTTATTTAAATTTTTAACAAACTTCAACAGTTGTAGGTTTTTAATGATCAGAGTTAGTTGGTGGCCATTTGAGAGGGTTTAAATGAAACCGTTGAATGCGTAGAGAGTATGTGTTAGTGCAATGATATGTCATTAGAGTGAACGTACAGAGTATGATCTAGTAAGGTTAAATTTCATGGGATAGTAGTTACAGAGTATGATCTAGTGGAGTGGTTCTCAACCTTTCTAATGCCGCGACCCTTTAATACAGTTTCTCATGTTGTGGCGACCCCCAAACACTATTTTATTTTCGGTGCTTATTCACAACTATAGAACATATATATTTTCCGATTGTCTTTGGCGACCCCTGGAAAAGGGTCATTCGACCCCCCAAAGGGATCGCGACCCACAAGTTGAGATCCGCTGATCTAGTGACTAGTGAGGTTATATATTATTTTAGTGTGCGCATAGAGTGTGTTCAAGTGAGGTTATGGGAGCGGTCATTAAAACAGACCTGTTTACTCTTACGATTTTGGCGTGCAATGTACGATTTTGAGGTGTGTACATTATATATACTGCATGTTTATTTTGTACTATTTAGATAATGCATTGAATGACTTTGTGATGATATTGTTAAATTATTGTACGATTTTAAGAGTTTGGGGGTAAACAGGTCTGTTAAAATACCGGAGCCTTCCCATCACTTCTCACCCCGGGGCTCCCGCATAACGGTGAAAAGGCGTCCGAGAGAATTATGTATAAACGTATGCCTTGCATTCAGTGGCGTAGTTAGGGTTGGTGTCACCCGGGGCGGGAACGATTTTGCCCACCACCCCTTCCATAACAAAGCTCGGTAGTCGACCGAAAATGCCGCCCCTCCATATAAAGAAAGAAGTGCCGCCCTTGTTGGACTGCCCCCTACTCGCGCCGTCGTATGCCACTGTCAGTATATATTGTGTACCGAACATTCTGCTGAAATGCCTGACTGTCCAGCTAAAACCCGGCCAATAGTATATATATATATATATATATATATATATATATATATATATATATATATCATATACATTTTTTGAGGCGAGGTACGTTTGAGGACCACTGTTCCAGAAAACCAAATGAGGCTAGTCAGGGACAGGTGTGGCGAAGGTCAGGAATGAGGATGAATAAGGGATCGGCCAGGCGGATATCAGATGTGGTGTAAAAACCCAAGAGGAAGTCTTCTGTCCTTAGCAAGGCATTAATTTCGGGCTACTTAGCTAGGTTGTCTGCCCTTTGTAACTATAAGGTTATTCATTTGAGAACGTTCTTAATTCCACACCGACACCATCAAAGGTAATCTTGTGAGATTTTGTTTCGTACATTTTTTTTTTAAAAGTGTATTTTTAAAAATATTATTTATTCAAAATACTTTTCAATATTTTCAGAAGCCTAACAGAGCGAGCTTATCAATAGGCAAATGAGATGACAACGTAGATTTGATTATTATAAATCTTTCAAATTAAATCCCTTTTATAATGATCTATAATCTTTACATTCACAAACAACATCCACATCAATTATCAGGAACAGCTACATTAACCAGCTGCACCTGCATGGTTTATCATACTCGTGTTGATTTTGGTCTATCTAATCCAATCCACTGATTTCTACGTAATAGTATTGCTTCTTTGCTTTATTACAACAACAAAAAAAACCCGGTAAATGTTGAGAGATATCACCGCGTTTTTTTACCATGGCCGCCAACTTGATTGCCGTGAACCCAGTGGCGTAGTGAGGGGGGCAAGGGGGGGCATCATGCCCCGGGCGCTACTCACAAAGGGGCGCCAAATGGTATATTTTACTATAATATTGTATGGTTTTCGAATGGGGGGGCGCTAAAAAGGTATTGGGGGGCGCTAAAAAGGTATTGTGCCCCGGGCGCGAGTTAAGATCGCTACGCCACTGCGTGAACCGTAAAATGAAGAATAAAATTTTTAAAAATAATGAAAAAATTTCCTAAATGTATCCCTAAACCTGAACCCTAAATGTATCCCTAACGAAGCCAGGGTGATATCTCTCAACATTAGCCAAAAAGACAACAACCCAAAGCTATGACTCATGAGAGGGTTATAGTTTTTAACTAGATTGATAGGTGTAGTCGACTGACGGTATTAGTTTTAGGGGTGGGCGGGTTCGGGAAGAGGTCGCAACGGTTTGGGGGTGGTGGTGGTTTGCAACAGGATGTTTGCAACCTAAAGTGCCAATGACGTAACCGCCGAACAATATGTCCCCGCTTGAATTGAGAGACGGCTTCGGCTCAATGCCTCCGTGTGCCTAATGTTGTTGTTGGTGTGTTTACTTCAGTAACTCTGTTAGGTACGCTGCGAGAGAATGTATGTTCACATATATATTTTTATCTGCACTGTGTGTGGGCCGTAGTATGGTATCAAGTAATGTTTTTTGACGTTTAATTTCACTTTGAGTAGGTCACGTTGTACATCCAGCGTAGGGATACCAATTAAACAAGAACTATTTTACGAATTTTTTTATTCATCTAAATGTGTATGTGAAAAAAAATACTTTAACATTTTGATACATTGTTTGGGGGGGGGGGGGGTAAAGATTATGGAGCTAAAAACAGTAAAAAGAACTATTGATGGCGTAAGGCAATGTGTAAGTCATGCTTTCTGTGGCGTACGACCATGTGTAAGTCATGCTTTCTGTGACGTACGACCATGTGTAAGTCATGCTTTCTGTGGCGTAAGACGTGAAACCCTAAATAACGTAGCGGTAGTTTTAAATGTTATAAATAAGTAAAGCAGGGGTGGCTAGCACAAAATGATTAGCGGGCCATTTTGATAGCCTTTAAACATTTCGCGGGCCACACGTCATTGCGCCTGATGTTAAAATATGTTAATAAATCCCCGTTAATGCCGTAAATTAATATTTAATATAACGCAAAAAAAAAAAATATATTTAAAAAATGATTTTAAAAAATCTGAGAATTCCAGTTTTGTTTCGCTGCCTCGAGGGCAATTTCTCTTTTTTCCGGGGTGCGGTTGGGTGGGAATAACGCATGAATCTGTTAACCTGTAGGTTTTATGTACTTTCATAAACCTATCAAGTGGTGTCCCTGTCTGCCCAACAACCCCCGTCATCTCCCATGCTCTACTTGGTGTCCCTATCTGCCCTACCCCCGTCATCTCGCATGCTCTACTTGGTGTCCCTGTCTGCCCTACCCCCGTCATCTCGCATGCTCTACTTGGTGTCCCTGTCTGCCCTACCCCCGTCATCTCCCATGCTCTACTTGGTGTCCCTGTCTGCCCTACCCCCGTCATCTCCCATGCTCTACTTGGTGTCCCTGTCTGCCCTACCCCCGTCATCTCCCATGCTCTACTTGGTGTCCCTGTCTGCTGTTTTTGTATAAGCATCCCTGAAAAATTACTGGTTTAAAAAAAAAATCATTATTTTTTAATTTCCTTAATTTCATATTTTCTAACTTACGGATGGTACACATTTTTCGAGATTCAGCACTTAATACAGAAATGGCGGTATCTGTAAATGAATTTTAGAAGAGTTTAATCTAAAGCCACACGCCATAACTTGTTAAATTTCACAACGGTTACTAATTTCCAACTTATCAAAACAAAATATATTCTCTAGGTATGTATGTTTGAATATGTGTATGTATGGTTGTAACGCCCTGTTCAAAGCTATGAAATATATACCCCCGACAGTCCACCAAAACAGCGTCTTGCACTGCTAGTGACCACACATTCACACGATATTTCTATGTTTAAAATAGGATTCTTAAAAAAACACCTATAACAAGTGGTTTGTGTTAATTTTTTAAATAATAAATTATATTTACCTGAATGGAATCAATTTACATCTAACAAAATAAATGTGCCTATGCCTATAAGTAAATAAAGACACTGTTTAATATGCAAATATTGTTTTTATAAAATAGAAATTTGACAATACTCGGACCATTTGTTTCAACAAAAAAAAAAAAAAAAAAAAAACTTGACTAAAGTACCATTCATTAATTTACCTAAAATCAATGTACACGCCGTGTATTCGATGGTAAGTTGAATGAAGGAACTGCGTTGGTGGGCGGTATCGATTTTTTTGGTTTGGTCTTCCCCCGGTCCCCCACCCCTCCCATTCCCCAAGATTTTATTCATGTAGTTGTTCCACGACAGAGTATCGTGTGTTCATTCATTCAATTATTAAAAGAAATGAATCCATGAAGCAGGACAACTGGTCAGATCATCGACAATGTGATTCTCAAAGATTTCTCCCCCCCCCCCCCACTACCCGCCCCACCAAACCGGCAAGAATGCCAAGACCTTTATCGTGACTTTGACCCGGGACGTCATCGCACGTCATTCCCGCCGGTTGACGTCAGTGACTACGCCCACTTCGAACATGTATTAAGTCAGAGAGAGACATAAACAAGGTCTTTAAAGCAGCGGTTCTAAAGTTTAAGTGGTAAAGGCTCTCGTTGGAGCGTCGAGGATCCTAAATGCAGCACAGGAGATGGCAATGTGATCTCAAATTCTTGACGAGGTGCGGGGTAACTGGGGAATCTCAAACCTTTTAAATCGTCGCAAAGGGGTAACACAATCACCCGCGTAATTGCAAAACGTTTGAATGAATTAGGAAGAAGAGTAATTTAAGTGTTGAGACACTAAATTTTGGCTGTGTCACTGGTAGTCACTAGTTTGGTCATGTCAGTGGTAGCCAATACTTTGGTTTTGTCAGTGTTATCCGCTAGTTTGATTGTGTAGGAAGCCACTAGTTTGGTTGTGTCAGAGGTAGCCCCTAGTTAGGCTGTGTCAGTGCGTAGCCATAATTTGGTTAGGCTTAGTCAGTGCTAGCCATTATTGGGTTAGGTTGTGTCAATGGCTACCATAAAATGGGTCGTTCATTTCCCTAAACAAATGTGTGTATTACAACTAGTAGTGATGGGACGATTAATCGGAATAATCGGAATATCGGGATTTTTCCAAAGCATCGGGAATCGGTATCGGAGCTGAATAATTCAGACCCGATTCCGATACCAAAACGATTCTTAACTGAATGAAGTTTTTCTCATTAAAATGGAATTATTTATATTATTTTGAACTCAATACTACATCTTTGTATTATTAAAATGGAATTATTGATAGATGTGTTTATATAAAACCTTTCCAATACATTGTTATCTAGCATATTGTAAAGCTTCAATAGCAAGTTAATAAACTTTTCTAATCAATTCTCAACTTTTATATTAATTAAATATGTTAATATCTGGGCACAGTAATACATATATGTAATAATGGCCAGGAATCAGAATCGGAATCGTATCGGGAATCGTATCGGGAATCGGGATAATTGGGTAGAATCGGAATCGTATTGGAATCGTTAAAAAATTTGGTATCGTCCCATCACTAACAACTAGTGAAACAGCTGTTCCCACCTCACACCCCTCCTTGAATGCTTCTAAGTGGTTCTTGAAGTACTTCCTCGTGAGGGTGTACCTTTGATTCTTAGAACTGGAACAATCTGGTATTCAGCGTACACAAAACACAATTGTTGCGAATGCGTGTGCGTCATTAATTGCTGTCTCCCTTCCCTTCTTTCAAAATAATAGATCCCCCGAACCCCGCTCCCCTTTTTTTGTCGTCGGTAAGGATTCAAATAAATGAATAGTGCAACGTAATGGACAACTACAAATACTGTTAAATTTATCTTAACATCGGCCATTGGTGAATGCCCGAGATTCTAGGAATCTAGGCTGCAGCCGCGTACACAGGAGGTTGGTTGTGTACAATCGTCCTATGTCGGTTTACCCAGAAACATTGTAAATCTCATTGCGACGATGTAGAGATACAACCTGGAGAAGGACAAAGACAAACCCCCGAGAAGGACAAAGACAACACCGAGAAGGACAAAGACAACCTCGAGACCGAGAAGGACAAAGACAACCTGGAGAAGGACAAAGACAACCCCGAGAAGGACAAAGACAACCTCGAGAAGGACAAAGACAACCTCGAGAAGGACAAAGACAACCTCGAGAAGGACAAAGACATCCTCGAGGACAATCACTTGTGGATAAATATGTCCTGTTAATGGCTAGAAAAAGTGATGGGGTTAAGACATTTCCGAAAAAGTTTTATTTTAAGCCTCGTCTGAGTTGATAAGGCGTTGATTAGGCCGGCCTGTAACAGATGTACCGTGATGAGGCGTGATTAAACCATGTGGGCCCCACCCGGCCCCCCCCACCCTGTCAGTATTCGTCCACGTAATACTCTATGGGCGTTTACTGATGTTTTTAGCACAGGCTGAATCCGTACGCTAGATCAGGGCTTCCCAAACTTTTGAGTCCATCAGACCGGTGCACACGGTTTGAAAGTGCACCAGGGAAAAGTGCCGTATACATTTTCTTTTTATTCGACCATCAATATTCATGTCGTGAGGACCAGCAAAGAAAGGCTTGCAGACCACCATTTGAGAACCACTGCGCTAGATTATAATGAAATCGTTAAGGGTTCTCACTTTAATGGGACGATCTGTACGTTGGCAGTAATAATAATATGCAGTGATACTACTAGAATTTAATAATGAGCCGGTAACCATTGCTTAGCATCAAGTTATTATGTTATTATCAAACCCGTGTGTCTCTTGTTCAAGTTATTATGTTATTATCAAACCCGTGTGTCTCTTGTTCAAGTTATTATGTTATTATCAAACCTGTGTGTCTCTTGTTCAAGTTATTATGTTATTATCAAACCCGTGTGTCTCTTGTTCAAGTTATTATTTTATTATCAAACCCGTGTATCTCTTGTTCAAGTTATTATGTTATTATCAAACCCGCGTGTCACTTGTTCAAGTTATTATGTTATTATCAAACCCGTGTGTCTCTTGTTCAAGTTATTATTTTATTATCAAACCCGTGTGTCTCTTGTTCAAGTTATTATGTTATTATCAAACCCGTGTGTCTCTTGTTCAAGTTGTTATGTTATTATCAAACCCGTTTGTCTCTTGTTCAAGTTATTATGTTATTATCAAACCCGTGTGTCTCTTGTTCAAATTATTATGTTATTATCAAACCCGCGTGTCTCTTGTTCAAGTTATTATGTTATTATCAAACCCGCGTGTCTCTTATTCAAGTTATTATGTTATTATCAAACCAGCGTGTCTCTTGTTCAAGTTATTATCAAACCCGCGTGTCTCTTGTTCAAGTTATTATCAAACCCGTGTGTCTCTTGTTCAGGTTATTATCAAACCCGCGTGTCTCTAGTTCAAGTTATTATGTTATTATCAAACCCGCGTGTCTCTTGTTCAAGTTATTATCAAACCCGTGTGTCTCATTATGTTATTATCAAACCCGTGTGTCTCTTGTTCAAGTTATTATGTTATTATCAAACCCGTGTGCCTCTTGTTCAAGTTATTATCAAACCCGTGTGTCTCTTGTTCAATTTATTATCAAACCCGTGTGTCTCTTGTTCAATTTATTATCAAACCCGTGTGTCTCTTGTTCAATTTATAATCAAACCCGTGTGTCTCTTGTTCAATTTATTATCAAACCCGTGTGTCTCTTGTTCAATTTATTATCAAACCCGTGTGTCTCTTGTTCAATTTATTATCAAACCCGTGTGTCTCTTGTCAATTTATTATCAAACCCGTGTGTCTCTTGTTCAATTTATTATCAAACCCGTGTGTCTCTTGTTCAATTTATTATCAAACCCGTGTGTCTCTTGTTCAATTTATTATCAAACCCGTGTGTCTCTTGTTCAATTTATTATCAAACCCGTGTGTCTCTTGTTCAAGTTTTTCCTTTGTTGTGCGGAATGTAAACCCCCCCCCCCAAACATGCCTTTAAAAAAAGAGAGGGGGGGGGGAATTTACATCAATATCGAAACCTCGTTTTCGTTGCCTGTATTATTGTCACAGCCGACTACAGTCGTCGCTTATTCTTTCAAACGGTGTTTAGTGTTTACACATTGTTGACATATTGGTGACACTTTGCTGTCACTAACAAATTCATGTACTGAATCGTGTTCATCGGTCTACACTTTGTATACCCCTCACACGCACGCACGCACGCACACACACACCACACCACACATGCACTCTCTCTCTCTCTCTCTCTCTCACACACACAAACGTGTTTTTCATTTGTGTTTAATTTCATAATGAAACCCAGCATCACACGAATGAACAGCCATGACGTCACTG
Source organism: Omphiscola glabra (assembly GCA_964017045.1). Taxonomy (NCBI): domain Eukaryota; kingdom Metazoa; phylum Mollusca; class Gastropoda; family Lymnaeidae; genus Omphiscola; species Omphiscola glabra. The sequence continues at coordinate 30,856,744 of OZ024805.1, forward strand.
ACACTTACACATTGCGACATGACGTCACATATTCTTTTTTTTTTTTTTAATGGGATATTTATAGATTCGTCAGGAGCGAAGGGGTTATCTCCCCCAAATTCTTTCTACGCATTGCCTGAAACATACGCAACGTGGAGCAGACGTAAACCTTCATTTGTACAGCAACATGGGGCTGACGTAAGCCTTAATTTGTACAGCATCACGGGGCAGACGTAAGCCTTCATTTGTACAGCATCACGGGGCAGACGTAAGCCTTCATTTGTACAGCATCACGGGGCAGACGTAAGCCTTCATTTGTACAGCATCATGGGGCAGACGTAAACCTTCATTTGTACAACATCATGAGGCAGACGTAAACCTTCATTTGTACAGCATCATGGGGCAGACGTGCATCTTAATTTGAAGGAGACCCCCCCCCTCGGGGGGTGATATCCCCAACCAATATAGAAATAAATAAAGAAGTTTACGTGATAAATAGTGTGTCTGCGCCTATTAGATTGACAACGTCAACAGCGAATCTTCAGTTTTCTGTGAAAGCTATTTGTCCTACATCAGTTGACATTACTTGTGTATGTCAGTCATTGAGTCGAGACATTTCTGGCATATCATCCACCATTGAGTTGAGTCATTCCGGACATGTCATCCAAATACAACCTGTCATCACCACCGTCATCATAGCCACCACCACCATCATTGCCACCACTACCACCATTTTTGCTACCGCTAACCTCTTTGCGTCCACTGTCACCCATATTTTCTGACCTGTACACTACTGCCCATCATATTTTTCGACCTGTACTCTACTGTCACTCATACTTTCTATCCTGTACACTACTGCCACCCATATTTTCTGATCTGTCCACTATTTCCACCCATATTTTCTCACCTGTACACTACTGCCCCTAATATTTTCCCACTTGTACACCAGTGCCATCCATCCATGCACGTACCGTTTACACTACCTACGGGTTATATAGGTAAGAGTAAGGTGTACGCACCCAAGGTCAGAGGCTCACTAACCTGCGTGCTATGATGACACATCGGTTGGCGAACAAGGGACGGTGAAGTCGTGACTAACAGCGGTTCTAAGAAAAATTCTCCTCCCCCACACCGTTTCTGCTCCGGATGAGCAGCTTGCTTAACGACGGCCACATGTCTTGTGTCTTCAATTATACATTCATGGATTTCCCCTGCAGTGGCGTAGTGAGGGGGGGGGGGCAAGGGGGGCATCATGCCCCGGGCGCTACTCTCAAAGGGGCACCAAATGGTATATTTTACTATAATATTGTACGGTTTTCGAATAGGGGAAGGGGCGCTAAAAAGGTATTGTGCCCCGGGCGCGAGTTAAGCTCTCTACGCCACTGTTCCCCTGACATTTAAATAAAGCTCATCCCTGTGGATTCTGGATACTTTGGACATGGGGTCGTATGCCTTAACTGTGAGGACCTCCCTAGTGATTAAAATATTGTGTGGGCGTCGGGGTGAACGATTTAAAAAGAAAAGTTGTAAATATTTTATTTTAAACATTAAAAAAACCCCACAGAATCATGACAGTAACCGCATTAACTAAAAATAATCTCCAAGCTTGATGCCAGTGTGCCTAAAACGTTGCCCGTTTTAAATTATTGGTGAACTCTCTAAACTTGACCAACGACTGCACGGAAACACGTACGGAGGCAGTTGTCCTTTTTATGTTTATATTGAGGATCACTGCCTCCCTCGGGTCAGCTATATAGAGGTTTAAATCGGTGTGTGCACTTTAAATCCGGTTTTTGTATCCAGGATATGGTTTGGAGTAGGATTTCTCAGACTGACGTCTACTGACTGTGCGTGGATCGAAACCATGCCACGTCACTGTATTTCCACGTGCCGGTCCGAGACGTCTCGGGGCTGGCACGAGGATGGAGAATAGACTTCACTGTGGCGATACATTTTCTAATGGATTTTTTGTGTGTGGTAATATTTAGATATGCCTGTTTCTAAAATATATATGGATCATACTGCGCTCAAACACTGAGCGTGCCCCCCCCCCCCCAACTCCCCGAAAATTAAAAATCCCCATGGCACATGGTAAACGCCTGTGATGCTAATATTAGTGACGGTAAATGTACAATAAGTTAGCAGATCTGTTTTAAGACATTTATTTGTGATGGTATTTAAAAAAAATAATTCTAAATGTCAAAATGTGTCACTAGGTCTTTATTCATTTGACCAAGCATTGACTTATTTTCATTCCATAGAATAATGATCAAATATGTAACTATCAAAATTGATATTTGATCTTCTTCTGAATCCCTCCAAAACATCGTTTTGTGTTTTAATAGAAGAAAAATAATTTTGGTTATGGTAGCGAGGGGTGGGGGGTAGGGGTGGAGACTATTAAAACCATGATTTGAGACTCGTTTAAGGTTAACGCTAACTAGGTCACCTCGTGACTCGCTGTTATCGAAACCACTGGGCTGGTTCGAATCACGTGACAGAATGAACCTTTTAAAAAAAATTGAACTATTAAAACGAGAAACAAAAACAAACAAATGTCTCATCTGACCCCGGCGTCGTGAATAAATTAAAAACCGGCTCATTAAACCTGATCTGTTTGACCCCGACGTTTGTAGGTGTCGCCACTTAAAAGATTTACGTTATTTCATCCCTACACGTTTAAATGACGTTGCGTTATTTCTGGAGCCTGTCTTTTCTGGAGGCTATTTGTGTTGTGTTGACGTAGGAATGACTTGGCGCTTTCGGTCTTCAGTACGGGACACCGTTTGTGTCAGAATTAATATTTGTGCTGCTATCAATCTTTCGGTTCCATGACAAAACGACAAGTGACAAAATGACAAGGGACAAAACGACAAGTGACAAAACGACAAGTGACAAAACGACAAGGGGACAAAATGACTAGGTGACAAAACGACAAGGCGACAAAACGACAAGGTGACAAAACGACAAGGTGACAAAACGACAAGGTGACAAAACGACAAGTGACAAAACGACAAGTCTTCAACGCCTCCACTGTCTTTAATGCCTTAAATCGGTGTTTCCCAACGTGGGGCCCACGCCCCACAGTGGGGCAATTTGAAAATGAGCTATCTAGAACCTGAAAACACAAACATCTCACTAACGTTAAACAATAAATTATTACTAATAATTATAATAATATAGAAAAATATTTCATTAAAATTATTTCATACTTGAATGTCAGTTCTCCAAATATGTTTTAAAAATTTACTTACTATGTTTCCTCACCAATTTCCTGGTGATTTCTTCCTAAAATCTATCATTAAAGCTTCTTCAGTGAACAACCGTATTTTTGAATATTAAAAATTATGTATATGTTATATGGGGGGCATAAGAATTTTAGAAAAGCTTAGTTGGGGCATGGCTCGAAAAAGGTTGGGAAACACTGGCTTAGGTGGGGCATGGCACAAAAAAGGTTGGGCAACACTGGCTTAGGTGGGGCATGGCACAAAAAAGGTTGGGCAACACTGGCTTAGGTGGGGCATGGCACAAAAAAGGTTGGGAACCACTGCCTAGCATACAATCAGTGGCGTAGTGAGGGGGCAAGGGGGGCATCATGCCCCGGGTGCTACTCACAAAGGAGCACCAAATGGTATATTTTACTATAATATTGTATGTTTTTCGAATAGGGGGGGGGGCGCTTAAAAGGTATTGGGGGGGGGCGCTAAAAGGGTATTGTACCCCGGGCGCGAGTTAAGCTCGCTACGCCACTGCATACAATAAAGTATGGTCAACTTTTTTTTTATATTTAACATACCTTATAGTTGGGGAAACACGGTATTGGATTATCAGACTAACCCTAACCTCAAACCTTGACATTTTGTCACCTTGTCGTTTTGTCAGTTGTCGTTTTGTCTGGTTACCGTTGCAAACATGATAAACTCGTGCGGCGGTCACATCAAAGAGCTTTGGTGTTCGCAGCGATGGGTTTGAAATATTGTTACTTTCTTAGTGGAGTCGTCCGCCTAATTCTGTGTTAGTCGTGATGAAAAATAACTTGAGTTTGACACATGTGCTCTAGCAGCTGGAGTTTGTGTGCAACAGTGTAGTGCTGTGTTAGTGCAGTTTCCTGTACAGTGTAATTAGATAGTAATAGAATTTTTGAGAACCTAATCTTATGCATAATAACAGACATACTTGAGATAATAATTAAAAACTTTAATTAATTACACATTTTATTTTTAATTACTGTAATTAGTAATTGTAATTAATTACTATCCTTGTAATTGTCCTTTTTTAATTGCTCAGTAAATGTTTATTTTCAGAGTAAAAGTGAAAATACTGAATAGCAGATCACATCTTTATGAATATAGTGTCATGGTATACAACATACTCATATAGTACTTTGACCCAATATGACATACATTTTGTCTCCAAAGAATGAGCAAGCTGAACATTATAATTTAAATTATGTCATGGTTGCTCATACACACAGACAATCACTGAAATTTGTAAGGGTCTGCTACAAAATGTGAGTGTGTATTCAAATATACAGTAAAATCATTTAATGAACTTCTCTGACTTTCTTGTATAACAATAAAATCCAAAAGCGGGTTCCCAAAAATGTACATGTACTGCAGTGTAAAAGGAAATATGACTAACTAAAACAATGTTTAAATTTAAAAAAAAGTAATTGTAATTACAGGTCAATAGTGGAGTAATTTGTAATGGTAATTAAGTACGCTTTTGAATGAAGTAATGTAAATTGTAGATAATTACAAATATAGGTCATGTAATACTAATGGTAATTAATCTCATTTTAATGTAATTATGCGCAAGTCTGATAACTGAATACCGTGTTTCTCCAACGATAAGGCATGTAAAATATCTTTAAAAGTTGACCTTACTTTATTGTATGTAAGGCATTAAAGATGGAGGATGAGTTGGCGTTGAAAACTTGTCGTTTTGTCACCTTGTCGTTTTGCCACTTTGTCGTTTTGTCACTTGTCGTTTTGTCACCTTGTCGTTTTGCCACTTTGTCGTTTTGTCACTTGTCGTTTTGTTACCTTGTCGTTTTGTCATCTTGTCGTTTTGTCATCTTGTCGTTTTGTCTTTTGTCGTTTTGTCTGGTTACCCAATCTTTCTATTGTAACCTCCTGTAGGTTTCTACTTTACAATTATTGTGAATCTTATTTGAAAAAAAAAAAAAAAATTGGAAAAATTTATATTTCTTACATTGCTACTGTTTGTTCTTTACGGGCACACTGTTTGGGTTCTCAAACATTTCTTTAAAGTTTAAAAAAAAATTTAATACTTTATAATTGTTGACCTATATTTAAGTTTTAATGATTACTGTCACGACCCCTGGCAGACTTCGGTATAAATCGCGCAGTTATCCTGAATATTTCATCATTCACCTTGTTGTTATGTGCGCCACGTGATGCCTTAAATGATAACTCACAATATGTAGGTCAGAGGTTCAAAAACTGAACCACGCATACTGCCTAGAGAGCTGCCCTTGCTTTCAGCAGTTTCGCATAATTGTTTTCTCCGAAAGGCGTGCATCGAAATAAAACTGAGTTTTTGTTTCTCCATTGTAAAATCTAATTTCTATTTAAAGAAGATCTCTCAATTTTTTATTTTTTTTTTTAAATCACAGAGCACACGTTAAAAATCGTGTTGTTTATCTACACGTTAAAAATCGTGTTGTTTATCAATTCACGAGTGTCCTGCAATGTTGTGGCCGTAGATATCATTTGTCACAAGGACTTGATACCCGTTAACTGATATCGTTAAACAAAACTATCCCAAATATGCACCCCGGGGGGCGGCCGGCCAGGTTCTTCCAAGCTCATAAAAATTTGGTGTGAAGTATACCATATCGAGGGCTGGACCCATAAAAAAATCGCTGAACACTTTATCGGTTTAAAACGAAACCTTTACTCCGTTTAAAAGGAAACCTTTACTCCGTTTAAAAGGAAACCTTTACTCCGTTTAAAAGGAAACCTTTACTCCGTTTAAAAGGAAAGCTTCGGGTAAACAGGGTAGTTAATATGAATAGCACCAAACAGCACCGAGAGAGAGAGAACTTCAGCTGGCTTTATTTTTGTTTAAACAGTGAAACAAACTGACGTCACTTCCTTGTTTCTCGGTGTACAGACCATTCGATAGAAGTTGGTGAGACGCAATGTTGCCAATTTTGGAGGTTTTACAGCAATGTCTTGAAGAATTAATTGAAGAAAAGGTTTAATGATTGGCGTCACATGTATCTTTCATAATTATATTTTAGAATGAAGCCGGGAAAGAGGGTTCTCCAACCTGTGGTGTATAGAATTTTAAATCTTGGCTATGCCTCTGGTAGTACCAGTTATTACACAAGAGATGAATATACAAAAATGATAATTCAAATATATATATATATATATGTTTTGATAATATTTTTTGGATTTAGTTATGTGTGTTCAATGATCCCTGGTGCTCTCCCTGGTGTGCTCCCTGGTGTGCTCCCTGGTGTGCTCCCTGGTGTGCTCCCTGGTGTGCTCCCTGGTGTGCTCCCTGGTGTGCTCCCAGTAAATATAATCTTGTAATGAGCAGGTTTTAAGTGTTAATGTCTAAATTGGAAAACTTAACGAGTAGGTTGTAAAAATTACCAAGTAGGTTGTGAAACTTATCCAGTAGGTTGTAAGAATTAACGGGTAGCCTGTAAAACGTATAAATTAGGTTGTAAAACTTAACGAGTAGGTTGTAAGAATTAACGAGCAGGTAGTAAGAATGAACCAGCAGGTTGTAAGAGTGTCGTAAAATAGTGTATAGTGTGTTATCACGCAGCTGCAGCCAGCCAATGCAGTAGTAGTTTAAACATGCGAAGTGAACCATTCTGTACTTTATAATCAAGTGGCTGTACTTTATAATCAAGTGGCTGTACTTTATAATCAAGTGGCTGTACTTTATAATCAAGTGGCTGTACACAACACAAACGTTGAAGTAAAACGTCTTAGACAGCTTCGCGCCGTCCACCCTACCTCAGACCTGTTTACGCGTACGATTTTGGCGTACAAAGTACAATTTTGAGGTGTATACATTATATAAACTTTACTATCCTGACTGATTCCCCCTCTGAAAGTTAAACGATGCTGCAGAGTGCCGTCCATGGCTTCACGTGTAAATTGATATGGAATGGTTGGTTTTTAATTTATATTTTTTTAAGTTCATTTTAATTTGTATGTACAGCGTGGTGAGCCCAGTCCTAGGCTGGGGTACCACGCTATAGAAAACTACCCATAATAATAATAATATACTGTATGCTTATTTTTTTACTATTAAGATAATGTATTGAACGATTTTGTGATGATGTTGTACGATTTTAAGAGTTTGAGGGTAAACAAGTCCGCTGTATCTGATAGTTTATTGCCTTTTATTTCCTGACACCATCATTTCGTAATACGCTTTGCACTTTGTGACCTGTACATTTTTTTTTCCTTCTGCAGTGGTAGACTTTATGGACCGAGACGTATGGACCGAGACCTATGGACCGAGACGTATGCTAGAACAACCCTCCAACCCCATCCTAAAACAGTTATTACATCCCTCCCCCACACACATATTCATACCAGTCCCACAGTCTCCCCACCACCCCCTCACCCGCAAACACAGATTTCACACCCCTCCTTCTTGAGTTCCTGCAGTGAATTCACTATTTAAGAATGTCGGTTGTGGAAACAAGGGGAAGAGGGAGTGAGGGGGGGGGCCGGGCTGGCAATGGAGTACTTCTTTATGAGCCCCCCCCCCCCCCCTAATACCTCTCCACCTATGGAATCGTGTTACAGACGTTCTAAGAAGCTCGCAGTCGTCTGCCCCCATATGTTTACACCATCAAGTCAAAGCGCATGCACGTACGAGTATTTGTTTTTTTGTTTTGAGGTGAGTACAACGTCACATAATTTTTTTTTCTCTTTGATGTTATCTACGGCATAGTTTCGGCGTGCAACGATTGCTCACGGCGCTACAATGTCGGCGTAACGATTGCTCATGGCGTTACTATGCCGGCGTAACGATTGCTCACGGCGCTACAATGTCGGCGCAACGATGATGTAATACGACTGACTGTAGGCAAGTACTATACAGCGCGAATAAATTAGCCTCATTCGCTCGACGGCAGACGGCGAGTAGCAGCCGGCAGAAGATTGAAGCAGTGACTGTGCTGTCTTTGGACTAAGTATTCATGAACATAAATTTCTTAAGTATCGATACTTGTAGGTTTGGACTAGGTATTCATGAACATGGATTTCTTTAGTATCGATATTTGTTGATTTGGACTAGTGATTCATGAACATGGATTTCTTTAGTATCGATAATTGTTGGTCAATCATAACGACGAAGAAGATAATGTGATTTAAAGGTTTGTCATTGAAAAATGACGCATCATATTCTGTAAAGTCCAATTGTCTTGGTTAAGTCCAATAGCGTAGGTTGAAATAGCATTGGTTAACTCTAATAGTATGAGTTAAGTCCAATAGTCTTGGCTAACTCTAATAGTCTTGTTTAATTCCAATAGTCTTGATTAATTCCAATAGTCTTGGTTAATTCCAATAGTCTTATATAGTCCAATAGTCTTATATAGTCCAATAGTCTTGGTTAAGTCCAATAGACTTGGCTAACTCCTATAGTCTTGGTTCATTCTAGAACTTTTGGCATTGGTCAGTATTACGGACCGTTGTGAATTGAGAATTTAATCTCTTAATTTTAGACTATGGCTCGTTCTAGAAACGGTCCATAATAAAGGACGATACCAACATTTAAAAATAATAACAAATACAACGACAATCAAGGCCAGAGCTAATTACAATTAATAACTTTTTAATTTGTGAACTTCAAGTAAATAATAACAGCAAGAGAAATATTATTAAAATTATAAACTTACAGATTTTCTGGTACCGGTACTGTATATAAAAATACAATGAGCACAAAATTGTACGAGGAAATAGAAAACTCTACACACAACAAAGTATGACATAGCATCTCGTGATCAAAACAAAATCTCTCCCTGACTAGGATTTATGTTGTAAATAAGGTTTTTCTAGCCACACTTCAAAGGCGGTCATGAGAGTTCACGAGGGGTCATGCACGTGGGACGCGAGATAGGTGTGCTAAGAACACGTCATCCTTCATAACAGTCAGTCACCCCGCTGTCTACTAAGTAATTGTATCAATAAAAGATGGATCAAATCCAGAGAAACTATCACATGACCTCACATCCCAATACTAACTGTATGGTCAGCTGTCTCTCAGGTGACCTCACATCCCAATACTAACTGTATGGTCAGCCATCTCGCAGGTGACCTCACATCCCAATACTAACTGTATGGTCAGCTGTCTCTCAGGTAACCTCACATCCCAATACTAACTGTATGGTCAGCTGTCTCTCAGGTGACCTCACATCCCAATAGTTACTGTATGGTCAGCTATCTCTCAGGTGTATGGTCAGCTATCTCTCGGGTGTATGGTCAGCTATCTCTCAGATGTATGGTCAGCTATCTCTCAGGTGACCTCACATCCCAATACAAACCGTATTTACCGTCAACAGTCTCTGGCGTGATGACTTATCTAGCCAGGCGGAAGAGAGCTCGGGAGTCCCACCTAGACTGCGCTCATCCTCGGGTGGGGATGATTCAGTTCTGAGTAATCCAAGTTCACCTACGGCCACACCAGACTAACCTTTTAAAAACAGACACACAGAAAAAGGCCTGCGGAATTTTGTTCAAGAGCCACATTGCCTTTTCAACAAATTCACAATCACACAATCACAAAATCAATGTCTTCCACAATCATCCGCTAAACATGCAGCAACTCTCCTAACCACGTGATCTTTCACCAAGCCAAGAGATCTTTCGCAACCACATAATCTTCGCACCTAGCCCCATGATCTTTCCCCTAACCACACGTTCTTTCTATTAACCACGTAATCTTTCCCCATACCACGTTACCTTTCCCCATGCCTCATGCTCTTTCCCCTAACCACATAATCTGTCCCGTATCCACGTCAATATGTGTGGATATTTTATAGTATCCCTTCCGATCTGCAGGGGATTCTCCAGGGTAATAAGGGGATAGACTGCAATCAGGTTAGTCAAGTAAATAATAAGTAAAACAAAGTAAGGTTAAACCTGAAAAAAGGAACGCATCAAAACATCAAACGTGTCGGCAGGAAGCCTTCGTCAGCGAAAAAACAACATAAAAAAACTATAAAATTTATTTAAAAATGTAGCACTTAGTTGAGACGTAGTGTCCGAGAGGGCAGCAAAAGAATTGTTTAAGGGGATTCTCTAAACAGTAAATGTTTTGTCAATTTCATGGTTACACAAAAAAAAGAGAGGAAACCCCTTCTGGTCATAAGTTCCACTATTATAGGCCTGACTGCACTGGTATTGTGGTGTTAATTGGCGGTCTGTTAACTTCGGCGTTAGGGTGGACATGTCTCATCAGTAGATGTTCTCAATGGACATGCCTTGTCTAGCCAACGGATAACCTTATTGGACATGTCTACACCTTATCAGTGGCGGTTAACTTCGTTGGACATATCGACACCCTAACGGTAGATATATCATCATGATACTATATTTTCCCCCTTTATTGATTATAATCAGTGGCACAAAGATATCTGGATAAGTGGTTTGAGGAAAATGGGGCGCGGGGGGGGGGGAGGGGCGGGGGGATAGCACAAGGCAGCGTACACATGATTATATGTGTACGCGTACACTGCTTTACTCTCGTCCCCGTTGTTATTTTTTCCGGACATACAGGTGAAGACGGTTTAGCATAACGTCATGTAGATTACACCGGCTAATCTTTGTTCCGGATCCTATGACGTGGCCGTGGTGTGTTTTTTTTTTTTTGAGTGTAGAAATAATGACGTCATAACTCGAACGTTTGATATGTGTACACGTTGACGTAGTAGGCGCATATCATAATAGGAATTTCTCTTTGGAGCGGAATGTTATGTGTGCAAACATACAAAAAAAAGTCCCCGGTCCCACTTAGATAATGGGTCGCGTCCATAAGGTTTAGTGCACTGTTAACAAAATATGTAATACAAAGACAAGAATATGAGCTCTGGGCAGATGTAATCATAGTTCAATGGTATCGTGAAATGTAATCGCACAAGTAGTTTTAATGTTACGCAAGCTTTGGAACAAGTTACCGTTGGAATGACTCACGTACTACACTATATTAAGTAGGCACTTCCTGTTATTTAAACCTATTTGCGAGGTGTTCTCAACTTTGTTTTTTTTTGGGACCCTGGATGTGTATAGATAAACCTCAAATAGTTTTCATTTTTATTTAATAAAAAAAAAAATCATCTTCATTAACCTCCTGATCTAAATTTAATTATGATCAATAGTTCTAATTAAACAGCCAGGGGTGTCGGAGGCACACGCGGAAATGTTTTTTTAGAACCATTGTACTTATGGGTATCTTTACAGGACAGAACTATACCCTGGAGAACAATTAGTAAGGCTACGGTACAGAGCCATGTCAAGCATACGTCTTTTCTTTTTTCGACCTTCATAATTGTATTAATTCTCTGATGTGCGTACTAGGAGAACTGTCATCCATTGTGAAATCAACAGGGTTTATTAGGGGGGGGGGGGGCGCGGTTGGTTGGGGGGGGGGGTCATAGATCAGTTAAAGTATTTATAGCTGAAACTAAACTTAGTGTCAACGGTAAGGTCATTTAGTTCAGCGGTCAAATTATTAATCAAATAAAAAAAAAATATGGGTGAAGTTTTTATGAGAACAATTTATAATCTAACTTGTGACAGTTTAAGTTGTGTGTCACATATATATTGACAATTCACACGGTTAGTGCGTCTTTGTTTTGGAACAGTGCGGTGGAGAGGGGAGTGATGGGTTCACAATCGGACATATACATACAATGATCTGTACCACGTGATCCATGTTTACAGCACTAGATGGGGATTGATTCTATGACACACAATAAATAATAATAAAAAAAAGATAAATATTTATTTTTTAAAGATTTAAAAATGAAGTTCGTTTTTTTTTATAAGTCTTTCTTGAATAAGTAAAATTATGTCAATTGACCTCCCAGTGGAATTCACTGAAGACGTCATTTGGGGTCAAATTGTGTCTCGTCATTCATTCTCAGTACACCATCAAATTTTATGTCACACAATTCGTTGCCAGTACACCATACATTTTATGTCACACAATTCGTTGCCAGTACACCATACATTTTATGTCACACAATTCGTTGCCAGTACACCATACATTTTATGTCACACAATTCGTTGCCAGTACACCATACATTTTATGTCACACAATTCGTTGCCAGTACACCATACATTTTATGTCACACAATTCATTTTCAGTACACCATCAAATTTTATGTCACACAATTCGTTGTCAGTACACCATACATTTTATGTCACACAATTCATTCTCAGTACACCATCAAATTTTATGTCACACAATTCGTTGCCAGTACACCATACATTTTATGTCACACAATTAGTTTTCAGTACACCATCAAATTTTATGTTTCGCAATAGCTACGCCACTGGATACACATGATAAAAAAATAATTAAATAAGCAAGAATCTACCAGAAATCTTCTTAAACTTTCCACAAAACAAATATGTAAATATTCTGCTTAGCCATGATACAACTAGCAATGTTCAAATACAAAGTCGATCCCCACTCCAAATTGCATAACAGTGGCGTCTACACTTGAGGGAGAATGGAATTATCTATCTCCAAGCCGTTTGGGGGGGGGGGGGGTGTCGAAGCCCCCAGTGCCATAACACAAATGATATAAGGAAATTAAATTGTGACTAAGTTTAAAAGTTTGTTTCGAACTTTACAAATAATAATAATTCTTTACGAGGTCACGGAGTGTGAAAAGAAATATTACAAATGGATGGAATTCACCAACGACCTGAGGTCACGGAGTGTGAACAGAAATAAAACTAATGGATGGAATTCACCAACGACCTGAGGTCACGGAGTGTGAACAGAAATAAAACAAATGGATGGAATTCACCAACGACCTGAGGTCACGGAGACCTACCAAGTGCACAAAGAAGCGCGCTCTTCTGCACGGGAAAAACAAGTCCACCGAGAGAAAAACAACACACGGAGCTATTTTTTTAAAAACTCCTTTAAATCATAAAATCGGCTCCTCTTTGTGTAGTGCATTCCCCCCCCCCCCAAAAAAAAAGCCCTCACTACCATAGCATTTACCCTTGATTCCCTGACCACTCCCTGGATGACATTTTTGTGTGTGTGTGCAGCTTGTTGCCTTGTCCAATGGCGGCATATTTGGCTCTAGGGCTTGCACACCAGTGGTGCGGGGGACGAGCCAATGGCGTCGAAAACTTCTGCGGTTTTCTGGCCGACATGAGCTATGAAAGTGGAGCTCATGGTGTTTTTCCACAAAGCGGGCTGGCAGCCACCTAGAAGGATGGTTGCGTCGGTGGGCGCACCTTCTTCCCCCGGACACTTCTTACCTGTTTAGCCCATCCACAAGAAGCTTGTGTTTTGAAGGTTTTGTCTTCAAGAGTGTACCTTCCACGCTGGTGAGTCAGCGGCCACGTACAACAAGCATACGCCGGTGAGTCAGTGACGCTGATATCCTTTGTTCGAAACTATCTTTTGCGGGAATTTCAGTCTTTACATTTTGAATTTCAGATACGTGGTTACGGGGGAAAAACTTCAATTTCGGATTCATTTATTTCCCCGTCTCCATGTTTTAGTGATTTTTTTTTCTTTTACACTTAATAGCAACGTTACTTTAAATCGGGAAAATCCAATGTAAGCTGGCTAGAGGTTTCTGTTTAAACAGAAAGAACTCTTGTTATTCCCCGGGTTCTAATTGGCGGTGATTTTTTTTCTTCTTATTCCTCCCCCCCCCCCCCCCCCTTTGCTCTAAAAAAAAAAAAAAAAAAAAAAAAAGGTCAAGGTAGTGGCAATATGTTTGTGATATCTGGACCTGGTTGACAGCGACACACGAAGTCATTGATACAACGCCGGGTGGAGTAGTTCATTCATAACGTCCTGTCACGACACGCCTGTGGTGGTGGGTAGATTCAGACCTTATAGGTCTCTGTCCTTAACATATTTAGTGGCTGTATTGTTTACGTGTCCAACAAATATCCAAATAATATTTTTTTAAAAATATTAGTTTCAACGTCTTGGTTTGATAAACTGTAAAATATATCTTATTTTGATAAAATATTAGGGAAAATGTCTTGTTTTGATAAATTATTAGGTGAAAGGTATTGTTTAAAAAAAATAGTTTAAACGTCTTGTTTTGATAACTTGTTTATTAAAATATGTTGGTTTTTTTTTAATATAATATTAGGTAAAATGTCTTGTTTCGTAAAATCTGTTTTGTTTTGATAAAATATTAGGCAAAATGTCTTGTTTCGTAAAATCTGTTTTGTTTTGATAAAATAGTAGGTAAAATGTCTTGTTTCGTAACAATATCATTGTACTTTCAATACACTAACATTGCTTCGCAGGTCGCGATGGAAAGCTCAGAATTTGTAAACATTATCCAAATGTTCCAGTCGATGCGCTGAAAAAAATTTGTCCTTAACATCTAGAAGAAATGAATATATTTTTTGAACATTATTTTACAATAATTTTAACCACGAAAAATAAGTCATGCGTGACGTCATGCTTCGGAGTCGCTTTTGTCACAATTGGAAAAAAAAACAACAACACAATTTGAATAGCGAAGTATAAAATGCACGTGACTTAATAAATAGTTTATTGATTTATTTTAAGGCTTATTTTTATTGATTTATTTTATAACCTCCATGGGTCTGTCCATTAATTATGTCAAAAAATTTTTGACGATTTTTACCTCCCCCCCCCCTCCCCCTTGTCAACAACTTGTCAAACTTCCAGAGACCCCCCCCCCTATAAAATTACGTCAACATTTGATTACTCCCCCCCCCCCCCCAATAAAGATAAAATGGGGAAAAAAGCTATATTTTAAATAGACTAGTTTACAACTACAACAAAAAAGTGAATAAAAGTAAAATGTTTAGAAAAAAAAGTTTAATAAATTTTAAATTATGAAATGAAATTTATTTTAAAAAAGTAACATTGTTGACGTCAACTTTTCTTGACCTCCCCCCCTCCCCCTTGTCAACAATTGTCACAAATTTTCAGACCCCCCCCCCCTCCCCCCTATTTTGTTGACATAATTAATGGACAGCCCCCATTTTTTAAAAAACAAACAACTTGTGTTGTAAATTTTTAATGACTATATAGTATTGTGTTTGACGCAACTGTTTAAAACTATTGAATGTTACAGAAGATCCTATGGTCGTCTACAGCCAACAGGTCCCACTGAACTGTATAAGCAAATCACCCGAGCAATATACGTATACGGAACAATGAAACGGACAATGAAACGAGAAAAGAAATCTCCACACGCTCTTCATCTTATTATATATACCGGTATCAACTTATCATCTTATTATACGTCCCAACTTATCATCTTATTATAGGTCCCAACTTATCATCTTATTATACGTCCCAACTTATCTTATTAAACGTCCCAACTTATCTTATTATACGTCCCAACTTATCATCTTATTATACGTCCCAACTTATCATCTTATTAAACGTCCCAACTTATCTTATTATACGTCCCAACTTATCTTATTATACGTCCCAACTTATCATCTTATTATACGTCCCAACTTATCATCTTATTATACATCCCAATTTATCATCTTTTTATATATCCCAGCTTATCATCTTTTTATATGTCCCAGCTTATCATCATTTTATATGTCCCAACTTATCATCTTATTATAAGTCCCAACTTAACATCTTATTAAAAGTCCCAACTTATCATCCTGTTATATGCCCCAACTTATCACCCTATTATATGTCCCAACTTATCATCTAATTATATATATCCCAACTTTTTTTTTAATCAACTAAGTTGAGAGCGAGGTGAGATTTTTTTGTTTGTTTATTTAAACGGCAACACTTTTATTAAACGTAATTTGTTGGGTGGCGACCTGTCATCCTTCCCTGCACAGTTCACAGGTTCCCAAACATTTTTTTAGTCGCGACACCAATTTAAAAAAGCAAATTTACCAGCGAGCCAATTTCATTGAAACCACGTGACACGAGATCCCCATACATTATGATACATATTGAAAAAAAAATATTACGGTCTGAGAAAACACACATAAAAATACATGGCGTATAATGTTTTATTGAAATTGTTCAAAACACATAAAAATATACATGGGGTATAATCTTTTATTGAAATTGTTCAAAATGAACTAAGAAATACAGTGGGGTATAATCTTTTATTGAAATTGTTCAAAATGAACTAAGAAATACAGTGGGGTATAATCTTTTATTGAAATTGTTCAAAATGAACTAAGAAATACAGTGGGGTATATTATGTTTTATTGAATTTTTTCAAAACACACATAAAAATACATGGGGTATAATGTTTATTGAAATTTTTCAAAATTAAATATGAAATGGATCGATTAAAAAATGAATATTATTTATTTTAGGTTGCTCTTTCAAGATGTCGCCTTACAGAAAACTCCGGATATAGCGGGTCTACAAGGTAAGTGGGGGATTTCCTTAGTCGTGTTACCATTGCACGTTTTAAAATATATTATGTTTATGCGCAGTATACTTGTGGGGGCTCCCATTAAACAATCCTACATCTTGGGACTGGAAAAAATACCATTTACCATCCTGGCTAAACAACAGTGAATTCAATCCTGGCTAAGCAACAGTGATTTCAATCCTATAACTAAGCAACAGTGATTTCAATCCTATAGCTAAAGAACAGTGATTTCAATCATATAGCTAAACAATAGGGATTTCAATCCTATAGCTAAGCAACAATGATTTCAATCCTATAGCTAAACAACAGTGAATTCAATCCTGGCTAAGCAACATTGATTTCAATCCTATAGCTAAGCAACAGTGATTTCAATCCTATAGCTAAACAACAGTGATTTCAATCCTATAGCTAAGCAACAATGATTTCAATCCTATAGCTAAACAACAGTGATTTCAATCCTATAGCTAAGCAACAGTGATTTCAATCCTATAGCTAAACAACAATGATTTCAATCTTATAGCTAAACAACAGGGATTTCAATCATATAGCTAAACAACAGTGATTTCAATCCTATAGCTAAACAACAATGATTTCAATCTTATAGCTAAACAACAGGGATTTCAATCATATAGCTAAACAACAGTGATTTCAATCCTATAGCTAAACAACAATGATTTCAATCCTATAGCTAAGCAACCGTGATTTCAATCCTATAGCTAAACAATAGTGATTTCAATCCTAGCTAAATATTTGATGTCGACCCCCCCCCCTTTTTTTTAACCAACTGGACTAACCTGGAGTAGCTAACCACTTGCCGCCCCCCCCCCCCTTTCCCCGACCCACATTAGTTTTATGCGTTTCTGCACTACGCAGGTTAAATAGAAAGCTATTTATAAACCTCGTTTTCCTCTATATTAACTTTATGACAGCTGCTTATACAAGTCATGTTCGCTCTATACAAACTTTGATGACAGCCGTTTATACAACTCATGTTTGATCTGTATTAACTTTGGTGTTAAAAACTTTACCCGGCCTCTGTCTACTGTCTCTCTAGTAAAATAATATTGGTATTGCTTTGAGATATGCCGTTGTGTTTGGAGACATGTCGCTGTGTTTGGAGACATTTCGTTGTGTTTGGAGACATGTCGTTGTGTTTGGAGATATGTCGTTGTGTTTTGAGACATGTCGTTGTGTTTGGAGATATGTCGCTGTGTTTGGAGATATGTCGCTGTGTTTGGAGATATGTCGCTGTGTTTGAAGATATGTCGTTGTGTTTTGAGACATGTCGTTGTGTTTGGAGATATGTTGCTGTTTTTGGAGATATGTCGCTGTGTTTGGAGATATGTCGCTGTGTTTGGAGATATGTCGCTGTGTTTGGAGATATGTCGCTGTGTTTGGAGATATGTCGTTGTGTTTTGAGACATGTCGTTGTGTTTGGAGATATGTCGCTGTGTTTGGAGATATGTCGCTGTGTTTGGAGATATGTCGCTGTGTTTGGAGATATGTCGTTGTGTTTTGAGACATGTCGTTGTGTTTGGAGATATGTCGCTGTGTTTGGAGATATGTCGCTGTGTTTGGAGATATGTCGCTGTGTTTGGAGATATGTCGCTGTGTTTGGAGATATGTCGCTGTGTTTTGAGATATGTCGCTGTGTTTGGAGATATGTCGTTGTGTTTTGATCCATGTCGTTGTGTTTGGAGATATGTCGCTGTGTTTGGAGATATGTCGCTATGTTTTGAGATACGCCGCTGTGTCTTGAGATACGCCGCTGTTTGATCACGAATCCCATGCTAAATCAGAGTAGCTTCCACTTAACCCGATGATGACGTCATCATTGGTTCTTCTTTTGACATTTTTGCCGATTAACGCGGTTTCGCTCTGGAACGCCGTAATGCACTTTAAAATGTGACGTACTGACGCCACTCTGGACAGTGGCTCTCCTCTCGGCTGATACCCGACACACCGTCATTCATTGCTTCCCTGTCGATCCGGGCTATGCTGGCGTCCGCTCCAAGTTCGTCTGTGTTCATATCTATGTAGTTCCGGGTAGGTTAATAAGGGGAAAGACTGCAATCAGGTCAAAAAAGTAACGCAACAAAACCAGAACGTTTCGGCAGGAAGCCTTCATCAGCGAACAAACAGAAAAAACGAATTAAAAAAAATAGATGTTATAGCACTTAGCTGAGAAGTAGTGTCCCAGAGGGCAGCAAAAGATTTGTGCTGGCGTCCGCTCCAAGTTGGGCTGTGTTCATATCAATGTAGATCTGGTCATGCTGGCGTCCGCTCCAAGTTGGGCTGTGTTCATATCTATGTAAATCAGGTCATGCTGGCGTCCGCTCCAAGTTGGGCTGTGTTCATATCTATGTAGATCTGGTCATGCTGGCGTCCGCTCCAAGTTGGGCTGTGTTCATATCTATGTAGATCCGGGTATGCTGGCGTCCGCTCCAAGTTGGGCTGTGTTCATATCTATGTAGATCTGGTCATGCGGGCGTCCGCTCCAAGTTGGGATGTGTTCATATCTATGACGTCCATACCGTTGTTTTGTTTGAGAAACGATGGGTCGTGTGTGTTTGTTGACTAGACATGGGGGACTCGCTGTGCCCTATCCATGTGATGCTCGTTGTGCCCTATCCATGTGAGGCTTCTTTTGCCCTATCCACGTGAGGCTTGTTGTGCCCTATCCATGTGAGGCTCGTTGCGCCCTATCCACCAGGAACTGTTGACTAGACATGGGAGGCTCGTTGCGCCCTATCCACCAGGAACTGTTGACTAGACATGGGAGGCTCGTTGTGCCCTATCCGTCAGGAACTGTGGTTTGCTGTCATAGAGCACAGTGTCTGTCGGAGCGGCCATAACGTCCTTCTACATACACCATTTGCTACCAGAGAGCACAGCAGTATCCGCCTTAGGGGGGGGGGGTCATACATTCTACATACACAACATACAGCGCTGTGATCTTGGGACCCGCATACCTATGGGTTGGCCGTCAAGTCCTTCTTCATTACAATATGCAAATGTGTGCAGTTAAAACTGGCTGGCGGCCTTGGCAATGACCGTGCATAAAAGAAATGGCTGGGTCCACAAGTGCCATCGCCTTCTCCTTAGCTGTGCGCACTTCTCATCTCCAACATCTGATCTTGCCGGTTCTCTTCTCTTACATCTCCTCTTACATGTTCTCTTGCATGTTCTCTTACATCTCCTCTTACATATTCTCTTACAGATTCGCTTAAATAGTCTTTTACATTTTCTCTTACATGTTCTCTTACACATCCTCTTACATGCTCTCTTGAACCTTCTCTCATCTATTGCTACCAGGAGTTTACAGAAATACATTTTCTAAACCTGTCAGATCTTTTAACTTAATAGCTGCTATTATTTTTGTGTATATCTTAGCATTTGCTGTGATCCGTTTGATGTGTGTTGTCTTGAAGCATATTGATTATGGTAATGCAATCATGTGCACTTTTTTTTAAAGAGTTGGGTTAGGGGGAAAAAGGGGGGGGGGGGTTCTTGTTTCTTCAAAACGTGATATTGACTATTTTTATATCTTATTTCTTTTCTAAATGTAAACACGCCATGCTTAGTTAGCGTAGTGTGGCCTGTCTGCGAGTGTGTGTGGTTGTGTGTGTGTGTGTGGTTGTGTGTGTGTGTTGTGCTGTATACGCAATAAATTATGTGTGTGTAATGTTTTAGGATTATTTCGAATTTCTACCGGGGAGTTTAAGAACCCCTAATGGGTTTTGATCTCTGAAATTATATAAATCTACACATTGACATAGCAATCAATGTGATTAGAATGAAAAGGGCCCCACTTTGACATAGCAATCAATGTGATTAGAATGAAAAGGACCTCACTTTGACATAGCAATCCAAGTGATTAGAATGAAAAGGGCCTCACTTTGACATAGCAATCCAAGTGATTAGAATGAAAAGGGCCTCACTTTGACATAGCGATCAAAGTGATTAGAATGAAAAGGGCCTCACTTTGACATAGCAATCAATGTGATTAGAATGAAAAGGGCCTCACTTTGACATAGCAATACAAGTGATTGGAATGAAAAGGGCCTCACTTTGACATAGCGATCAAAGTGATTAGAATGAAATGGGCCTCACTTTGACTTATTGTTATCGTCAAAAAACAAGAACAAAAACAAAACATATTGATGAGTCAGTGATGTGAACACAAGACCTGGTAGGTGATGACATTCAAACCCCCACCCCACCCGGGCCGCCACAAATTTCATCGCAGTACCACGAGGAAGTGACATCACTGGTATTTTACTGCGTCGTACTTTGTGACCTAACACTGAACCAGCGGTTCTCAACCTTCTTTAATGCCGCGACCTTTTAATACAGAACCTCACGTTGTGGCGACCCCCCCCCCCCCCCCAAACCATACAATTATTTTATTTTCTGCTTCATAAATATGTGTTTTCGATGGTCTTAGGCGACCCCTGTGTATGGGTCGTTCGACCCCCCAAAGGGTTCGCAACCCACGGGTTGAGAACCGCTGCACGAAAGGACATATTTTTTGACGCCACTGGTATTTTACTGCGTCGCACTTTGTGACCAAACACGAAAAGGACATATATTTTTGTTGACGTCACGGCGTTGATGACGTCACATTGGCGTCTCGGTGCACCGGCGTACGTCAAGATATGGACTGTTTATCGTTGTCATCGTTATGTTTACCCCAAGACACTTTACTCTTGTATTGTTGAAGGCAGTGGCATGCGATCCCCCCCCCCCCCCAAATTGTCTGGCAATGGCTGAAAAGACAGTGACATTAAAAAAACAAAACTTCAAGTTATATTTAGGTCACGGTGTCGTACCCTTTCGTGTTTGACTGGTTCCTAGAATACGGCCTGGGTAAGGGGGGGGGGGGGGGGGCGCCAGTCCAGTAGAGTAATCAGGGTCAGTGCCGCCCGGGGCGGGGTCAAGATAAAGGAAATAAAGGACGGCACCCCTACGCGCCCCACTTCGTTGGCCACGGCGCCCATCCACCTTTTACTATTTCGTACTGACAATCAATAAAGTGTTTACATTCTTCTCGCGTGTTGACGGGGGGCGCCACAGAAAAATGTCATACGAACGAGTTCCCACACTCATCAATGTAGACCACTCCCTTATTTAGTGCGTGACAAGCTTTTGCCCTCTTTCCGTTTGGCACTGGTATTTTGCCACCCGGCAGACTCCTGGCATTTAGGAACTCGTTTCTCGTGTGGTCTTCTCAGAACATCTTCATCGGCAAAGAATAAACATCTTCCCTTGGAGAGATCGAAGCAACATACAAGAATACCCTGAACATCGCCTGGGTTACGTTCCGATTTGCCCCGCCCCCCCCCCCAAATCACATACAAGAATACCCCGAACATCGCAGTGGTTACGTTCCGATGCCCCCTCACCCCCCAAAAAAATATCTCATACAAGAATACCCCGAACATCGCAGGGGCTAGGTTCCGATGCCCCCCCCCCCCAATCACATACAAGAATACCCCGAACATCGCAGGGGCTAGGTTCCGATGCCTCCCCCCCCCTACCAACACCCCTTTACGAAATGAGAAAACCCCCTTAGTAGGGTTTATATATATATATAGCATAATAAACCCTTTCCACGTTCTTATAAACCTTCTCCACTATTGTGTTAGTCTTTGAACACTCATGTAAACACAACCTTTTCTCTTAAACACTTTACATTGCATTAGAGGACACTCTAAAATACCCGTACGAAAATAATAAAAAATATGAAATATATAAAATTGTCTATGGGCTTTCAACAATGAATAAATGATGATGCTAAATGATGGTGCTAAATGATGGTGCTAAATGATGGTGCTAATGATGGTGCTAAATGATGGTGATTATAATGATGAATATGATACTGATGATAAATTATGATGCTGAATTATGGTGATGAAGTTGATAATTGTGGTTATGGTGATAACAATGGTGATGGTGATAATGATAATGGTGATGATAATGGTAATGATGATGGATAAGCTGTAATAAGTTTTAAATTCCAGTTATATTTATAATATTTGCTATTTTGTTAAAGACTAGAACATTTTTCATTTTACCGCAAACATAAATAAAATAGTAAGTATACATAAAAAGGATCTAGTTGGTCCCCTTTCTAGTTGGTCCCCTTTCTAGTTGGTCCCCTTTCTAGTTTGGTCCCTTGAAACAAAAGCAATGTTAAGATGACTTCATGGGTTCTCATACATCCTACCATCACACATGTCGTAGAGGACTTCATAGATTCTCATACATCCTACCATCATACACGGCGTATAAGAGGACTTCATAGGTTCTCTTACATCCTACCATCATACATGTCGTATAAGATGACTGCATAGGTTCTCTTACATCCTACCATCATACATGGTGTGTAAGAGGGCTTGATAGGTTCTCATACATCCTACCATCATACATGTCGTATAAGAGGACTTCAGAGGTCCTCATACATCCTACCATCACACATCGGGGCGACTTAATGTGAACATTTTAGCTTTCTTTTGAGGTTTTAGGAACCGGTGCCTTAAACTCTAATGACCAAAGACCAAACGAAATGGGCTACGCCTCTGCGGGGGGGGGGGGGGGTGTCCCACCCATCACTTTGTTGTTGTACGCGCCCACTGACATCGACTTGTCAATAACAGGCGGACAGATGCGGTGTAACCAATATGCGCAGATTCGCTGCTGCGGTCGAAGGTGAAGGTCTCGTGGACCAGACCCCAATGTCAATGTCAAACTGTCTGGCTCTAGCAGTGAGAGATGAGAGAAACGTCTGGTGAGGGGGGGGGGGGCGAGCGAGAGGTTTTTAGACATTTACGCCACCAATATCGATTATATTATTTTTAATTTTTTTTACCGAAAGGAACGAAAGCGAATCGTAGTTTTATTTATAATATTACCCATCACAACCCCCCCTCCCCTTTTGAGAAATCAACATTCAAAACAAAGGGAGGGGTAATTGCGAGATAGAGAAACGAAAATTGCGTTATTGGAAAAGGACTGTGGGTGAAATTGTCAGTGTCCTGTTGCTTGTGTTGTGTTTCAGCGCATGTGCTAAAGAATAATATGAAAAATAAGTGGGGTGGGGGTAAAATATAAACACAGAACAAGACGAGGAGGGTGTTTAAGAAAAACGTCAAAGTCTCATTTGTGAAGAGCACTAATATCGTCTCGTTTAGGAGGAGTTCTAATCTCATCTCGTTTAGGAGGAGTTCTAATCTCGTCTCGTTTAGGAGGAGTTCTAATCTCGTCTCGTTTAGGAGGAGTTCTAATCTCGTCTCGTTTAGGAGGAGTTCTAATCTCGTCTCGTTTAGGATGAGTTCTAATCTCGTCTCGTCGGTAAGGAGTTCAAATCTCGTTTCGTTTGTAATGAGTTCTAATCTCGTCTCGTTTTTGAGCAGTTCTAATCTCGTCTCGTTTGTGAGCAGTTCTAATATCGTCTCGTTTGTAAGCAGTTCTAATCTCGTCTCGTTTGTGAGCAGTTCTAATCTCGTCAGTGGTGGGTTCTCAGTTAGCACGTTTAAACAAATGTGAACATGTCCACAAACCTATGTACCGTTTTTCCATGCCCGCAGAGTCCACTGCCCGTCAATAGATTTGTGTACTGCCAGCTGTTACCGAACTTATTTTAGGAAAACAATGAAATATCAATTGCCTCTAATACCAATAACAATTCTAAATCACTCAATCGTAGTAACTATATAAAACAAATTTACATCAGACTAATGTAACAATATATTAATCATTTAAACTAATTACCTGTTCTAAGGTCTTGATCATGTCCATGACGGATCTCTCGAGCACCATTGTCATTGAACGGACAGTGGTAAACTGTCACAGTAGGGTGCAGAACAGTGGTGTACAGCAGCAGCGGGACACAGCAACATCGATGTACAGCAACAGTGGTGTATTGCAACAGGGGTGTATAGCAACAGCGGTGTACAGCAGAAGCGCAGTACAGCAACAACGGGGTAGCAGGAACTGTTGTGTACAGCAACAGTGGGGCACAGCAACAGTTGGGCACAGCAACAGTGGAGACAGCAACATTTGGGCACATCAACTGCAGGGTACAGCAACAGCAGGGTACAGCATCAGCGGGACACGGCAACTGTCGTCTTTGACTACGCGAAGACAGGGCAATTCACGGTACTGGTCGCAGTGGACAGGAACTCTGGTTTTAGATATGCGTAGTCTTGGACACAACACAAAGGTAAGCGACTTGTTCCTTGGCATGGACAACGGGATACAGCAAGAGCTGTATACGCGAACAGCGGGACGCAGCAACAGCTGGATACACCAACAGCGGGACACAGCAACAGCTGGATACACGAACAGCGGGACACAGCAGGGATACCCCCTCCGGCGTATTTGAATACATGGTGGCAGGCAGGCTTCAAGCTCCGGGCCGATACGCAGATTTCAAACTCCGGGCCGACAGGCAGATTTCAAACTCCGGGCCGACAGGCAGATTTCAAACTCCGGGCCGACAGGCAGATTTCAAACTCCGGGCCGACAGGCAGATTTCAAACTCCGGGCCGACAGGCAGATTTCAAGCTCCGGGCCGACAGGCAGTTTCAAACTCCGGGCCGACAGGCAGGAGGAGGGGACAATACTAAACTAGGATGTAACTCACAAACTCCGGGTTGAAAATACTACAGTTCTTTATTTACAGTTGTACGGAATGGTTCCAGAAACGTCCACTATTAGCATATCCCTACACTGACATTAATCTATTCTTGATACTGACCAAATTGCCAAATAGCTTTTGCACTACGACCGATAACTAATTTCCAACTCTCAACAATATCACTTAACACACTTCCTTAACACACTACCTTAACACGCTAACTTAACGCCTTAACACACAACCTTAACGCCTTAACACACTACCTTAACGCCTTAACACACTACCTTACCGCTTTAACACACCACCTTACCGCCTTAACACACTACCTTACCGCCTTAACACACTACCTTAACGCCTTGACACACTACCTTAACGCCTTAACACACTACCTAAACGCCTTAACACACTACCTTAACGCCTTGACACACTACCTTAACGCCTTGACACACTACCTTACCGCCTTGACACACTACCTTAACGCCTTAACACACTACCTTACCGCCTTGACACACTACCTTAACGCCTTGACACACTACCTTAACGCCTTGACACACTACCTTAACGCTTTAACACACTACCTTAACGCCTTAACACACTACCTTAACGCCTTAACACACTACCTGAACGCCTTAACACTACCTTAACGCCTTAACACTACCTTAACGCCTTAACACTACCTTAACCTACCTTAACGCCTTAACACACTACCTTAACGCCTTAACACACTACCTTAACGCCTTAACACACTACCTTAACGCCTTAACACACTACCTTAACGCCTTAACACACTACCTTAACGCCTTAACACTCTACCTTAACGCCTTAACACACTACCTTAACCTACCTTAACGCCTTAACACACTACCTTAACGCCTTAACACACTACCTTAACGCCTTAACACTCTACCTTATTGCCTTAACACTACCTTAACCTACCTTAACGCCTTAACACTCTACCTTAACGCCTTAACACACTACCTTAACGCCTTAACACACTACCTTAACGCCTTAACACACTACCTTAACGCCTTAACACACTACCTTAACGCCTTAACACACTACCTTAACGCCTTAACACTCTACCTTAACGCCTTAACACACTACCTTAACGCCTTAACACTCTACCTTAACGCCTTAACACACTACCTTAACGCCTTAACACACTACCTTAACGCCTTAACACACTACCTTAACACACTACCTTAACGCCTTAACACACTACCTTAACGCCTTAACACTCTACCTTATTGCCTTAACACTACCTTAACCTACCTTAACGCCTTAACACTCTACCTTAACGCCTTAACACACTACCTTAACGCCTTAACACACTACCTTAACGCCTTAACACACTACCTTAACGCCTTAACACACTACCTTAACGCCTTAACACACTACCTTAACACCTTAACACTCTACCTTAACGCCTTAACACACTACCTTAACGCCTTAACACTCTACCTTAACGCCTTAACACACTACCTTAACGCCTTAACACACTACCTTAACTCCTTAACACACTACCTTAACGCCTTAACACACTACCTTTAGGCCTTAACACACTACCTTAACGCCTTAACACACTACCTTAACACACTACCTTAACGCCTTAACACTCTACCTTAACGCCTTAACACACTGCCTTAACACACTACCTTAACACACTACCTTAACGCCTTAACACACTACCTTAACACACTACCTTAACACACTACCTTAACACACTACCTTAACGCCTTAACACACTACCTTAACGCCTTAACACACTACCTTAACGCCTTAACACTCTACCTTAACGCCTTAACACTACCTTAACCTACCTTAACGCCTTAACACTCTACCTTAACGCCTTAACACACTACCTTAACGCCTTAACACACTACCTTAACGCCTTAACACACTACCTTAACGCCTTAACACACTACCTTAACGCCTTGACACACTACCTTACCGCCTTAACACACTACCTTAACGCCTTAACACACTACATTAACGCCTTAACACACTACCTTAACGCCTTAACACACTACCTAAACGCCTTAACACACTACATTAACGCCTTAACACACTACCTTAACGCCTTGACACACTACCTTAACGCCTTAACACACTACCTTAACACACTACCTTAACACACTACCTTAACGCCTTAACACACTACCTTAACGCCTTAACACACTACCTTAACGCCTTAACACACTACCTTAACACACTACCTTAACACACTACCTTAACGCCTTAACACACTACCTTAACGCCTTAACACACTACCTTAACACACTACCTTAACGCCTTAACACATACCTTAACGCCTTAACACTCTACCTTAATGCCTTAACACTACCTTAACCTACCTTAACGCCTTAACACTCTACCTTAACGCCTTAACACACTACCTTAACGCCTTAACACACACACTACCTTAACGCCTTAACACACTACCTTAATGCCTTAACACACTACCTTAACGCCTTGACACACTACCTTAACGCCTTAACACACTACCTTAACTTACCTTAACGCCTTAACACACTACCTTAACTTACCTTAACGCCTTAACACTCTACCTTAACGCCTTAACACACTACCTTAACGCCTTAACACACTACCTTAACGCCTTAACACACTACCTTAACGCCTTAACACTCTACCTTAACGCCTTAACACACTACCTTAACGCCTTAACACACTACCTTAACGCCTTAACACACTACCTTAACGCCTTAACACACTACCTTAACACACTACCTTAACGCCTTAAAACACTACCTTAACGCCTTAACACACTACCTTAACCTACCTTAACACCTTAACACACTACCTTAACGCCGTAACACACTACCTTAACGCCTTAACACACTACCTTAACGCCTTAACACTCTACCTTAACCTACCTTAACGCCTTAACACACTACCTTAAAGCCTTAACACACTACCTCAACGCCTTAACACTCTACCTTAACGCCTTAACACACTACCTTAACGCCTTAACACACTACCTTAACGCCTTAACACACTACCTTAACGCCTTGACACACTACCTTAACGCCTTGACACACTACCTTAACGCCTTGACACACTACCTTAACGCCTTAACACACTACCTTAACGCCTTAACACATTACCTTAACGCCTTAACACACTACCTTAACACACTACCTTAACCTACCTTAACGCCTTAACACACTACCTTAACGCCTTAATACACTACCTTAACGCCTTAACACACTACCTTAACGCCTTAACACACTGCCTTAACACACTACCTTAACACACTACCTTAACGCCTTAACACTCTACCTTAACGCCTTGACACACTACCTGAACACCTTAACACACTACCTTAACCTACCTTAACACACTACCTTAACGCCTTAACACACTACCTTAACACCTTAACACACTACCTTAACCTACCTTAACGCCTTAACACACTACCTTAACGCCTTAACACACTACCTTAACGCCTTAACACACTACCTTAACGCCTTAACACACTACCTTAACACACTACCTTAACCTACCTTAACGCCTTAACACACTACCTTAACGCCTTAACACACTACCTTAACGCCTTAACACACTACCTTAACACTCTACCTTAACGCCTTAACACACTACCTTAACACTCTACCTTAACGCCTTAACACACTACCTTAACGCCTTAACACACTACCTTAACGCCTTAACACACTACCTTAACTCCTTAACACACTACCTTAACACACTACCTTAACGCCTTAACACTCTACCTTAACGCCTTAACACACTACCTTAACACCTTAACACACTACCTTAACCTACCTTAACACACTACCTTAACGCCTTAACACACTACCTTAACCTACCTTAACGCCTTAACACACTACCTTAACGCCTTAACACACTACCTTAACGCCTTAACACACTACCTTAACGCCTTAACACACTACCTTAACGCCTTAACACACTACCTTAACGCCTTAACACACTACCTTAACACACTACCTTAACACACTACCTTAACCTACCTTAACACACTACCTTAACGCCTTAACACACTACCTTAACGCCTTAACACACTAACTTAACACCTTAACACACTACCTTTACGCCTTAACACACTGTTAACGCCTTAGCACACTACCTTAACATTCACACTTCTTAATCTAGTTCACAACACCGACCACCCATTGCCTATCATCCTACTCCCCCACCCCCAACTCATCATCAACCTCAGTTTGGAGATTTACAATGTACGAACACCAGCAACCCCGAACACCGACAACCACAAGCCCCGAACACCAAGAACCACAAGCCCCGAACACCAAGAACCACAAGCCCCGAACACCAAGAACCACATGCCCCGAACACCAACTACCACAAGCCCCGAACACCAAGAACCACAAGCCCCGAACACCAACAACCACAAGCCCCGAACACCAAGAACCACAAGCCCCGAACACCAACTACCACAAGCCCCGAACACCAACTACCACAAGCCCCGAACACCAACTACCACAAGCCCCGAACACCAACTACCACAAGCCCCGAACACCAAGAACCACAAGCCCCGAACACCAAGAACCACAAGCCCCGAACACCAACGACCACAAGTACAGCCAGCCCCAAACACCTCTAGCTCCATAAACCACGGTACACAAACACCATCCGCTACAAACACCACCAGCCTCAAGCATCATCGGCCACAAACACCAAAATGTGTATATAATATTACTGTCCACAAGCATTTACACAACTTAACTTTATTAGGCAAAGAACTTAACTGGTACTAAATATGGCGCAATCCGCGTAACTAGTGGCGTAGTTGGGGGTGCGAAGGGGAAACTCCGACCCGTATGTGACACAGTTGATATTTACACGGAGGGGCGGCATTTTCGGCCTGTTTTAATTTTATTGTGAGGGGGTGGCAAAAATTCTCGGCCCTTTCTGGGTGGCCCTACACCTGGCTACGCCTCTGTGTTTAACTACAATTATCGCGTGTGTATCCAGTTTCTAGGGATCAACCATAAATATCGTCAAGCTATTTTGCCCCCCTCCCCCCCCCCAAATCGTCAGAGATATGTTACCTCGTCGACGCGTGACGTAATTTTGTGATGACCGGTGTAAGACAAGATGGCAGGTTGTCTTTTCACTTTCATCCTGTTCTCCATCATTTCTTGGTATATCAATACAGGTATGTCTTTTTTTTTTTTCATACGCATTTTGGTTTAAATCTGTCGCTATTTGTGACTGTGCGTCTTAAAACCCAACCATTTAAAACGGTTGAGACTTCCCTAGAACTATGCTTGTTTGTGCGTGTTACCTTCTCGATGACACAAGCATTTTGACTTGATAAGTGTTAGTTGTTTATTAGATGAAAGAATATTCAGAATCTAGTGCAGCTAATTCTAATGACGCCTCTACTGTTTTGATGGGGGCTGTAATAATAGCAAATTATAATTATTATAAAATGAACAAACGGGTCGCCAAAGCACAATAGACCTGGGGAAGGGCAAAGTACTGGCCACCTTTAACCTGGGACATTCCAGCCCACCTGTACACTGTTGGTTGGTGGGTGGCTTGGGGGACCAAGTGTAACGGAATTTCGCCCTGAAAAAACAGATTCGAATATGTGCGGGGCCCTTCAGCAAGTGTTCGCTCCAACACGGCACTCTTTCCGTGTGTCTTTCAATGAAATGGACGTCTTTGATCAAGGATCTGTATGTTAGAGGTAAACTTATTTTATCCATGAACTCCACATGAGACCTACGGAGTTTAACTAAGGCCACTAAGGGACTGAAAGAAGGACTGAAGAGAGCCACACATCCACACCTAACAACACATCGATGCCACCCCCGTCCGTGGTCGACGCGAATCCGCTGTGCTCCGTGACGTAAGTTCACCCGTACCACACGGCGATCTATTACGAACTACTTCACTGTCAGCGCGGGGGATGTACTTTGACCAGCTCCCTTTGTTTATACACGTGACTCGCTAGACGTAAACAGATTCCAAACTGGGTCACTATGGTGGCCCGTGTCTTATCGTGAAGGTTTACTTCTCGCCTCGCCCATTCAACGCAGGAGAGCTCGGGTCATTGTCTATCGATAAGTTTCTCCGTGGCTTGTTGTGTGTTTTGCTGCTGGATTTCTGGAAAACCCAGGACGAGGAATGTGAAACATGGGGGCGGGGTAATTGATTTGCCATGCTTTGAATCGACTGAGCAAGTCGATCAGATTGACCTAAGACAAACTACTTCTGTTCGGCATAGGTTCCTGGATCTGCCACCGTCTTATTTACAGGGACGTGTCCATTCATGGTTTATAAGGGGGAATGTGTAAGTGTCGGCTGGCTGCGCCATTGATAAAAATACGCCATATCGGTCGCAAATACGACCTACACATACACGTCGTACAACTCCTAGGCAGGTAGGGGCGTATTATTACTAATCGGGTGTACTTGTTTGCTGTCAATTTTATTTTTCATATCTTGGCTATCAAACAACAACAAAAGAAGTGATTCTCTCTTTCTCTCTACCCCCCTCCCCCAATATTAATATATTATATGTTGCCGTTTGTTAAAGTAGCGATTTTTAATCTGGGCGTTGTCCCCACTATTGAGGTCATTTACATTCGTTACGAAAGTGTAACTGTTATCTATTAAAGGTGTATCGATTAGTTGCTTACTCTATCATAAAGTGTAAAATTACATTTCTATTGGTTTCTATACGTCATATATATATTTTTTTAATGTATTGTGCCACTATTGTCAATATAGACATATATCTTCTGCCTTATTTCTTTGTATCGTTGCTATATTATACTTTTCTTTTTCTATAAATCAAAGTACCAACTAACAAAAATATGGTTTTCTTCCTTTTCTTTCTCTTCCAATTTCAGCGCACTATCTTCGAATGATTCCTCGTGCAGCCCTGCTCCCCGAGAACACTATTTAGGGCGCACCACGTTGCGCGTCGCACCAATGGCGCGCAGCACATCTCACTGCACCCCAGTGCGAAGGTAGATTAAAACAAAATGTAGTAGCCACTTGTCTGTTTTTTTTTTGATCGCAATATGTTTTGATGTTCAACGCCGTCTGGACTCCTCTTTGGCATACGTTTCACAATGGATCTTGGTGTTCAACATCAACTAGACTCTTTTTTTTTTTTGGTACACCGCAAAAATGATCAGTACTGCTATTCTAATCTATGCAGCTATATCCGGTTTAATAAATTCAACTGCTTCTGTAGACGCCATGAATTTTTAGACACTTTCTTCATTAGTTCACGATAAAGCCGGTAGTGTCTTGTTTCTACAACAACACGGTATTACACATGCTGTCTGACGATGTGCTAACGATTTTATCCTTGAATATCCGACAGGATCGTTGGAGATGCCACCACACTAACTGGTTTTAATGGAAATGTGAAATAATGTACACCGTAATGTATATGTTTAATAACTTTTTTGCGTTGAATTGAAAGTTTTTATTGAAAAGAACATTTGTTTTATTGGAAGTGTTAATAATAATAATAATTTTTGCGCTGAATTAAAAGTGAAGCACCCTTTGTTTTCACTTGTGTTTAAAAGAGAAGTTTTGATTATGGATTTAATTAGCTCAACGAGTTTCATTATGGAAGCGCTGTGTTGTGTGTTTAATATGTATGCCACAACAGGTTTGAATCTGTCACCCCCTGGTCACCATCAGCAACCATATCACGTGACCAAAACCAACCACATTACGGCATTGCTCACCTCCAAGTGTCTCCTTAAGTCACAACCATCAATCACCACCTAGATTTCGCTTCAAGTCAAATCACACCCCCTGTTTTCACCTCAAGTCACAACCACCAATCACCACTAGTTTCACCTCAAGTCACAACCACCATTTCACCTCAAGTCACAACCACCAATCAGCCCCTAGTCTTCACCTTATATGTCTTTCACTCCCTGGCCTTCACTACTAATAGGCCCTATTATACTCAAGTAACGTTACCTTCGTAATGACGAATGTGCACAGTCACCCTCATAGTGACATATGTGCACAGTCACCCTCATAGTGACGTACCGGTATGTGCACAAAGTCACCTTCACAATGACGTGAGTATATGCACAAAGTCACCCTCACAATGACGTATGTGCACAAAGTTTGACCTCATATCCCAAGAGGCCACCGCAGTACTTCGGCGGGTCTCAAGCCAGACACATGAGAAGGACCGTTATGCCATTTTTATCAGTCACTGTGTGAAACTGCCACGGGGCTGATGATAATGGCTTGATAACCTTCTAAAAGCTGCAAAGTTGTGACCTTGACCCAGACACGGATCACAGTCGTGTTTCAGACATCTCAACAATCTGCTGCATGATTTACGAGCTCACTCATCAACCGGTATGTTGAATGTTAAGAAAATGCTTTTGTTTTGTCTGTTGTAGTATTGTGTCTGGTTAAGAAAAAGACTTTTGTCTGTTGTAGTATTGTGTCTGGTTAAGAAAAAGACTTTTGTCTGTTGTAGTATTGTGTCTGGTTAAGAAAAAGACTTTTGTCTGTTGTAGTATTGTGTCTGGTTAAGAAAAAGACTTTTGTCTGTTGTAGTATTGTGTCTGGTTAAGAAAAAGACTTTTGTCTGTTGTAGTATTGTGTCTGGTTAAGAAAAAGACTTTTGTCTGTTGTAGTATTGTGTCTGGTTAAGAAAAAGACTTTTGTCTGTTGTAGTATTGTGTCTGGTTAAGAAAAAGACTTTTGTCTGTTGTAGTATTGTGTCTGGTTAAGAAAAAGACTTTTGTCTGTTGTAGTATTGTGTCTGGTTAAGAAAAAGACTTTTGTCTGTTGTAGCTCTGAGTCTAAGTAAGAAGATTTTTGGTTTTTGTCTGCTTGAACACTGTCTAGCTAAGAAAAGACTTCGTATGTCTTTTGTAGCAATGTGTCCAGGTCAGAAAAGACTTGTCTGTTGTAGCATTATGTCTAGATAAGAAAAGACTTGGTAAATTCAGACAATTGGTGCCATGACATATCACACGGCTGCCATTTTCGTTGCCACGACCGTGAACTTTTATAATTCACTGTACCCTAAATGTATCCCTAAGCCTAACCTGAACCCTACATGCATCCCTAAACCTCACATGAACCCTAAAAGTATCCCTAAACCTAACCTGAATCCTAAATGTATCAACTAATGGCACCAATAGTCTGAATTAGCCAAAGACGTGTCTGTTGCAACTCTGTGTCCAAGTCTAGGTAAGAGATCTTTGTCTGTTGTTGCATTGAGTCTATATAAGAACAGTCTTCATATCTCCTTTGTAGCAATGTGTCTAGGTTAAAAAACAACACACTTTTTCTTTTGCAGCATTGTGTCTAGGTAAGAAAAGACTGCTGTCTGTTGTAGCAATGTGTCTAGATAAGAAGAGACTTTTGTTTGTTGTAGCAATGTGTCTAGATAAGAAGAGACTTTTGTTTGTTGTAGCAATGTGTCTAGATAAGAAGAGACTTTTGTTTGTTGTAGCAGTGTGTCTAGATAAGAAGAGACTTTTGTTTGTTGTAGCAATGTGTCTAGGTAAGAAGAGACTTTTGTTTGTTGTAGCAATGTGTGTAGATAAGAAGAGACTTTTGTTTGTTGTAGCAATGTGTCTAGGTAAGAAGAGACTTTTGTTTGTTGTAGCAATGTGTGTAGATAAGAAGAGACTTTTGTTTGTTATAGCAATGTGTCTAGATAAGAAGAGATTTTTGTCTGTTGTAGCAATGTGTCTAGATAAGAAGAGACTTTTGCAATGTCTAGGCACTCTAGATCCAGTGCAATGTCTAGGCACCCTAGAGGCAGTGCATGTCTAGGCACGCTAGATTCAGTGCAATGTCTAGGCACTCTAGATGCAGTGCAATGTTTAGGCACTCTAGATGCAGTGCAATGTCTAGGCACTCTAGATCCAGTGCAATGTTTAGGCACTCTAGACGCAGTGCAATGTCTAGGCACTCTAGATCCTCAGACAACTCGTCATGTTTAGTTCGGTCTTAATCAGCAGCCTTGTAATGTTCAGGTTTTTTTTAACAACTAGTTCAGTGATTCACAAAGTGGGTGGTACCAGTGTCAAGGGTATGAAATCAATGTAGTTATGTTTGTAAGTAAATCATGTTGAGTTAGAGAGTATACGTGTAGCGTTGTATATTGTGCGTGAATGTTATGACGTATTTGGGTAGGGGAAGTGACGTATTAGTTGAGTGTTGTGTGAGGAGTGAAATGTAGATGGCGGTTGGACAAAAGGATGTTGAATAGCGATGTTGTAGAACCTTAGGAAAGAGAGCTGAGTGCCTTGTGTTTCCTGATAATTAAAGTTATATGTAGTTATGAAAAGGACTTGAGTTGTTATTGTTACTAATGATGGAATTATTGGAAGAACTTGATTGAATGATCCAATCCTGAGGACATAGAAGTTGACAACCAGGGCGGCAGTCCGGGGGGAGGGATGACTGAAAGACACTGGGGATTTTAGGGGCGCTGGGGAAACTAGAGTGTGCGTTGGAATTACTTCTGTTTTTTCTTTCTCTTTATATCGTATTTTGTATTGATTGTTGGCATTAAAATAGTCGAATACGCCATATGATTCTCCCCCCCCCCCCTCACACACACACAAAATGGAGAGAGAAAAGACCTTTGACCTTACTGTCAAATAGAAGTACCTGGGGAGATTAACAACAATACATTTTTACATTGCTAGGCACTGTCAGCTTACAACAAATAGCTGCATGTTGTTGTTGTTCGTCATTCACATTCCAAGATGGCCAAGGTTATTTTACATGATAATTATGTCGTCCTATTTGTGCCTGGAAAGCTTTCCCGCACAAGGGACACGCTTTTTTTTGGTTGGGAAGGGGGTGGTCCTAGTAGGATTAGAGTCCTCCTCCATTATGGTGAAGAATGATGGTCACAAATAGGGTAGCCTAGATACCTAGAGTTAATACCTATGACATGCCTAGATACCTAGAGTTAATACCTATGACATGCCTAGATACCTAGAGTTAATACCTATGACATGCCTAGATACCTAGAGTTAATACCTATGACTTGCCTAGATACCTAGAGTTAATACCTATGACATGCCTAGATACCTAGAGTTAATACCTATGACATGCCTAGATACCTAGAGTTAATACCTATGACATGCCTAGATACCTAGAGTTAATACCTATGACATGCCTAGATACCTAGAGTTAATACCTATGACATGCCTAGATACCTAGAGTTAATACCTATGACTTGCCTAGATACCTAGAGTTAATACCTATGACATGCCTAGATACCTAGAGTTAATACCTATGACATGCCTAGATACCTAGAGTTAATACCTATGACATGCCTAGATACCTAGAGTTAATACCTATGACATGCCTAGATACCTAGAGTTAACACCACTGACATGCCTAGATACCTAGAGTTAATACCCCTGACATGCCTAGATAGCTACAGCCTACAGTTAATACCCCTGACATGCCTAGATACCTAGAGTTAATAACCCTGACATGCCTAGATACCTACAGTTAATACCCCTGACATGCCTAGATAGCTACAGCCTACAGTTAATACCCCTGACATGCCTAGATACCTAGAGTTAATAACCATGACATGCCTAGATACCTACAGTTAATACCCCTGACATGCCTAGATATATAGAGTTACTACCCCTGACATGCATAAATACCTAGAGGTAATACCCCTAACATGCCTAGATACATAGAGTTAATACCCCTGACATGCCTAGATACCTAGAGTTAATACTCCTGACATGCCTAGATATCTAGACTTAATACCCCTGACATTCCTAGATACATAGAGTTACTACCCCTGACATGCATAGATACCTACAGTTAATACCCCTGACATGCCTAGATACCTAGAGGTAATACCCCTAACATGCCTAGATACATAGAGTAAATACCCCTGACATGCCTAGATACCTAGAGTTAATACTCCTGACATGCCTAGATATCTAGACTTAATACCCCTGACATTCCTAGATACATAGAGTTACTACCCCTGACATGCCTAGATATCTAGACTTAATACCCCTGACATTCCTAGATACATAGAGTTACTACCCCTGACATGCATAGATACCTACAGTTAATACCCCTGACATGCCTAGATACCTAGAGTTAATACCCCTGACATGCCTAGATACATAGAGTTAATACCCCTGACATACCTAGATACCTATAGTTAATACTCCTGACATGCCTAGATATCTAGAGTTAATACCCCTGACATGCCTAGATACCTAGAGTTAATACCCCTGACATGCCTAGATACCTAGAGTTAATACCCATGACATGCCTAGATACCTAGAGTTAATACCCCTGACATGTCTAGATACCTAGAGTTAATACCCCTGACATGCCTAGATACCTAGAGTTAATACCCCTGACATGCATAGATGCCTACAGTTAATACCCCTGCCATGCCTAGATACCTAGAGTTTTTACCCCTGACATGCCTAGATACATAGAGTTAATACCCCTGACATGCCTAGATACCTACAGTTAATAACCCTGACATGCCTAGATACCTAGAGTGTTTAACCCTGACATGTCTAGATACATAGAGTTAATACCCCTGACATGCATAGATACATAGAGTTAATACCCCTGACATGCCTAGATACCTAGAGTTAATACTCCTGACATGCCTAGATATCTAGAGTTAATACCCATGACATGCCTAGATACCTATAGTTAATACCCCTGACATGCCTAGATACCTACAGTTAATACCCCTGACATGCCTAGATACATAGAGTTAATACCCCTGACATGCCTAGATACATAGAGTTAATACCCCTGACATGCCTAGATACCTAGAGTTAATACCCATGACAGGCCTAGATACCTAGGGGTAATAATACCACTGACATGCCTAGATACCTAGGGGTAATATTACCCCTGACATGCCTAGATACCTAGAGTTAATACCCCTGACATACCTAGATAACTAGAGTTAATACCCATGACATTCCTAGATATCAAGTGTTAATACCCATGACATGCCTAGATATCAAGTGTTAATACCTCTGACATGCCTAGATACCTAGGGTTAATACCCCTGACATGCCTAGATACCTAGGGTTAATACCCCTGACATGCTTAGATACCTAGGGTAAATACCCCTGACATGCCTAAATACCTAGGGTTAATACCCCTGACATGCGCTTTTTTTGATAACGTGAGGGAGGGTTGCACAATTCGCCAGCTTCCCCCCTCTCGCCTTTGATTAGAGAGGGGTCCCATCTACTCATGCGAGGTAGACATATCCTCATATTTTACCCCTTGTTTATGGGGTAGTCACATTTTCATATGGTACACAAAGTCTTAGTGCATTGTGACCATTTTTCATGATACACATAGTATTATGTATGAATTGAGACCATTTTCTTATGCTACATATAGTCTGAGTGAATTAAGACCAGTTTGATATGCTAATATGGTCTGAGCTATCAAATATATCATTTTATTTTTGTTGTAAATCACATATTGATTGATAAATCTATTTTATGATTGGTGCGGTTGGTGAAGTTAAGGAGGTGCTAATTATGCTAAAATAATATTGGGCATTTCTTTAAATTACTTGAATACGTTAGAAATTATTTGGGGGTGAGGGTGCTGTGCATTTCTTTGCCCATAGCCCCCAATGCTGTTAAGACCACCGTGGTTGGCCTTAGGGCGAGTTTAAGGCCCCATTGGTTAGGTGGTCAGACGTAGAAGTGGTCTCTCCCCCACCCCATTTCACGCTTCTCTACTTTTGGAAACCGTTTCCATGGACGTGTTTCTGAAATAAGAGTTAGCTGACTTGGCTCACTGCAAGCTTCTGTTACGATACATTTTTTTCCGGACCACTGTTCCAGTGGCGTAGCGAGGGGGTGCAAGGGGGGCATCATGCCCCGGGCGCTACTCACAAAGGGGCGCCAAATGGTATATTTTACATATAATATTGTATGGTTTTCGAATGGGGGGGGGGGCGCTAAAAAGGTATTATGCCCCGGGCGCGAGTTAAGTTCGCTACGCCACTGCACTGTTCTGAATCATCTACAAGCAGCCATACTGGAAACCCTCTACTCGAAACTGTCCCCTTGCTTCTGTCTCTGGAGATAACGTATCCAAATCTAACCCCGGATATTAATCACAAAAATGTGTGTGTTGTTTTCAACGTATTTAATGAAATACACGTTATTTCACGTACTCATTTATAGTATTAAAACATACTTCTTTTCATTTATTAATTTCTTCTTCTTATTATTATTATTACAGTGGTCTTATATAGCGCGGTACCCCAGCATAGAGCTAGGCTCGCCCCTCGCTTCACACAAGGATTAAAAAAGTAACATAACATTAAAGAAAAAAGTTACATATAAAAATATTCCTTTAAAATCAGCTTTGTAAAAATATTGACCTCGGCCCCCCCCCCCCCCCAACCGAATACTACCTACCCCTGTCTAACCATGGACGGCACCCAGCAGCATCCAGTATTGTTTATCGGTCAGAAAAAAACAACAACAAAAAGTGGGGGAGGGGGTGGGGGGTGAGAATGAGTCTGAATTAGAGTCTAATCTGACTCCAAATACGTCCATAGGTTGGCAGCTGTTGTTTCAAAAGACAATTTATAGTTCCCGGATGTGAGAGTTCCTTCTATGGGCTCAGCTGTGTAACGTGTTGACGTCATTTCTTCTTTTTTAAAACCACTTTGGGATCATTTTGCTAAATGCGTTCCACAGGTCCGCGCCCACAATATAAAACAACACTGTTTGAGAACCATTGGACTCTTTGGCTTCATTTATTAAAAAGGTGTTTATTAACAGAGTTGACAAGAGTTCTAAAGTTTTATGCACTGTTCAATCTCGTAGCGCATATCGTGTTTTCTCCCCAAACTTCACTATTATTATTATTATTATGGGTAGTTTTCTATAGCGTGGTACCCCAGCCTAGGGATGGGCTCACCACGCTGTACATACAAGGTACCCAAGCCTAGGGCTGGGCTCATCACGCTGTACATACAAATTAAAATGAACTTAAAAAATATAAATTAAAAACCAACCATTCCATATCAATTTACATGTGAAGCCATGGACGGCACTCCGCAGCATCGTTTAACTTTCAGAAGGGGAATCAGTCAGGATAGTAAAGTTTAAAGAGATGTGTTTTGAGTGCAGTTTTGAAGGCTGTGATGGTTGATATATTTCTGATGTGTAGTGGAAGAGAATTCCATTGTTTGGGGGCACAGTAAGAGAAAGATCTTTCACTGTATGTTTTTGTGCGAGTCTTGGGGACAGAAAGAATACGCTCGTTTGCGGAGGAGCGAAGCTGTCGAAGGGGTGAATAGACAGAGAGAATTTCACTACTGATTATATGATCAATATAATCTTATCAACGACTTTATGTGTCTTAATCAGCCAAAGGTTTTGGATGGCACTCATTTGTAAACACGTGGGGTCAACCGTTATAACCGTCTTGCCCCCCCTCCCCCAGCACTCAACACACACATAAGATAGGGTTTCCCAATGTCCTTAACATCATGCGAACCCTACGAATTCTTTGATTGGTTCTCTCCACCCTTCGTACTGGTTGACTCGTCCTCTCAACCCTTCATACTGGTTGACTCGTCCTCTCAACCCTTCATACTGGTTGACTCGTCCCCTCAACCCTTCTTACTGGTTGACTCGTCCTCTCAACCCTTCATACTGGTTGACACGTCCTCTCAACACATCTTACTGGTTGACACGTCCTCTCAACCCTTCTTACTGGTTGACTCGTCCTCTCAACCCTTCATACTGGTTGACACGTCCTCTCAACACATCGTACTGGTTGACTCGTTCTCTCAACCCTTCTTACTGGTTGACACGTCCTCTCAACCCTTCATACTGGTTGATACGTCCTCTCAACCCTTCGTACTGGTTGGCTCGTCCGCTCAACCCTTTTGACTGGTTGGCTCGTTCTCTCAACCCTTCATACTGGTTGACTCGTTCTCTCAACCCTTCATACTGGTTGACTCGTCCTCTCAACCCTTCATACTGGTTGACTCGTCCTCTCAACCCTTCATACCGTTTGACCCGCTGTTACAACCCTTAATATGGTTTAACTATGTCTCTCACGCCTTCAAACTGTTTAACTATTTCTCTCACCCCTTCATATTGTTTGACTAAATCTTACACCCTTCTAAATGTTCGTCTAATCCTCACACCTCTTCATTCTGTTTGACACGTTCCTACACCCCTTTTGTCTGTTTGCCTGGTTCACACCTCTTCATATTTTCTGTACTAGCTAGCTCTTGAATCCCCTATAGAAATAACAATTTATTTTAAAACTGGAATAAAATGAACTTCTAATTTGTTTACTATATAATAAAATATAACTTATGAAATCACGTGACCGACTAAAGGATGTGACGTTTATTGACCAATGTACGCCTGAACTTTTCTTTATTATG
This sequence comes from Omphiscola glabra, assembly GCA_964017045.1. Classification (NCBI taxonomy): domain Eukaryota; kingdom Metazoa; phylum Mollusca; class Gastropoda; family Lymnaeidae; genus Omphiscola; species Omphiscola glabra. The sequence goes on from OZ024805.1 coordinate 30,898,420, forward strand.
AAAGTGCTTGGCTTGTCTAATGCCCCAAACAAAAGATGTCTGTTGACTAGCTTGTCTAATGCCCCATACAAAAGATGTCTGTTGACAAGCTTGTCCAGTGTCCCATACAAAAGGTGTCTGTTGACTAGCTTGTCCAGTGTCCCATACAAAAGATGTCTGTTGACTATAGCTTGTCTAATTTCCCATACAAAAGATGTCTGTTGACTATCTTGTCTAATGTTCCATACAAAAGATGTCTGTTGACTAGCTTGTCTAATGTTCCATAAAAAAGATATATGTTGACTAGCTTGTCTAATGTTCCATACAAAAGATGTCTGTCGACTAGCTTGTCTAATGTTCCATACAAAAGATATCTGTTGACTATCTTGTCTAATGTCTCATACAAAAGATGTCTGTTGACTTGCTTGTCTAATGTTCCATACATAAGATGTCTGTTGACTTGCTTGTCTAATGCCCCAAACAAAAGATGTCTGTTGACTAGCTTGTCTAATGCCCCATACAAAAGATGTCTGATGACTTGCTTGTCTAATGTTCCATGCAAAAGATGTCTGTTGACTAGCTTGTCTAATGTCCCATACAAAAGATATATGTTGACTAGCTTGTTTAATGTATCATACAAAAGATGTCTGTTGACTAGCTTGTCTAATGCCCCATACAAAAGATGTCTGTTGACTAGCTTGTCTAATGTTCCATACAAAAGATGTCTGTTGACTAGCTTGTCTAATGTTCCATAAAAAAGATATATGTTGACTAGCTTGTCTAATGTTCCATACAAAAGATGTCTGTCGACTAGCTTGTCTAATGTTCCATACAAAAGATATCTGTTGACTATCTTGTCTAATGTCTCATACAAAAGATGTCTGTTGACTTGCTTGTCTAATGTTCCATACATAAGATGTCTGTTGACTTGCTTGTCTAATGCCCCAAACAAAAGATGTCTGTTGACTAGCTTGTCTAATGCCCCATACAAAAGATGTCTGTTGACTAGCTTGTCTAATGTCTCATACAAAAGATGTCTGATGACTTGCTTGTCTAATGTTCCATGCAAAAGATGTCTGTTGACTAGCTTGTCTAATGTCCCATACAAAAGATATATGTTGACTAGCTTGTTTAATGTATCATACAAAAGATGTCTGTTGACTAGCTTGTCTAATGCCCCATACAAAAGATGTCTGTTGACTAGCTTGTCTAATGTCCCATACAAAAGATGTCTGTTGACTAGCTTGTCTAATGTGTCATATACAAAAGATGTCTGTTGACTAGCTTGTCTAATGTCTCATACAAAAGATGTCTGTTGTCTTGCTTGTCTAATGTCCCATACAAAAGATGTCTGTTGACTTACTTGTCTAATGCCCCATACAAAAGATGTCTGTTGACTTGCTTGTCTAATGTTCCATACAAAAGATGTCTGTTGATGCTTGCTACGGGGTTGAAAAATTGTGGATTGCATCAACAGTCAAATTGAAACGCGGGATAACATTATACGTACCTTATAACAAATATGTGACTGATGCGTTGTTTTAAATCAACATGTTTCAAACATTTACATAGCGTAATTGTGTTATAACCGATATTTGTGTACATCGTATTTGCTGGAGTCACTTGGTTCATGTCACGAACAATGGTCCACCTGCTTTATCATTGACCCTGTAGTGTCACCTGCATGGCTCACTGCATTAACAATGGTCCTTCTGCTGTTTCATTGACCCTGTAGTGTCACCTGCGTGGCTCACTGCACCAATTGTCCACCTTCTGTTTCTCTCATCTACTCTAAAGTCAATTAATGCTCGCATTCTCTCTGTATTAATCCCGTTGTGACTGACCCACGTCTTTCCACGACCCATCAAATTCCCACGATCCCTATCGTTCCGTAGTGATCCGAAATTCCCCAGTGATCCACTTTCCTCGGTGATTCAAATATAATCAGTGATCCACATTCCGCAGTAATCCACATTCCCCAGTAATCCACATTCATCAGTGACCCACAATATCAACATTTTCCCAGTTTTTACCCAATCCGTATTGGTTTGTTCTTTGCATGGGCCACGCCTTCCTGTCCCTTCTGTCTCCCGACTATCTCCTCACTATCACTCTACTACCCCCAATGGCTCTCTACTGTCTCCCCACCTTTTCCCCTCTGTCTCCCTACTGTCTTCCTATTACCTCCCTTTCTCTGTCCTTCTCCGAATGTCTGGCTTTCGCTCTAAGCTTTGACTTTACGGAATATCACAATTCTAAGCCCTTTAGAATAATGGCTACTATTCTCTTTTTATACAACCTCCATGTTTTCTCTAGAGTGACACACTATCATGCTAATATCCGCCTACCGAAATTCAGTCGTGGATTTTCTTGAGATTTACGCCCAAGTTTCTATCTCATTCATTGCCTATGGCGATATGCAAGGTGGATCCTCTTGAGGTTTACGCCCAAGTTTCTATCTCATTCATTGCCTATGGCGATATGCAAGGTGGATCCTCTTGAGGTTTACGCCCAAGTTTCTATCTCATTCATTGCCTATATGGCGATATGCAAGGTGGATCCTCTTGAGATTTACGCCCAACTTTCCATCTCATTGCCAATGGCAATTTGTAAGGCTGATTCTCTTAATGTTTACGCCTAACTTTCCATGTCATTGCCAATGGCGATATGTAAGGCGTATTCTCTTGAGGTTTACGCCCAACTTTCCATCTCATGGCCAATGGCGATATGTAAGAGCTTGGTAAAGATGAGGAGAGAACTAAAGACATCGTGTGATTCGTGTGATGTCAGACCCACGTGATGCGAAATAACGAAATATTCTTTATTATTCTCTTCATAGCTTTCCACTCTGTCCTATTTTGTTTCGGCCCGCACAAGTTTTTTCATAAAGTATTACGGCCCGCCTTACATTTTGGGTAGTGCGGGCTTGTCATAAATCTAATTTCGTCTTCCCAAACAACAATGCAAATGCACAATAATTGATCTATTCATTTATAATTCTTCACACGATTAGAGCTGCTCTGAATATTTCTTAACGATTTGTTCATCCGGACTAATTGTAACCAACGGTAGATGGGTTAGTAAAAAAACATAATTTTTAAAATAAAATAACAATTATCAATGGCATGCCAAATAGAGTTAAATAAACTCTTTTTCTTCTTCTTAAAATTTCAATTCCTGTTTCGTTGTACAAATCATTTTTTACCATCAATGCTTTGTGTTACAGTATTATAATTAATCGATTATTTATTTTTAATGCTTTTTAAATGTATTTTCGTGTTGTTGTTTGTGTGTTTGTTTGTTTGTCTGTTTGTTTGTTGTCGCCCTGCTTCCCCTTGATTTGACTCCGGGAGCTGCTGTCGGGGGAGATGACTCTTTCCTTTGTTGGACACTGATCGTACTTCAAAGATAGTTCCCAACATGCGTCTCCGGAATAATGCAAACAAAAAAGTGTCACGCTGTAGGATAACACTGAGCCACGAAACAGATGCGTCACGCTGTAGGATAACACTGAGCCACGAAACAGATGCGTCACGCTGTAGGATAAAATCGTACTACAAAACAAGTGTGTCACGTTGTAGGATAAAACCGAGGAATGTCTCACGACGATAAAACATCAAAGAACTAAGGGGTAAAAAGCAGAAAATATGTTATAGGTGTGAATTTAGTAATAGGCATAAAAGTGACAGTAGTACTAGACATAGAAGTGACAGTACTATTAGACATAGAAGTGACAGTACTACTAGACATAGAAGTGACAGTACTACTAGACATAGAAGTGACAGTACTACTAGACATAGAAGTGACAGTACTACTAGACATAGAAGTGACAGTACTACTAGACATAGAAGTGACAGTACTACTAGACATAGAAGTGACAATACTACTAGACATAGAAGTGACAGTAGTACTAGACATAGAGGCGAATGTAGAACTTGACATAGAAGTGAATGTAGTACCAAACATCGGAGTCTATGTCTTTAGATGAATTGTATTGTAGTTTGAGACATTTGTTACTTGTCTTGGCTTAGCCAAAGGTCGATGAATCTATGAACTGACATTCTTTTACCTAAGACCAGAGGCGCAGCTGGCCGGGGGCTCGATGAATCTATGAACTGACATTCTTTTACCTAAGACCAGAGGCGTAACTGGCCGGGGGCTCGATGAATCTATGAACTGACATTCTTTTACCTAAGACCAGAGGTGCAGCTGGCCGGGGGCTCGATGAATCTACGAACTGACATTCTTTTACCCAAGACCAGAGGCGCAGCTGGCCGGGGGCTCGATGAATCTATGAACTGACATTCTTTTACCTAAGCCTAGAGGCCGAGGCCGGGGGCTCGATCACCCTATAAACAGACATTCTTTTAACAACGGCATTAAAACGTTTTTCCTTATTTGTGTCCATAATTGACAAATAGTTTGTTGTTTTATCATTAACCCTGGAAGGTAACAATAGTTTGTTGTTTTATCATTAACCCTGGAAGGTAACAATAGTTTGTTGTTTTATCATTAACCCTGGAAGGTAACGTTTTATTGTTGTTATCGTGAATTGTGCTTACCTTTATCACGCCCAGCACCCAGTGACTCATCCACGTGACATGTGTCAGTCAGTGACAGGTCACCTTATGACTCAGTTCACATGATTTGTGGTGACAACATTCTACGAAAAAAAAAGTGGGTTGGGTGGGGAAACTGTGGGGGGGAGGTGTGGGGGGAAAGGTGGGGGGGGGGGTTGTGAAATTTTTTGTTTTTTGTGTGGTGAAAGTGGATCGCTGTATTTCCCCTGCTACGTTATTAATCGGTTACCGGAAATTTGATCGAAAGAAATTTCGTCGACGGAAAATTGATCGACGGAAATTTGATCGAATGGAAATTTGGTCGAATCTTTTTTTCAGTTCACACGTTAAAATTTTCGTCAAATTTCTGAAAAAACGATTCGACCAAATTTCCGTTCGATCAAATTTCCGTCGATCAATTTTCCGTCGACGAAATTTCTTTCGATCAAATTTTCGGATACGTTATTAATACGTTCACTACTGTTCTGACGCCTGTGTGACGTTTAGTTCTTGACATTTCACCCTTATAAATTAGTACAACATTTCAGCCTTATAAATTAGTACATTTCAGCGTTATAAATTAGTACAACATCTCAGCCTTATAAATTAGTACACCATCGCAGCCTTATAAATTAGTACAACATTTCAGCCATGTAAATTAGTGCAGCATTTCAGCCTTATAAATTAGTGCAGCATTTCAGCATTATAAATTAGTGCAGCATTTCAGCATTATAAATTAGTACAACATTTCAGCCTTATAAATTAGTGCAGCATTTCAGCATTATAAATTAGTGCAGCATTTCAGCATTATAAATTAGTACAACATTTCAGCCTTATAAATTAGTAGACAATTTCAGCATTATAAATCAGTACAACATTTCAGCCTTATAAATTAGTACAGCATTTCAGCCTTATAAATTAGTACAACATTTCAGCTTTAGAACTCAGTGTCACAATTAATATTTGGTGAATAAAATGAGGCCTTGGCGACTTGTGGTGTATTAATTTTCCCAGACTCAGACAGCCTATAAAATTATATAATTTAAATGTAAATTAGGAAGTATCCAATGTATCCATTAATGGGTTGGATTAGGCCGACCCGTTGACGTCCGTGTCCCCTGCAACCTATGCGACTGCGGGGGTGGGGTGGGGTGGGCGTAGTCGGATTTAAAAGGGGGCCCAAAGTTGAGATGTGACACAAAATTAAACTTTCAACTTTGATAATGCAGTGTGCATAATGCAGAATTGTAACAGCGGGCCTTTCATATTGCAGTGTGCATATTGCAGAAATTTGACATTGGGCCTTTCATATTGCAGTGTGCAGATTACAGAAATGTGACATTGGGCCTTTCATATTGCAGTGTGCAGATTACAGAAATTTGACATTGGGCCTTTCATATTGCAGTGTGCAGATTACAGAAATGTGACATTGGGCCTTTCATATTGCAGTGTGCAGATTACAGAAATTTGACATTAGGCCTTTCATATTGCAGTGTGCAGATTACAGAATTGTGACAGCGGGCCTTTCATATTGCAGTGTGCAGATTACAGAATTGTGACAGCGGGCCTTTCATATTGCAGTGTGCAGATTACAGAAATGTGACATTGGGCCTTTCATATTGCAGTGTGCAGATTACAGAAATTTGACATTGGGCCTTTCATATTGCAGTGTGCAGATTACAGAATTGTGACAGCGGGCCTTTCATATTGCAGTGTGCAGATTACAGAATTGTGACAGCGGGCCTTTCATATTGCAGTGTGCAGATTACAGAATTGTGACAGCGGGCCTTTCATATTGCAGTGTGCAGATTACAGAATTGTGACAGCGGGCCTTTCATATTGCAGTGTGCAGATTACAGAAATGTGACATTGGGCCTTTGGTATTGCAGTGTGCAGATTACAGAAATGTGACATTGGGCCTTTGATATTCACGCGACTGCTCTGGACCTGCTCACTACAAATGCTCGAAGCAGAGGGAAAGCCATGCCGGTCATGTGGTAATGTTATGTGTAAAGGGAGTTTATGATGTTAAAAATATGTAGTAAATGACATAAAAAGTTGTCCCCCTCATTGACATAATTTTTAAAAAAACATTATAATAATGTACATAACTAAAAATCTAAAAATGAAAAGTTAGTTTTTAGCATTGTATCTGAAAATTGGACGGACAAAATATAATAAATTTACTTTTGTCCATCGACCCGTTTCCTCACACCGGATGTAGAAAGACCTAGTCTGCAAAATATCTTGTTGAAATTGAAAATGGGTCTACAACTTTTCGTTTTCAATGTGATAATAAGTGGGTTTCCAAAGCCTTGTTTAAAATTTAACCAAAAAAAAAAAAAAAATTAATCAGTGCAGATTTCTACAGTTTAGCCAGCGCTAAATTTTTATTTGTTAAAAGATTCGGGCTATGTTTTGGCGAGGAAAGATAGTATGAATCGAATATCTCTAGCTCACTCTTCATTGAAAATTGGGATGGATAAAGCACCAGCAACTATGAGTTGACATAAAATATCTGGTTATTTCGAAGTGACTTACTACCAAAATGGGAATTAAAAAAGCATAAAACATGTTCATCTTTCATTGGGTACCCACACGTATTTTTTTAAAATGTTTAATATCTCATTTTTTTAGTGGACAAAGTGGGTTATACTAATGTAACATCAAGCAAGCGTTTACAGTTTACAGGATAACACTAACACGTTTTAAAATTTCCGATTCTAAAAATACGGAAACGTGGATTTATAGATAGATTTGAACAACGTCTAGTTTCCAGACAGACAAACGGAAATTTCCGATATTATTTAACTGCCATTTTGAAAGTGATCGGGAGCCAAGTTGTTATAAAAATAAGACGTGTTTATAAAGTCTAAAGATAATAAATTTGATTAAATGTGAAAGGAGCCAACCATTAATGGTTTAGTGGTTGGAGGGGGTCTATACCTGCTATAGGCATAGATAAAAATTTATGGGCTGCATTCAAGTTGTGAAACTCAATTTAAGCATGGATTAATTAAATTGACAGGACAATAACTATAAGATTTGGACGTTTCGGCTGAGAGCCTCATCAGCAAACCAAACAAATAGAAGTAAGACAAGTAACAGAGCACAGTAAAAAAAACTTTAGAGGTCTCCTACTTGAGACAATGGTCAGGGCCGGATTAACCACTAGGCAAACAAGGCACGTGCCTTGGGCACAAAGCGTTTGGGGGCACCACAAGTCCTCAAGAAATTTTTTTTTTTGGAACAAATTTAAGTCCAGAAACAACTGAAAATTGAACAAGTACTATGAAAATGAAGAAATACATTATAATAAAAATTCATCCTCAGATTTTAAAAGCATTAGAATGTATACAAGAAGATCAGTCACAGAAAGGAGACACCAGAAGACAAGCAGAAAACATTGCAAAGAAGATGCAAGAATTAGAATTTGCTTTCATGCTTGTTTTTTTGGAAGAGGTATTACAGCATTTCACAGGGTTAGTCAAGCTCTACAAAATGAGCATGTGAACTTGAAAACGTGTGCTGATTTGTATTCTTCACCAGCAGATCACTTGCATAAATCTAGGAATGAATTTGAAAGATTTGAAGAAGCTGCAAAAATAATAACACCAGGTGTAGATTATAAGTCAACTTTGACCCGTAATTGTAAACGAACGACAGTGGTCATTGATGGTGATGCCCCTGGGGTATCTCTGAATGCCATAGACAAATTTAGTATATCTGCATTCTACGCCATTGTTGACAAACTTGAGACAGAAATGAGTAGATGAAATGTAGCAGTTCGATTTTCTTGTTTGGCCGATGTATCACTATCACAAACATCTCAGTGTTGTGAAGAACAAATAAATGCTTATCCTAAAGATCTGAACAATAATTTATATACTGAACTACAAGTGTTTCATTCATATATTCGCCGCAAGTTTCCTGCATCAATCATGGAGATTTATACAAAGTAATAGAGACAACATCGAGTGTGCCTTTCCAAATGTTGAAATCGCCTTGCGCATATTTTTAACATTAATGGTTACTAACTTTTCAACTGAGCGCTCTTTTTCCTCAGTTGAAACGTACAAAAAATCCAAATAGATCAACAATGAATCAAGAAAGGCTCGATTCCTTATCTCTGCTTATGATCGAGGCAGATGTGTTGCGCAAAATTAACTTTGACGATATCCTCAAAGACTTTGCTAGATGTAAATCTAGAAAAAACAACTTTAAAATGCAAATGACAATATATTTTTGATTTTTTCATCTAATACAAAATTAAGTATTTTTGTCTATTATTATTTCAAAATTTATTAAGTAATAATTTTAATACAGAAATACTTAATTAGTTTTATATAAGTGATAGAAGTACAAACTACAAACATATTTGTTAACTACTGTTTTCTTTGCATAATATTGAACATACCAGCGGTCACGGTCAGTGAAAGATCAGGGGCCCCGGGTAGAAGTGGGCACCTATGTGGGTTTGTGCCTTGGGCACTAAAATGGCTTAATCCGGTGCTGACGATGGTCGATGTGCAATTCTAATTTCTTTTGAAAATGTGTGGGGGAAAAATAGGGGGGGGGGGGGGTAAAAATCGGATAAAATAGCGAGACGGTTTGTGTTCAGTCCAGTCAGGCCAGGCCAATCTCTCCAAGGCTGTTTCACCTTTATAAAAAGCCACAAAGATCAATTAAACATTATTGAAATAGCTGTAAAGCTTAAAATCACGCATTGAAATTGCTATTTTAAAGTTGTCACATTGATTTTTTTTATATATCTTCCGCATACATTTGTCTTATAAATACAGTTTTAACTTTTATTTAAAGTAACTTCCGGTCCCAGAAAAAAAACAAAGTTTAGTCGGCGTTAAATTTCTGGCTTAAAAATGGAAGTATGGGGCCTGTCTCAGGAATGAGAAAAGTATTAAAAACATCGGACGAGACTATTTATTTGAAGTAGGTTTAGTCAGCTTTTTTTGGGAATCGAAGAATGAAGTTTCAGTTTTTATTCAATAGACTGGCCACAGCCAATGTGAATGTCCTAATTAGCCGGCCGGTCACGTGATCGAAGCAACTCGGCACGGAGACCGGCCTTTACGAACTGTTCGTCACGATCAATGTTTCGCCGCCATTGCTTAAAAAAAATAACTTTAAATTTCAAAAAATGTAGAGCGTAAAGGCAGAGATGAAGAAATGGACGCTCTTCAACACTTCAGTGAAATTCGCAGCCGGTAGAAGGTACATTTTAATATTATATATTTTATTAATTAATAGTAGTATTTATTAGTAGTGTCACGAATCATGTACTTTGACTACGACTACTACGGACTACGAGCCAAGGAGGAGTCTATGAGGGCAAGGCGTACCTGTCTCCTGTGATTCAGAAGTCCCGAGGCAAGGGCTAAGTACTATGACTACTAATACTATAACTATAGTTAATTATTTACATTGACTAATTTAATTCCAAGTAAGTTGTAAGACTTTAAGACTTTATTTACTTTAGTATTAGTCGATACTTGACAATTAATTGATATCAGACAAGTTAGCAGTCTTCAACTTAGATGATGATCATGATGAACTTGTAAAATTGTTTTAGAAAACTGCTAAATTTAAGGCTGCACCTATTGGTACACGGGTACCAGAATTGAGAGGTTGGGATTAAAAAACGATTTAAAATATTTTTGTTGGGTCGAGTCTAATGACTAATGTGTCTCGGGTCCGAAAGGGGGCGCTGCGTGTCCGGGTCCATTTTGACTAATGCTATTCGGATGTCATTTGTGGTAGTTTATTTTAGTTAAAATGAAGAATTAAGTTTACAAACATATGGTACATTCAATTATCTTTCATTTGATACCTCATTTGGTCTTACAAACCCAACAATAATATTTTAAATAGTTTTTTAATCCCAACCTCTTAAATCTGGTAGCCGTGTACCAATAGTAATAGCCACTTCGTAAATTTAAATAGTAATCTAATTGCAAGTACACATACACATAGACCTAAACTTAACACTTTGTCTTCGGAATTATTTTCCTCGTTCAGATTCAGATGGAATTACCTATTTTGCATACCAGTATTTAATTTGCACAACCATCATCTATGTTATCTCTAATTTCTAAACCATCATTCATAACTTTTTTGTTTTTCATCAGAAAAGGTTTTTTGGTATGAAATTATTATAATGAGTTTTTTTTATAGTGTAGTACCCCAACCTAGGGCTGGGCTCACCACGCTGCTCATACAATTTAACAAACATAATCATGAACTTTAACATTAAGATACGTATAATTAAATAAAACAAAACAAATGTGTTTTCGCTCCAACCATTCCATAACTTTTTAAAATGTCAAGCCGTGGATGGCACCCAGCAGTATCGTCTATCGGTCAGAGGGGGGAATCAGTCAGGATAGTAGAGTTTAAAGAGATGTGTTTTGAGTGCAGTTTTGAAGACTGATGGTTGGTATATTGCGGGTGTGTAGTGGAAGAGAATTCCAATGTTTGGGGGCACAGAAAGAGAAAGATCTTTCACATTATGTTTTTGTGCGAGTCTTGGGGACAGAAAGATTACACGCGTCTGCGAAAGAGTGAAGCTATCGAAGGGGTGAATAGACAGAGAGAAGGGGAATGCATGCTCTTTCAGACAATACACATTTAGGTTTAAATTTTAATACATCGTAAATGATTTAAGTTTAAGGAAAATAAAAATTTAAAATATAATACATCACCAGATTTTCGCAAAACACTCATTCCAAGTCACTCAAAGAGAAATTTATGATCCAAAGTGTAACAAAAATGTATCTTTTCTGAACTATATCCAAATGCGCATCACAAAGATGAAAACTTTACCATAAATTTGTCATATTTTTTCATCTGAGTTTAGTTATAGTAATCCTGAAAACAATCCACATGAATGTGTGGATTTGACACACGTAGCACAAACATATTATAGTGATAAACAGTTTGCTCTGTTCTACAGTGTTAGCACTGTTCTTTTTGGAGTTAATAGTTACATATTTTGGTCTGATAAGTCTCTCAATGGCACAGCCTTGTCTGAAACTTCTGAATTTTTCCCCCCTATGTAGTAATGGCTGCATTATGTCAAAGTCATAAAAACAGGGCAGTGTGTGTGAGTCGATTTTGGGAGAAATGTGGTATGTGAGCGAGGTGAGGGATTGTCATGTCACGGACGGGTGAATGGTTTGTTAGAGGTATAAAAAGGGGAGTTAACTATTTTTGATCGGAGCTGGGCTGGTGTTTTACGTTGGAGGTGAGAGTGAACTATCTTGGAAGAGCGAGAGATAACTTGGTCTTGAGAGGTCGTGTGAGATGTTGGCTCTCAAATGGATTGACTGTTTGGCAGCTGAGTTTTGATTGCAAGCCTGGGAATATCTACTTCTTTTGCATCAGAAGTATTCTTGTACATTTGATACTGTGTCAAAGGAATAATATGGATTATACATCTGGAATAAAGTATTGTTCGTGTACTTTGGACAGTGTTGCCTTTTCTTATCAGAGAGAGACATTTATTGCGAAGTGGATTAAAATAGACCGGGTGAAGGAATGAACATAATCAGAAGACCTTAGACAACCAAATATTCTGATATGAGCCAGAATGTTCATCATGAACCAGAATATTTGACACAGTATATTCTGTTCATCTGTCCATAAGTTGTAGCTTTAAATTTTGAAGGGTTATTTTTCTATTTTTTCTCTGATCTTCTTCTGGCCTTTTGAGTTTACAAAAGGCTAAAGTTTACTCTTATTTTCTGTAGCATGTAGAAAAAAAGTGATACAAGGCTTCCAATCATTCTATCTGAAACATTAAATTGACATACCAGTTTGTATACATGCCGTTTACTAAAAGTAACAAAATGAGGAGGATAGTTCATCCCCATCATTATTGTTACTGCTAGAAATTTAGATTTCATAATTGAAGGGCTGAGTAGAAAAAGTACTTAAGTTACAATTTTCCAAAAAGGAGTTAAGACCGGCATTATATTTGAATACTTTCCCTAAATCATTCCTGTAAATATAATTCATGAAAAATGTCCACAAGTGTTTGATTCAGATTTACCTGGAGCAGATTTTAATGTATCTAAATAAGAATTTAAAAATTTTAAACTCATTTTTCTCAAAACTTCAAAAATACACTTAAGTACTTTTTCTACTCGGCCCTTCAATTATTGACATGTATCCAGTCTCAAACAATATTTTCATGCATGTTGGAGTGTTGATTTTAATTCTGTAGTAAGCATACTCATTTTTTGAGAGTAAAAGTAAAAAGCTTGTGAATAATGTGTCATGTTCATTTGATTACTAGTCACAAGCTCCAAATTTACATCTACATTTTTTAAAGGTAGAAGTCTGAATGTGCACTCAGTTTTAGTACCAAAATCAACAATTGTCCAATTAGAATCTACATTATTTATAGTATAGGAGGAACAGTATTAGCTCTTCTACCAAGCACTGTAGCTTAGGGCAGGGCTGTTCTTCAGCTGAAGAATTATCAATTTCATTATTATTACTACTTTCTGAATTTTTCATTACTAGTACTACTACTAGGCACTACGATTCATCAGAATCTGCACCTGAAATCATAAAATTACTGTCTGAATCATCATCAGAGTAATATTTTCTACTTTTACTAGATCGATCGCCAGATGGGCCAGGTCACTGTAAAAAAATAAAATAGATGATCAAAACAACCGTTTAACAACTTTATTCTTTGTAAAAACTTTTTGTACTAAAGAAAATCCTGATACGACACAAACTTCATTTAAAATTGACGATTGGAGAGCGTTCATCAGAGAGGAAGCGTTAACAAAAATATTGTCCACGGTGTCAAGTCTCAAGCAATTTAGCTTTTGCTATTACTTACTATTATATGGTTAAAAAGCAAACAATTTACTGCTCAGACATGAATATATTATTTTATATATTTACAACCCTACTAAATCAACTCAATAATCAATATATTCTTATTTCTGATTCCAGGTTATTGATGCATATTGTCAATGTGCTGGAGGCAAATCACCGGCCTGCTGTAAACATGTGTTTTGTTTGGTGTCAGCTGTAGACTATAGCAGGATGGAACTGTTGAAAGCTCCAGCTGACAAGAGAGCTGACAATATGCTGGGATCAGCATCCAGTTTATCCACCTATTGCCAATGACCAAGGGTGACGTTTCAGATTACATTCATGACCAGTCCATAATCTAAATGGAATGAAGAGTATCCCCGTTTAACATAAGCTGAAGCAACTGAAGTATAGTGAAGAACTGAAGGGTAAATATATAATTTTTTTTACTTAAATGTAGATTGTAAGTACATTGGTAACAGAATTGTACAGAGGAAACTTCAAAATAAAAAAAAAGATGAAACCAGAATCAACTTTCTAGCTTTAGTACTTTTAAAGCCCGAGTTTATTTGGTATTTTTTAAATTATCGGTATGGGTTTTGCCAAGAGTGGTCTCCCCCTAAGCGCTGTGACGACACTTTGGGAAATCCCAACACTGGACTTAGGGTGAATAAACCAATTAAGGACCTGAATGATGTTTGTGATAACTTCCCTGTTCTTTACTGGGCATTCTCAAACACAACTTTTGTCAATGTTTTTGATATAAATAGTGGTAATAATTAAATATTTCCGAAGTATCGGCATCTTCCCACCATTCAAAAGGGGTCGTGGTCGAAATTCGGTTGAGCAACCTTTTCATAATGCAGGTTATATTTAAATATTAATTTAGATCTGTGACAAAAAATATAAAAAATTTTAGAGATCCACTACTCCAATGTACTCTAATGCTGTTAAATTTAAAATCTTGCATTGAGCTTGACTTGACCATTTTGAAGGATTTCTTTTAACACAACCTCCCAAAACCCCTGTAAAACTTGAATTTTGCCAATTCCAATTGTGGGTTTACTGTTAAATAGATTAATTAAATGAAGCTATTCAGCTTTCCCATTGAGAACCTAGAATGTTCTGTCTCAACACCCATGCAAACATGGCTGGTGTAACATCATGATTAAACCATGTATATGATTTATTAGATTTTTTAAAATACTTTTAATGTAATGGTAGCTTTCAAGTTAAAATTGTTCATAGGATATTGTCTTTATTTAAATGCCAGCTTGCACCAGAATAGAGCAGTTTCTTTTTTATACTAAATCATATGTTATTTACTTCCAGGATGAAGTTGTTTTCACGGAGATGACTTGAAGACCCCCATCAATGCAAGACTTCACAGCTGCTCTTATGATGAACATGTATCAGGAATGTTGACATGTCAGGAACATGCCTGGTCAAGATTTTACTTCCGGTAAATACCCTTTATCCCATACACTTTTCATTAACTTTGCAATTGTTTTGTGGAAATGTTTTAAGTGTGTAACTACCTCATGAGCAGACCCCACTAATAGTATTCCAGTAGAAGCAATAGGTAATCACTGTAGGTAATTTGACTTTAGCCACAGCCAATCACGTCAGTTGCAAAATCAGGACAGAGCTAGTGACCCACTTTTGCTTGAACAGGCCTTAATGTTGACTTCAGTTTAAGAAAATCCAGAAAAGCAACAATTAACTCTGCAACTGGAGATGTCCCATCCATCCCCTGCACTTACTGCACAAGAATATCCTAGGACAGAATCAGTCACACCTTTCATTGTATTCTAAAACAGAAGCAATGTACCAGGAGACAACCTCCTATGACCCACTCATAAGCCGACTATCCCACTTATTTTCTTGAAATATATCTTTTAAAAGTAGGTGTATGAGTATCTACGGTAAATGCTAAAATTTCATTTCTAACCATGTCTAGACTTAATTGTGTGTTGATCATTCTCAAACAGCATCCTGGAATTCAAATTAAATAATCATAATATAAATATGCAGCTAATGGAGAGAATTAGAATTAAATAAACGTATCAATTGTTAATGCTGATCATCATCAGTGGCATTACAGGCCATATAGTGCACTGACCTGCTCCAACACATCCTTCCATTCAGACATCAGTGGTGCCAAAACCCATGTAGGGCCTTGGCCTACTTCACCACATCATTCCCTTTCAGCTGATCTATGGATTTGATTCTCCAAACACATAATTCTGGGTGTTGTTACTTTAATTACTACTCTACATCATCAATCCATCTCAGTCTTGGTCTACAGATGAGCCATCTGCCCCTGGCTTTTCCCTCTATATCACTTTTGCTGCTCTACAATTTAATATCCTCGGAAATAACAGTTGAGAGCTGTTATTCTTTCTTTCACGGCTATCATTATTTCATTGTGCTCATTTATAGGGACTCATAGATATTTGAAAGTAGCCTTTCTCTCTCTCTCTCTCAAAAGATGTGGTAGTAGCTCATACATATTTTAAAGTACCGGGTAGCCACTCTCTCAGAGGTGTGGCTGCTTATTTAGATTTTGTCACCTTTGTGTCTGATGCGTGGCATTACCCTACACTTGTCTTCATTTTATATGCCCCAAGGCAAGCATTAACCATTGTATCTTTTAGTTCATTGAATGCTTAATTATATCAATGCTGCAGTAGAACTGTTTAGTCTGCATATGACGGGCACTAGTCACTGTAGAGGTAGGCTGTATAAAGTTCCCGATGGTTGAGGTTCTGTTATTTTTCTCTGGAAGTTGTTCATGATAGTTCCACTGGTGCTCACATGCATCTTTCTCATAACTTTAGCTTATGTGATGTTGAACAGGATACATAATAGTGATTCTCCTTGTCTGAGAACCTGATTTATCGGAAAGTCTCTTAAGTACTCTTCTTATTCTTCTATTTTGGAGTTAGCCATCGTCATGGATAAACCCGGGAAGTTTGTTCATTGTGAAGGACTCCCAAGTTCCTGTAGTGCATCATACAGATATTTCCTGTTCACACATTGTTGGTGTATGGGGATGTTGTATTCCTAGCATTTCTTCTGGAGACATCCGGTGGTCAAGATTATGATCTGTGGTTGATCTATTCTGTCTGAATCCACATTGATAGTCACCTAGAATATGTTCAGCATACTTTACCGTTATCTTGCTATTAATTTGGCAGTGATTTTGTAGGTTACACTAAGTAGGAAGATTCCTCTATGATTTGAGCTTATCATTTTAGATCCTCTCTTGTGAATTGAGTGCAGTAACATTTTTATTTGACATTTCTTCTTCCTACCAAATTCTGGATATGAGGTCGTGTATTTGTCCATGTAGTTTCCACCTAGATTTATCAGTTATACAGTGATAAGGTCTGTTCCTGGGATTTAATTACTTTTCATGGTAAAGATTATGCCTTTTGTTTCATTGTTGGTAATCCTCATTGGCTCCACCTTATGAATCATTCAGTATCCCTTCAAAAATTGTTGTGCAGGGCTCTGTGATCAGTTCACGATCTATAATGCTGATAGGGTTCCTAATAAACATGCAGTCAATTGTGCTGCGGGCATCAATAAACAAATCCATGTCTTAATGATAAGTTAATTTATTTTGATAATTAAATAATTTTTGTGTTCAATTATTAGAGAATAGGCCATATTTTAGAAAGAAAACTTTAAAGAAAGTTTAGACTGTAGTGATTAGAAGAAATTGTGAACCGTTTGTGCTGGTTCTCATAGTACATTCAGAATCGCAGTCCGAAATTCATGCCCATGCTCAGACTTAGGTTGATTAACATTTTTTTACGTGGCCATTTTGTTAGCTGCAACAATCTGGGTGTGAAAGGGGGGGGGGGGGTGTGTGTTGTTATAACGTTCACCTGCATTTTTGGATCCCTCCCCTTCCTACAAGGCAGTAGCTTCTGATTTTGGTCCACCCAGCATACCCAGTGGGTTTTCCCCTATCCGCCACCCTGGAAAGCGCTCTGTCAAAAATTCTTCTATTTCTTATATATATATATCTGGTCCCCAGAATGTCTAAATTGGTACTTTCAGAACAGGGGGTATATATATAGATAAAGGTCCCTAGCGATACGTTGATTAGTATTACTATGACTATGTCTAGGGAATGATTACTACAATCAACAGTTATACCAAATTAATCCTCACTCTCAATAACGTTACTATTACAAAAAAACACCAGTGGTTCAGCCACAAATAATTATTTAATTACTACACTACAAAATATATATAGACTCATACAAATAGTAATAATTAATATCGATACAATGAATGCTTTACTAATAGTACGATGTTATGATGCTGGACGTTCGGTGGAACGGTCGTCTCGGCTTGCCCTCTCTTGCCTGCTTACTCGTCTGCTATACACACCGTCAGACTTTTACAGCACACCACAAAACCACTGGAAGGGTCGCCACTGGTCACTCAGCTGTGCAGGGGGTGGGGAGGAACTGCTCGCCACGCTCTGCTACCTCTACAACACTTCTGTTTGGGTCGTCTGCTGACCTTATCTCTTTCGCGCGTTACTCGCTCGTTATTATCTGCCTTGTGCAATTACTGCGTCAGGGTTAAACTGTTAACCGCTGACGTCTTATACAGTACTGAGTTCTAGTCTACTGAGCTCTGCTATGGCATATGCTTCGATAGCCCTGAGCCTAGTCTCATTTAACTGACTGAACTGAACTAACGTACTAACTTACTAAACTAACTACTAACTGGCTGTAAAGAGAATAATAGATACAACTTAAGCTACGACTAAGAATTACAGTCTTATCACAATATTACTAATTAATCATTCATATACATTCATTTAACGTAGTATTCTAACAATGACTTGATAACTAAATAACATATCCTCTAACAAAATGCTAACATTACAAACATGTGAAACTAACAACAATACTAATATTACCAACCCTACTACACTTGATTAGACACACTCTAACACAATAGTCATAAGCCAGGCTCTGGCTTGTCTGTCAATTACACTACCGTAATTACAGGGACGAGATAGAAAGACTAACTGGCTTACAACTCTATTTATACTTGGATCCAGCTAACGCTGACCTAAGTCCAGTTAATGCTGACCTCTGGGTCATACATATGATTAATATACTATATGCTAATTTTTTGTTTGGTCAACCAATGGTTCACAAGCTGACCCTTGATCCCAAGCTTGGTCACACGCTCTGGACATGGGCAGTGTTTCGTATAACTGACCATTTTTCTGGTTGACTGGGAAACTTCCATTGTTTCTGACTATGAGTCATTATTATCATCAGTAGTGGCCTAATTGAGTCGATCACGTGCCAAGTGACTGACAAGTGACCGGTAGGTTGTGTGAGCCAGCGGGTCTCACACAAGTGAGGACCAGCGGGTCTCAACACGCTCAATGGAATATAAGTAATTATACACAAGACCTTACCCCACCTAATCATCTTAAAAGGTTTGATGCCCTCATAGATGAGTTAAAAAAATAAAAGGTCCTTTTCAACTTGCTGCCTCTTGAAATGTAAATACATGCCCATCTCTGAGTTACTATGTCACCCATAAACTTCAAATGCACCAAGTCGGATGTCACATGTGAGATGTATGCATCATGTTGGGTCATGGAGAGTTATAAAGTATAATAATTTTAGCCTGTCAGAACTATGATTTTAAGAGACCGGGTTGAAAATATAGACATTCTCGTAGTTTTTTCCTAATAATAATAAAAATTAATTAAAAATTACATTTTGGGATGTTAATTTTAACTTGAATTTTCATTCTACATCCATCAGTGAATGGATCCAGAAATATGATTGGTTGGGGACCATCTACACTTATAGTACGTTTGCCATGAGAGGGCAATGAAGAGGTGTTGATTTAGGAGACTTTTTTGTAACATATTTTCACGCTTATAAGACGCACCCATATAAAAGAAAGGATTTGACGATTTGTTAAAAAATATTTTACATAAGATGCGTCTTATAAATACAAAAATATGGTAAAGGGAGGGTGTCTAAATGTTTAATTCTATAAAATTAACACTGCCACATTTTTGTAATGATAGGTGGGGTTATCTGTAGAAAGTATGTACGTTATTCAAAAACTCTACAATATTTATGCTGAAAGTCTAAAAATAGCATTTTAAAAATTTTTTGTAAAAATATGCAATGTTTACTAGGAATTAACCAGCAGTGAAAACATGCACCACCTTTTTACTGGAACATCATAATTATATAAAGATTATTGGATTTAAAAAAAAAGTTTTTGGGGTATGGGGGGGAGGTGTTCCTGAAAGGTCATTGTATGTACTATATAGATGGCCCCTCTCATGTATATTTGCTTCAGTGCTGTATGACTGTGCCGTACTATTATCCATATGGAGAAATTACTCTTATTTAAGTATTTGGCACGTTCTAAAACAGTATACAACAAAAGACAATACTACCATATGTTAAATACAATAAAAAAGAAAAATGATGCCCCAACTAGGGTTAATTACGATTAATAAATTTTATAAAGTTAATAATAAATTATAACAATCAAAAATAAAATTAAATTAAAGCTATTGACTTAAAGTATGATTGGCTTGTACCGGTACAATGTTGAAGAAGGTAAAAGGTAAAATGATGAAAAGTAAATCTACACACACACAGCAAATGTTAGTAAAGAATCCCTGACTCATATAGCAAAACTTTATCATAATAAATGATAGCAAAAAATCTCCCTCTCTCTTCCTTCCTATTACGGACTGTTAGTAATGTGGAATTTTATCTCTTATTTAAATCTATGGCTCATTTCAAAAACAGTCCATAATAAAGGACAATACCGATGTTTAAAAACAATAACAAATAATACGACACAAAGCCGAAGCTAATTACAATTAATACATTTTTAATGTGTGAATTTCAATGAAATCCAAAAGCAAGAGAATATGATTAAAATTATTAACTTACAGTTTGGCTGGTATCGGTACTGTGTATAAAAATACAATGAGCAAAAATTTTGCAATGAAAGAAAATCTACAACAACAAAGGACTGTCTAGTTTAGTAGATTAATGACTTAATGAATTATTTTTACCAGTGCCAGAATGTGATCTACATGTTCACCTAAATATTAATTGATATCTATGACAGATTAATGGCTGCTAAACAAAGTGACAGCAGATAGCAATATAAGCGTTAGTCATCTGCTTTTTACCTTTTGTTACTTTTTTTTGAGGCCAGCTTAACGGATCCCCCCAGAGGGATGTGAGCAGGGCTGACAAACCTGTCACTTAAAAACCAAGTGTTACGAAAGCTAAATCTCACACAAAAAAACTGACTTTACTAGAGACTTGGTCCCTTACCAGAAAAGCATAGAACCTGCTTCATTCCAGTGGGAGAGGAAAATATATGGCCCAGTGATAGACAATGATGTCTGCCCTTCGTGGGCTGTAGCGCCACTGATGATGATGATTAACTGGATCCCACTATGGACATATGATGCGAGCAGTCATTGTATACTTTACATATATATACTGTATTTTTATTTATTTACTATAAAGATACCGTGTTGTACTATTTTAGGAGTTTGAGGGTGAACAGGTCTTGTAAAAGGTGTTTTAAATGATACTAATACACATGCTAAATTTGATTAAGCATTCATTTTTCATGAGCTGTTATCATTCTTCAACAGGAATAAATGACCAAGAGAAATCATAAGATGAAAGGTCAAGAGAAACCACACCTCAACTCGACTTGTTCCAATGATACTTCATCTGATAAAATTCAATCCATTAAATGTCAACTTTAGACAAGATAAGGTATGTGAAGTTTTACTATGAAATGAATGAGTGGGATATGTCAGGCCACCCGGATATAGCAAATAGTAAATGTATTGTAAATGTTCAACATTTGTACAGCAAAATACTAAAAAAAAAAACTTTTAGCTTAACCACCCACAGACTTACTAAAAACTTGCGCTCGACTAAGCAAAGGGACATAGCTTCATTTAAAAGGTATAGATTATTTTGAACAAAAGAAATAAAATATAAGGAAAAAAAAGTTTTTATTTAAAATTTTATTTAATTTAATATAAAAAAAATATTTATTTTTTATTAAAAACTGTATTAAAATAGAAGAAGCAAAAGTCCTATATAGTTATTTCAAAATTTTATTAAATATAAAACGAGCAAGTCAATGTTATTTAAAATGTTATTAAATGTAAACCAAGCAATAGTCAATCAGCATCATGGCCTGTCGTCCCGCCTGGGGCATAGGCCACAAACAAAAGCTCTCCAGGCATCCCGGTCTTGGGCAAGTCTCTCCAGCTGTCCCCAGTTGTGCCCATTCTTTTTAGTGTCTGCCTCCAGCTCCCTTCTCCAAGTCATTTTGGGTCAACCTCTTTTTCACTTGCCCTGGGGGTTCCAAGTGAGGGCTTGTCTCATGATACTTGATGTGGACTTTCTGAGGGTGTGACCAATCCATCTCCATCTGTGCTGGCAGGCTAACTCGTCCACTGGTTCCTGTTGTGTGCGCCGTCAGTGATCCTCGTTGGGCCAGCGGATTCGTAGAATCATTCGGAGACATGAGTTGTTAAATGTCTGTAGTTTTTTTTGAACCAGCTGATGTTGTTCGCCATGTTTCTGCTCCATATAGCAAGACAGGTTTCACTGTGGTGTTGAATATCCTGACCTTGGTCTGGAGGGTCAAGTTGCTGCAGCTCCAGACTTTTTTAGCTGCTTAAATGCAGCTCTTGCCTTGGAAATTCTCACTATAATCTCGGCGTCCATAGTCAATGCTATTTAAAATTTTAATCAATGCAATACAATAATCATTGTTCTTTAAAACTTTAATAAATGTGACGGAATATACGACCTGGTGTAACCTGGATAATAATAGATGGAAAATTGTGCTACTTTCCACATGTTGTTGCAAAGTCTCAACATCTTAAAATCCAATTTTTACATGTGAAGTTGAATCCAGTTTTGATGTCCTATATCGTTTAAAAAAACAACAACAAATTTCATCCCTCTTGTATTTTCTTTTTGAAATAGGTAATTTGTTAATTTAAAAAAAATGAATCTGTATATAAATATATACCAGTATGTACATTTTGTCACATCTTTGGGTTAAGAGAATTATTTTCTTCTAAATTATATAGGCCAACCTAACCGTTTTCAGGCCTCCTAAAAATTGTAAAACAGCATGTCCTTAAATTTAAAAAAAAAATGTATATGTACCACTTTAAATACGGTATCTTTAACATTAACCTATTTTATTACATTTGAGGGGTCTGCACATGCCCGGTGAAGACGTGTGTTTGTTTACCTGTGTTTGTGACTAGGAATATTTCTCATATTATTACATTAATCGTTCATCAAACTGTAAACAAATTGTGTTTTATAAACTAATATGATATTATTACTGGTCGAGGGCTTGGGCCCAAAGTGACTGTCCTCATTATTGTACGTTAATCAAGTGATTTTGGAGCTTGCGTGCATCATCTTTATTACCGCTTCCTGCATTACTTTAAGCTTAGGCTTAGGATAACTCTATACCTGCCAGTGTGCTCTCAGCCAGAGTGACACCATTATGTTCACCTACAATATTACGCTGTATACCATTGTGGTAGTGGCTCTGGCAAACAAACTGTTTATCTTTGATGCCAAGAGACCAGAAGTTGACGTGTCATTTGTAAATTTAGACTTAAGTAAGAAAACAGTTTTCCGCACAACGGGTGTTGGTCACATTTTGCATAGATCAGCTCAAACCTGCTCTGCTCAGAGGCCCATAGGGCGCTAAAGACTTGGGCTATTATATCTGGCCTGCATCCTCCTAGGCAACACCTACTCTCCTGAACCCAACCCTGGTCCGAACTTCGCTACGAGTGCTGGTTATCCTCCGTCACATACCCGCACATTTTCCCAGTCATTACGGACCTGCGGTACGTGTGACCTTGCTGTGCAGTGGGAAGACAGAGGCGTTGCATGTGAACAATGTGGGCTATGGTTCCATTAGGTAGTCCAAACTAAAATTTTCTATACATAGCAGACATATGTGGTGAGTTTCACCTGACAGAACTTTTTATTCTAAGATATAGGCCACTTATTTCATGTAGATATCTTAATAAACAAAAAAGTTATACGATTTTCAAATTTGCAGAAAATCGACCAAAAATGGATTTTTTCACCTTGTGAAAAAGTGCTATGTTTAAGGACCTATATTTTCTCAAATAATCAACAGAGAAGTCCAGGAATTGGTGTATGTGCTCCAAAGTTTACAAAATTTAAGCCCAATTTTTTTCAAGCAGCCAGATCTGTTAATTCTTAAGTTATTAAAAAATAACAAGAATGATTTTTAGTCGTTTTTATTTTCAGACAGAAAAAGTGTAAAAATACACATTTTCAAAAATTCTTTAAAAAATATTTTACAGACGTACATAAATATATCATACATCAAATGAAAGGTAATTTAAAGCAGCACAACATGCACTGTGCCTTAATGGCAACAAGAAATACCTACAGGCACTAAAATAAGGACAAAATTACCCACGACACAATTTTATAGAAAATGGAGGTTATAAAAATGCGATTTAAAAACGCTTTATACCACATAACTGTTTCAAAATTTAAAAAAAAATGAGGTCAGATATGTCTATTCATAACAAATAGAATAATAAGAAGCAAAGTCAATGTCCTACACCATGAAAAAAAGATATCTGGTTGGTAATGACTGTCAGGAAAAAGCTTCTGGAACCATTTGATAACATCCTTCTTAAACTTGTTTCCCTGTAGTTTGATCGAGTGCAGCATTAACAGTAGGCTGTAAGTTCTTGGGACGACAGGGGGCGTTGGTCTTCTCCCTTTTCCTTCAGTCAAAAATGAAGCACATAGGCCATCAAAAATTTCCCCAGCTGTTGAATAAGCAATGGAATTTTAAAAAATCATTAAGTAAGAACACATTTCATTTTAAAAAAGTACTTCTATTACTTCTACTTCTATGTGGACCAGAATTACATAATTCTCTATCATATCTAATGGTAGAAACATATAAGCCTCAATCGTTGAAAATTAATTGAAATTATACTTACATATTAGATTCCTAATGATAATCAATGGACAGTTCACTGCAGGTTCTGTACTGTGGGTGCCAGCAGCCAAGTCACCACTTTCTGTGTTGTTATCCATTGTTACTTAAATATATAACATTGAAAGGAAAGAAATTATATTGAAATTGTTGTCACTTCTACTACTAGTACTACTGTAATTATAATTATAAATAAGCATATAATTTATTCAAATATACCCAAATAACTTAAACTTAAGTGAATTTTAACTGATTATTTGTGAGTGATAGGATAAGGGCTCAAGAAGGAGTGGATTGGGCGAGTCCATGTCATGGTGGTCAGCCGGTAAAATAATATGCACAGTTCAGAACATTATAATAAAATATAACCAATTATTCCTTGAATTTTATTAGATCTTATGCTAAGTAAATTATTTAAAACACAACTATCAAAATAATTGCAATAATTTGTAAACAGTTATTTTGTTATTCACCGATGTTTAAATTATGTTTATACCTCTTCTCCCGATATTAATATGAGTCCGTCCACCTAATATAACCCAAGTATACAAGGCTCTCGGGCAGCCATTTTCAATTTGTCGATTCACGTTTTTGGGTAGAAAGCTCATTTTAAAATTATTATTACGGCCTTATCTTATTTCCAATTTTATAAATTACTACAAATAATTATACATTATCCTTTCAGAAAGGTGTTGAACCATTATATGTATCGATGGACTGTCCTAAATTAAATACATCAACCTCTAATCACATCAATTGAATAAGCCTGTACACGCAGTGTACACGGGCAGACCCACGAACTCAGTTTCGTTACAAAATACCCTAATATCTTTCATTAATTGAATAAAACTCAATCCAAAACAATGAATTCGTGTGTTAATATGTATATGAAACTTAAATTATAATACTTACGGGTAGATTTAAGATGCTAGCTCGATTAATCCGTTGCGCAAAACCAGTAGACAGAAGCCACAAGCGCTCAGAGAGATTTTGTGAAAGGCGAATGACGGGTGGGTTTTTCTAAACGGCACGGCTTCGCGCCTATCGTCACCACGCATTTGATTTTACAACACTAATTTGTTATTAAAATGAACTTTCCATCGGTGTGAAGAAAGTACTATAGGTCCATTATTTTCAACTATTTTTCTTCAATTAAAGTTTTCAAACTGCATTTTAAAAAGAAAATAACCGAGTAAATATACTTTCTATACATAGAATAAAAGGCCAGGATCTGCTCTTTCACGTGGTGGTAGCATTATGTCGCTAACTTGAATAGGCGCGAAGCCGCGAGCGTTTGAAGCACCATGGGGTAGATCGGCACTCACGAAAGCGCCGTAAAATTTGTCAAAACTGATACTTTTCAAACACAAAGAAAACACTTTCAGACACAAGTTAAAGACACAGAAGTAACATATTTTGACAGATAAAGACTTAAACTTTACTGACATATAAATTTTATTGGTGTAACACTGCCAGAAGTATTTTTTTAATTTTTTTTAAATTATGAAAAAATGACCCCAAAAAGCATTTTTTCTTCAGTTTGGACTACCTAGTTCCATGGTCAATGCCAAAGCATCGACACAGTCTATTACGAACAGCAGGGTGAACATTCTGGCATGCCGTGGTACTGTGCTGTCTGCGGAAGTCCGAATAGCCAGACTGTGTTTGACCTCCATAGTGCAATGACTGAATTTACCTTCCCAGATTTCTCCCTAAATCCCTCATGCTCCACACCAACGGACCAAAGTTTTCAGCCCCCACACTGCTCTACTCCTATGTGCTGCAGTCAGCAAGACAAATGGAAACACAGACCATTGTGCATATTAAATGTGAACTTTCAGTCTGCAAGCGGAAAGAGAGTAGAGATAGCCAACTTGATCAACAGCTTAAAACCTGACTGAATCCCTCCATCGACAACGCAGAGGTTGTACCTGATAATTTCAAACTATTCCGGCGTGATAGACGAGACAGAGGGGGAGGAGTACTTATTGCTGTCCATGACAGCCTAGACTGTCACGCTGTTCCAGAACTAGATGTTGATGACTGCGAACTCCTGTGGGTGAAGGTGAAGCTGAAGGGTAGACGCACACTTTATGTTTGTGCCTATTACAGATCCAGCACAGCAGATGAACCAAGCTTGAGGAGGTTTTAGGTGTCACTACAGAGAGCAATACAGTTGAAGAACACTTTTCTCCTTATAGGGGGAGATTTCAACTTTCCTGGTTGGAACTGGCAGATTCCTGCCTTGAAGCCCAAGTGTCCATACCCGGTCCTACACTCTGACTTTATGCAGATGATTAACAACCATTGTCTGGAACAGATGGTTAAAGAATCCACAAGAGGGGAAAACACTCTCGACCTACTCCTCACCAACAGTCCACTGCATACCATATTGCGAATTTCAGGTCAGCGCACGAAAAAAGAAGCAGGCTGTGCGAGAAATCCTCATTTATGCCAAGGCAGACTCGGATAGCCTGAGAAATGCTACGACAGAGCTGAGCTCTAACATGCATGATATTCAGGGTAAAGCGACAACAGAAGATCTGTGGATGAAGTTCAAGACAAAACTCACCACACAAGACCACCAAACCAAAGGTAAATCAGCCATGGGTCACGACTGAAATCTGTAGGCTCATACACAGGAGAGACCGCCAGTAAAAGCGAATGAAGAAGAATGGCTCGGTCGAACTGAAAACTAAAGCTCCGAAGAAACATCCAATGCTTACTGCGCAAAACCTACTGGAACTACTTGAACAGCATCTTCTCAGACGATAATATTCCGGCAAAGGGTGTCAAGAACAAGCGCTTCTGGAGCTATATCAAGCACCAAAAGTCATCAAACACTGGGGTTTCACCCCTGAGATGGGATGGCCATTGACGTCTGAATCAAAAGCACAGGCGGACATTCTAAATCAACAGTTCCAGTCGGTCTTTGGTGACGGTAGAGAGTACTCAGAGGCTGAGTTCCTTCTAAAGACCAACATGATGAACACAGCCTAGCCCTATCCAGAAGGAACTCCTAAGGGGTTGAGAACTTTTAATAACATTTCGTTTGGGGCCGGGGGCCCCGAATTCGTTTTTTTCTTATATGAGCTATATAAAAAAATTTACAAACAAATACTCCTACGTGAATGGATGGACATCGATCAAACTTAGTACACGTACAGTTGATTATCCATATGCAAATACCGAAGGGTACTGGACTCATAATATCCATTCTTCTTGGGCTGGGGGTCCCATTTCATTTTTCCTTATATGAGCTATATAAATATCGATAGGCTTAGACAACACTATAGTTTCTATGTCAATTGATGGATATAGGCCTAGGGTGGTAGCAATACACTTCACTGTCCGTACAGAAATATCGGTGGATGTAAAACTAATAATATCCAATCTAGAACTTTCCAGAAAGTTCGATATTCTTAAAATGCTATATCTATGGCATTATTCAATAGATTTTATCGGGAAATGGGATAACATTAGAAAGCAGGGTAACTAGATGGAACAGGATCGCACAGAGTACAGTATCCTGACGGGATCTGTAGGCCATCCCGGGCCACGCCGGGTATATCGGCTAGTTAAATATAAAAATGAATTAAGGTTATTTACCTTTTAATTGTAAAATCTGTAGTTGACGATCGCTACATTTTCAAAAACGTCATAGACTTTCACCATGGTCACTGTAGCCTGCTAGTAACGATGTAAATGTCTTTATTTTTATGATCCTTGTCCCATCCAACATACCTGTAACTTTGGGCATCCTTAAACTTCATTCCACTTAGAACTGATGCTTTTATTTTGCCATGCTTGGGTGCTGTAGATCTGTTTTCACATGGTCTATCCATCTAAGCCTAAGTCTGCCAAGATCTGTTTTCCTCGTGCCCAGCACAACCTGTTATTCTTCTAGCGTGTTATCCTGGTATGTTCAATCCATACTCATCCTTTGGATAATTTTCTGGCCCATTTTCTTTTATTTCTGTTAGTAATTTATTACTTACTACATGGCAACAGGTTCTGATTTAGGTCTTTCCCGGGTATTTTATTTCCCCTCTCTGCCAGCTGGGGCGGATGAGTGACTACGCACACGATTTGGAAGTCTGGTTAATACAGTATAAATATTACTGCATACAATGAGAGAAAAATTTCTACTTAATAACAGATGTTCATATTATATGGGAGTGCAAGTAAATTTGTATTAAACATTTAGCTGCCAATGGCTGACGAGATGTAGGATCTTAGTGTTATTGTGCTCATCTATCCATGATGATAGATAGGCTATGTCTCCCACTTCATTCCACGAGCCAGTGTAACTAATAGCAACTGATACTGATACAAAAAACACCAACCAGTTTGTTGCAAGATAATATTGTTTATTCTCCAACAATTACTTAACTATCGCTGATATATAACTTATTACTAATAATCAAGTCGTTCCAGCCAAACACACTATCATACAAAGGCCATCTAACCACTATGATAACAACAATCTCACACAATAGATCATCATCATGATCATCATGTCCCGTAGTCCTTCGACCGTTGGGGCGCCACAGATGACATAAAAACTATTCTTCTCCATTCCTCTCGGTCTCCTTCCCTATGCATAGCATCGCCTATTTGTAATCCCGTCCATTCTTTGATGTTATCTTCCCATCTTTTTCTCCGTCTTCCTCTAGTAGTGCCCTGCAAGATTTCTTTGGCGAGCCCTTGTTTTCTGGTCACGTGGCCATAACATTCAAGTTTGCGCTTTTTTACAGACACCAGGAGGTCAACGTACTGCCCAGTACGAATCCTTCCTTTTACTTGTTCATTGGTGATATGGTCTCTATAGCAGATGCCAAGAATGCCTCTGAAAAATCTCATCTCCATTTCTTTTCAAGTTCTACTGTTAGTGTCCAGGACTCACAGGCATATAAGAAAATGGAGAGGATTAATGAGCGCATCAGCCCGATTTTGGTGCTGAGGGCTATATTTTGTCGTTCCTCTTTAGTGTTGCTGTGGTCTACGCAATCCTGGCCAGCATGACCTTGCTTGGGTGGCTTATTAGGCTAATAGCTGTAGGTTACCTTTCTTGGGGAGGGTGATGATGAGAGATTGGGTCCATGATTTGGGCCATTCCCCTGTCAGCCATATTTTGTTACAAATATTGGTTAGGGTATTTATCATTGTTTATCCTCCCCTGCGGCCTTTCCTATTTGGAGTGCTTCTACTTCTGCGCAGAGAATAGGGAAGCTTTCATTTTCTGTTGCTGGGGGGACATTAAGGATCGCTGGGTCTATCTTTATATTTTCATTATACAGCTCTGAGCAATAATTTATAGAAAATACACAATAGATACAGCTACACATATAATCTCTAAGTAACATCTTTTCCATACCAAACAGTGATTATCATACCCTTGATCCATTGACCATTAGGGATATGAGCATTTTTTTAACTTGTATCCGTATCACCACAGTTAAATATTACAAAAAAATTTAAGGAACCTGACAGTTATTTTAAAATAAAAATTTGATTCTTACATTCCAGTTGCATGTTTAATAATTTTGTGGAATAAGATTAACTGATCGCATTAAAGGTGGACAATGGATTTTAGGGTTTCGCAATAAACACTGTAAAAACTACGTATAGGATTTAGCACTGTTTTGTGGGTAATTATTGAGAGTTCAAAAGTTTTCTGGGGTGAAAAAATGATCAGAGTAAATTAGCATCTATTTGTTTATAAACGATTGTAGATAAATACATATCAGACTTAGTATTACTGGTATCACAAGCTTATTTTATTTGAATAAATGAAAAAACAATATAAAATGGAAAAGTGATAATATGGTTAGCTTAGTTACTTCTTGTATATATAATCATCCATTTGAAAAAGATGCGTGGATATTAGATAAGGAGAGATTACTGACCAATTTGTTGTTGCTAAGTGTATCATTTTTTGTTAAATAGAATGGGAAGAAATGAATGTATAGAACCAGTAACGATATAATGAAACGGGTTGAGAAGGCATAAAAATTGAATTAGCTGCTGACGTGCGAAATGAAACATAGATTTGCTACTATTAATAAATTCAGATATAGGCGGATGTACTGGTTCTATACTTTGATTGCTACATATTGGGTATAGAAAATGAAAAGAAAATGTAACACCGCTAACTGAATGATTTTGCAAGCAGGATTAATATGAAATCTTAGTTGATAAAATATTTGTTTTATTTTCAGATGGAGATGAAAAACTGAAAAATTACAGAGCAAGAAGCGTCAACATCTCTAATAAGGAATGGATGGTGCTGAAGAATAAAGAGAAAATCTAAGTTGAATCAGATGGTGTTCAACAACGGAAGAAATAAACATAAATCTGAAGATATTGAGTTGGCAGAGAAAAATGACAGAGTAAGAAAATATTTAAGGAATGGATGGTGCTGAAGAAATAAACAGAAAGGTTGAATGGAAGGGATAAGAAATCAATATAACTAAAATGAATAAAATAAAAATATGAAAGAACAGTTGAAGATTTTGTAATTTTATTGTAATGGAAAAAAAAGAGAATGAAAACATGAATGCTCTTTATTTTAGGGGGAGAAAAACAAAAATGCTCCCCGCGAGACTATCTCCAAAGAGATGAAAACATGAAATCTCCTGGTGATATAAAGTGAGTTATCTTTACAAAGAAACACAAGTTAAATTAATGGCGACTTGTTTCGTAACTTAAGGGCTAGATGAACTCCAAGCTACCTAAATAAATGTAGGCACCTTATTCCCACCAAGCCCTCCAATTACATATTACAGGCAAAGTGTGAAATCCTGGCACTCCATTGTCATTTTGCATTTAAAAATGTCCAGATAGTTAAATGTCTGGATTTCACACTTTTCCAATAATATACAAAATCAATGCATTATCTTTTTAACATTTGCTATTTGTCAAAAAAAATAACATAGATCAAGAACAATCTCAAGATCTCGTCAAGAAAAATTTACAATGAATACTCGCTATGGAGTGTTCAGTTTTTTCTATGTATCTTTAAAACGGGGGGCTTGACATTGTAATTCTGCATGGCCCCTGTTACTATTTCATTGCCGGTTGCCAAATAATTAAACTCTTTTTTTGTGTGCACAATTTGAGTCTTATCATTTGATGACCAGCAATACATACAAGATCAGACATCCTTAACTGATACCAGACAACATATTTACAAAGGTGTATGTACAAAGGTGTATGTACAAAGTCATAACGTACGTTCACACTGCCATTTTTTAAAACTGGGATTCTTAGCTTCTACGCACGCAGTTTTGTTGAGCATTGTTTCTGTAACTTGCCACCAGACACTGTACTGCCACACTATAACAACCAGTGAACGTGTAATGGCCCCGTTTTTATGGCAGTGAGCAGCTCCTAGTCGGAGAAAGTTGAGAATCCAAGTAACAAATCGCATTGTGAACCTAAGTTTAAAACCACACCATCTAATACTGGGTACATGATGACCAACGCTATATACATCCTTTACTAATAATAGATCTACAAACTACCACAACTATAATTATCAAGTCAATAGAAGCATCTATCACAAAATTTAGATACTGGTTATTACAATTGTAAGTAAAAACCATCCGTTCAATAACTATCAACAAAAAAAAAGTATATTCTTTCCAATAACTATCAATACTGGTCTATATCAATCTATTGGCATGTCCATAAGCAAATACAATATAAAAACACTATACTATTGTTTAATTGTACCAGTATCTCAAAATGTCATCAACATATCGGTACAACAAATAATTAAGCAAATTCATCCAATATCAGACCTGTTTACTCTCAATCTCCTAAAATCGTACAATCTCATCACAAAATCATTCAATACATTATCTTAATAGTAAAAAATAAACATACATTATTTATAATGTACACACTTCAAAATCGTACATTGTACGCCAAAATCGTAAGAGTAAACAGGTCTGCAATATCCAAGCACTTAACATATGAAACAAATGTACAATGTGCACTAAGTGTGTTGTACAATGTGCACTAAGTGTGTTGTACAATGTGCACTAAGTGTGTTGTACAATGTGCACTAAGTGTGTTGTACAATGTGCACTAAGTGTGTTGTACAATGTGCACTAAGTGTGTTGTACAATGTGCACTAAGTGTGTTGTACAATGTGCACTAAGTGTGTTGTACAATGTGCACTAAGTGTGTTGTACAATGTGCACTAAGTGTGTTGTAATATGTGCATGGTATAAGTGTTAAATGTTCATCCTGGGACTGAGAAGTGGGGAAATTCAAGAAACCACAACAGATTGACAGATGGGGAGAATTTAAACAAAATATTACAGAAACTCATTTATAATATCTCAAATATACATTAATATTATACACCGGCATGTTGAAATTTAGCAAGAGACACGTTAATAATTTAACAATAATAAAAATTAATATACCGTATATTTTTATGTGTTAAAATTTAGCAAGGAATGGATTCAATACATCAAGGTGTGTTCAGTGACAAATCAACAAAAATTATCATCAACATAACATTCATTACGCAGCTAAAACTATCCGGTCTACAGATTATTGTTCCCCAATTCTTTGAATTATGTTGATTTTTTTAATTGTAAAACTTATAGGGCAGGTTGTTCAGGCCAGTAGTGAACAGTGGCAGGAGAGTGTGTTAGAGAGGACAGTGGCAGGAGAGTGGGGTAGAGGGGACAGTGGTGGAAGAGAGGACATTGGTGTACAGTGACATGAGAGTGGGGAAGACTGGCATTCAGTGACAGGAGAGTGTGAGAGAGAGAGGTCCATTGCGTACTTGCAGAGAGGGTGTGAGAGACGGAGGTCAGTTGCGTACTTGCAGAGAGGGTGTGAGAGACGGAGGTCAGTTGCGTACTTGCAGAGAGGGTGTGAGAGACGGAGGTCAGTTGCGTACTTGCAAAGAGGGTGTTAGAAAGGACATATTGTCAGTCTGGGGGGTGAGAGAGTCTGAAATATATGGACTCTGACAGCAGAGGTCAGTGGCAGATAGTGACAGAGTGTTGGGGAGGGGGAGGGACTTGAGCTGGCTGCCTGGGAGAGGATCTTGTAGTTTTAAAATAATGGATTAGAACCCATTATTGGTAGAATCACCATGGTACAACTAGATGTAATTTATACATGGCTTCTAGGATCAATAAAAAATCAGGGATTAGAAATCATATTAGCTTTCACAGCATAAAATTAGAAAAGGCTTACTGTTAAGTTTAGATATCTTGAATTGAATTGCCACTGAAGTGTTTTTGGTTAGATTTCTTACACACAGTCCATATTTGACAGTCATAATGTCAACAGTTTATGACAATGCTGATATTGGCATTGGCAGTCATCATGTCAACACTTTAGGACAATGGTGATATTGATATTGACAGTGATCATGTCAACAGTTTAGGACAATGCTGATATTGGCATTGACAGTCATCATGTTAACACTTTAGGACAATGCTGATATTGGCAAAATGACTTAATAATTAACATTGGTTACTGAATAAAACAGACTAGAGAAATAAGCAGATGTTGTTACATGTCCAAGATGTTGGCCATAATGGTGGTGAAATTTTCAGATTGTTGGTGGTCAAACGTTCAGATTGTTGGTGGTCAAACGTTCAGATTGTTGGCATTGATGGTGGCCAAAATTCAATTGGTTGCATTGATGGTGTTGAAACGTTCAGGAAGCTGGTGATGATGGTGGTCAAATTTTCAGGATGGAAACACTATCTTGTGGTCCAATGTTAAAATTTTGGAAGTCAAGGCTTCTTAAAACAAGAAAAGATAAAGACTTACCCGTTTGGGATGACTATGTTACAGATGAAAGAACTCTTGGTGGTACCCAATCATGGATATATGTTAGTTGTATCAATTCATGGATGTATCTTAGTTTTAGCCAATCATGGATGCATTTCTGTGGTGTCCAATCATTGATGTATCTAAGTTGTACCACAATCATTGATGTATCTCAGTTGTACCCCAATCATGGATGTATCTCAGTTGTACCCCAATCATGGATGTATCTTTGTGGTGCCCAATCATGGATGTATCTAAGTTGTACCTGATCATGGATGTGCCTCAGTTGTGCACAGTCATGGATGTAATATCTCAGTGTTACACAATCACGGATGCATCTCAGTTCTGATGACCAAATTAAAAATGAGAAATTTATAAAAAAATATTTCACTAAACCGGTATATTAAAGATTCCAGTATATTATGATGACATGACTTTTAAACCTAAGTATCATTTGTAGGCAATAAAAAACTAAATTACTAAATCTCATGTAAAATAAAACAAACTAAAGACTAGAAATACATCTACTTAACAGATATTCAGTACCTGGGTCAAGTGAACCATGACATCAAGAGACATTGTTTTTAGTCAGATCACATCTTTGAAGAAATCATCAAATGTGTTTATAGAAACAATCTGTAAATATAGAAATTATAAACTTTGTTTGTCTCATTTTTAATATAGTGTATTCTGTATTTTTTTAAAGTGGCAGATTTTCCAAGCTGCTAAGCAGATGTCTAGGGCCTTAATAATCTATTGGGGCAACACATTTTGGAAGCCAGATTTGATAGATTTAATAAGCAAAAATTATTAAAATATTAAAAAATAATTTTAAAATTATCCAAATAAGAATTAAATCTCTTTACTTTTATCTGGACACTATCTGTCACTGTGTTCAATTTTATCATAATAACATTTTAGTTTAAAAATTAAATATTTAAATGTACCAAATGTCATCTTGATGCACTACATTCCTACAGTTGAACCAAATTAATTCTTTGAATCGGTCTTCAAACTCGAGTTGTAATGTTTTAAGCAATATTAATGTTGAACGTCATTTCCACATAAAAATATTATCCCCTAGACAAACACTTTTATTTGTTACATACATGGCTGGCTTGACACATTCAGTTTACTAACAATACAGACTGACACATTCAGTTTACTAACAATACAGACTGACACATTCAGTTTACTAACAATAAAGACTGACACATTCCGTTTACTAACAATACAGACTGACACATTCAGTTTACTAACAATAAAGACTGACACACTGACACTTATTTTGGGTAAAAAAAGCTGACAGCGTCTATCCCAACATCTGTTTGCACGTGTCGAGTTACTGTTTTGGTTTCAAGGGTGACAACATGTCAAGGTAGTTGGCCGTATTGGTGGTCAAATGTTATGTTTAGGACGTTGGTGTGGTCCAATGTTAACATTTTGGAAGTCAAGGAATCTTAACACAATAAAATATAAAGACTTACCTGTTCAGGAATGTCTCTGTGACAGATAAAAGAAATTTTGGTGGTATCAAATCGTGGATGTATGTTAGTTGTATCCAATCATGGATGTATCTTAGTTGTAACCAATTGTGGATGTATCTCTGTGGTACCCAAACATGGATGTACCTCAGTTGTATGCAATCATGGATGTTTCTCAATGTACACAGTCATGGATGTTGTATCTTTTTGGTACACAATCATGGTTTCATCTCAGTTCTGATGACCAAATGAAAATTATGAAAAAAAATTCCACTATAAATTAAAGTTTCCAATATATTATAAAGACATTGTCTTTATTTTAATTTCTCATGCTTTCAAACTTAAGTATCTTTTGTAGGCAATAAAAAACTCTATGACTAAATATCATGTAAAATAAAACAAACTAAAGAAGGGAAATAAAT
This sequence comes from Omphiscola glabra, assembly GCA_964017045.1. Lineage (NCBI taxonomy): Eukaryota > Metazoa > Mollusca > Gastropoda > Lymnaeidae > Omphiscola > Omphiscola glabra. The sequence continues at coordinate 30,934,615 of OZ024805.1, forward strand.
CTACTTAACAGATATCCAACACCTGTGTCAAGTGAACCATGAAATCAAGAGAAATTGTTTTCAATCAGATCACATCCAGGTGGAAATCCTCAAATGTGTCTATAGAAACAATCTGTAAAAGAGAAATTATAAACTTATTTGTCTCGTTTAATATAGTGTATTCTGTATTTTTGAAAGGGGTAGATTTCCCAATAGGCTAATTAGATGTAAACCCAGGGCTTTAATAATCTTTTGGGCAACCCTTTTTTAGAAGCCAGATTTGATAGATTCCAGGACTTAATTAAACAGAAAAAGAATTTTTTAAAAATATACAAATTAAAAATATTTTAAAAACATTATTAATAAAGGATTTATTTTAAATTCCTTGTGATGTCTTCTTGTATACTGCATTTAAGCTAAATGTTTATTTTTATTTTTCATATTGTTTTTACTTTCATTTGTTCCCTGAAGAAGGATCTTGCCTACACCTGTCATTTTTTGTGCATCCCTTTTCTTAGATTTTCCCATACTTTGTTTTGCTCGTTTGCTTAGATTAAATAGTTACATCCTGATGTTAATGAAGAAGGTATTTCTACCTGTATTTCAATATATTTTTATGAATTATAAGAAATACACTAAGTCATAAGTTTTCTTTATCTTTAACTAAATCAAGTCGGATATGTGAGATAGCAAGATACAAAACTAGTCCATTGAAATCAATTCTTCATTAAGAAATGGTCAATGTTACTATCGCGCATCAATGTCTTGAAATTTTTTCCCAAGACTATTGTACCACTCAATGTCCCCAGAACAATGTTTTCCGCATAACATGTTCACCTATTTCTGTAGGACCTAATAAATATTTATGATGTTTGATTCAAAACTTATGCAATTTATAATATATTTTAAAGGATTTATGTATATTATTATTTACAATTGTTGATACATTTTTAATTCTTCAGTGACTGTAGTGTTAGATATTTTATATATAGTAAGACTGTCAAAATAAAAGCCTTACAACTGGCCATGAGCAGACCTGTTTACCCTCAAACTCTTAAAATCGTACAATATCATCACACAATCATTCAATATGTTATCTTAATCGTAAAAAATTCCTGAAAGGTTTAGCAATGTGTCTAGTCTCTGTGAGATTCTAGATCATGTATTTACCACAAGTAGAAAACATCTTTTCATATAAAAGGAGTCAATGTTTTTTTTCTTGCAGTGAGAAAATAAATACTTGAAATGAAAGGAAAATGAACAGAGTAAACACATTTTAGTGCCTATAAAATCTCTGTAATCAGATGACACATTGACAGCTAAGTATTAAAAATCAACATATTCTATAAAAGTGAAATAATCTGGTTTGTACATAGAGATCGAAACCTGCATAGGCCTATCACTGTTGTTCTTTTTTGATTGCTTAGGCCTAGGGTGTTAACACAAAAAATGCAGCAATTTTTCACTGAAAACACTCCAATTATTAATTTTTTTATCAAACATAACCCAAATAAAAAACTCCACGAACTAGTTTATCAAGGCTCATTGTAAACCTCAACCTGAGGTTAAAAATTAAGTTACTAATACTGCAGTAAAAGCCTAGGCGTAAACATTTGTAAACAGGTCTGTAGTAGATACTTTTTAAAAAATAATTACTATTATTAGTGACTAGTGACTTAGTATTGCTATTGGTTCTAAGTGGCTCCAGATTTTGTAACTAGCCATAAATTGATAGCATTTCCAGCTTAAAATTTTATGTGAAAATACTAAATATGGTGAAATATCATTTTGGCAACTTAAAATATTTTAAATGACTAAAGACTAAATGTTTACATCCACATCGTTGACAACTAAACTATTAAATAGCCTATGATTACCTCAGACTCATAAATATAGTACAGAACAACCAACAAATTTTAGTTCTGTATTTTGAAATATACTTTATCTTTAAAGTCAAACATAATTCATAATACGTCGAAACCAAAAAGGTAATAAAATTGTGTATTATTCTTTTTTTTTGTTACAAAACTTTTGGTTCAAAAGAGTTCTTTGTCTTAATTGGTGGTTACTCAAAAATTCTTTCATCCATCAAGGCGACAGCAGTTAGTTCCCATATTTTGAAAACAATCAAGAACAACAACTGAGATAATACGACCTTAAACCAAGGTAACAAGAGTTAGCTTTCTTAATTAGTAATAAATAAAATAAAAAAATAATGGGAAGTTATCGTTACCGTCTTTAAAACAATTGTTTATTTTAATTGTTGCTTCCCTTACACCATATTTCTCAAAATTTTGAAAAAAAAACCTGAACCATTTTAGAAATTTATTTTATTGAATCCATTAATTATAAATTATTATATCTTAAATATAATTTTAATTATACAGGTTTTATTGTTATTCTGCAACCAATTTTTATTATTAAATATTTAAAATGCTTTTTAATACATATTATAATTGAAGTCTAAGACTGTTAGAGATATGTAAACAAAGTGAATATTTCTGCGATATCCAGTAAATTATTATAAATTACTTTTTTTTAAAATTTGATTTTAATATGTTGTAATTTTAAGTTAAAAATATTTCCCTATATCTGTTTAAATTTTTCAACGTTATTTTGTAGCTTACTAGTAAGGTCAGGTATTTTATAATTAACACTAATAACAATTACTACCCTTTGATATGCGAATCCAACTTTGCCTTGCAGGTTTCTCAATCAAGCCCTCATAGAAAGCTTGAATTTAACTTGTTTCATTTAAACATTCAGATAATGGTAAAATTGATAATTATAGACTTTTACTTATGTGAGGTTCCATGTGATTCTTTTCTCCACTAACGCTGGAATTAATGCAAAAATTCTTATCCTCTTATTGCATTATTCTAATCAATAGTCTAGGACTCTTGGTGAGTCAAAAGCCTATAGTGAACACAAACTTTTCAGTGCTACAAACTGATTTTGTTGAAAATAAATTTCTTGCTGTGGTAAGACCAGTTTATTTTGCTCTTTGAAAATTGTTTTAAATAGTCTTTAATGGCAATATTTTGCAAAGAATATTGTTATATGTATTTAATGGGACAAAATCTAGAATTTAGTTATCATGTGCTGACTGGTTTTGTTAATTCATTCATTCAGGCAAGTCCACCTCTTGTCCATTCACTGAAAACCATTAGAGTTTTGTAGGACACTCTAAGTTAGTGTTGTAATAAACTTGAATGTATTGTTATGCTTTCCATTCAGTGTTTGGCACTGTGATGTGTCACTAGTTTGTTAGTCACTTGTCTAGTGATTTGTTTGTTAGTCACTTGTCTAGTGATTTGTTTGTTAGTCATTTGTCTAGTGATGTGTCATTAATGATTTGTTTGCTAGTCACTTGTCTAGTGATGTGTCATGAATCATCTGTTAGTCAGTTGTCTAGTAATGTGTCACTAGTGATTTGCTTATTAGTCACTTGTCTAGTGATGTGTCACAAATGATTAGTTTGCTAGTATTTGTCTGGTGATGTTTGACATGAATGCACAAGTTGAAGTGTTTATATTTAAATTAACTAAGCTTTGGATTGTGACAGCGTCAACAAGTCAACTGGAAATACATTATTATGTACTGACAGGGTTATGGTAATTCATTCAGCTCATCAGTCTATTTGGACTAATACTAATAGGTTACGGTAATTCAATTTATTATTCAGTCTTTATGCAAAGACAGATTACGGTAATTAAAATTTCTATATTATTAGTTTTTGTAAATGACCTGATGGAGGAACAAAGTCATTTAGCACCATGGTGACATTTCTTTGAATTACAAATGAAAAATATTGTTAGAGGTTTAAAACCAGTTATGTTAACGTTTGAGTGATTGAAACAATGAACAAGTTGAGTGATTGAAACAATGAACAAGTTGAGTGATTGAAACAATGAACAAGTTGAGTGATTGAAACAAGGAACAAGTTTTAAAAGTTTAGCTGTGTTTAGTAGAAATTTATTTATTTAATAATTTGGTAAAACTTGTTTACATGGGTTGAGACATTCATTGGCAGCCAAGAAGGTATTTTGCACATTCAGATGTTAGTCAAGATGGTACGGTGTACATTCAGAGTCAGCCAAGATGGTATGTTGTACATTAAGAGTCATTCAATATGGTATGATGTACACTCAGATGTCATCAAAGATGATATGATGTACATTCAGAGTCAGTCAAGATTTATGATGTACATTTAGATTTCAGCCAAGGAAGTATATGCATTTACTGAAATGTCTTGGATTCCACTGTCAAGTTCCTTGTGTACACTGTATTAACCTGGAAGTAAATACAAATTATTGCAATCACATTATTCACTGTTCTTTTACAAGTTTATTTTTATGCATCTACTTCATGTAATTCACATACTTCACTTTTGCTGCAAGAATCATTTAGGACAAAAATATGTGTTGGTTATTGTTTGTTGTAAAACAAAGACGAAATTGTCTACAACAAAGTTATATCCCTGCAACAAACACTATAAGAAAATAAAAATTAGAAAAACGAAAGCAAAAAAAGATACTCCATTACTATGATCTGACTCGAGAGAAAATTAGTTTTTTGGTGGAAATCTGGTAGCAACTTGTCCATTCATGAATTTAATGGTTGCAGCGTAACACATGTTTACATTTTTCATTCATACTCATACGGTGATCAGTGATACTTTCTTAGCACTATTATTAGCCATAACATAAGCTTTAATTCAAGTTCCAATAGTAAAATTATTTTAATATTATTATGTTTCAGTTAGCCCTATGTAAACAATTCTGTGACCAAAGTTATTATTTTGTAAACAATCAACTGTGTTCGTTTTTAATGAAAAGTTGAAGTAAAAGTAAAAGTAATTTAGGCAGATTGTTTTCTATTTCGTGATCTTTTTATTTAGATTGTATAATTTTTAATTTAGTTAAACTGTAACTAATAAATAATTTTAAAAAATATTGTGACAGCATCAATGATAGGCAGATGTCAATGAGCATCATTATGATGACAATGATTACAGGGCTCTAAGTGGAATTCTGCATTTAGACAAAAGGTACAAAGCATACTTCTTCATGGGGTTAAAACAAAAGAGACATAAGGAGATTTCAAAGGCAAATAGACTGTTTCAAACTCTATTTTACTATTGATTTGGTTGCATATATTTGTTAGCATGCAGTGTGCACAGGACAATGGACCAAAGAAACCTAATTAAAAAAAAATTGGTATAACAATAATAACATCACTGAAGGGGTGTTTTATCTACCAAGTGGATTTAATATGAATGCAGGACTTATTCAAGCTGAAATTAAATTTACAAGACAGTGGTCCAGGAAAGCCTTATATGATAGATTATGAGCAAGGCCATTATGACTAGGGACATATTCAAGGCCATATTGTGTTTCCTAAAAGTTTCTTATACTGAAAATAACGTAGACACACTGTGCAAAATTGGGAGACTCTTATGTATCTCAATGCAAAATACAATGAACTGTAACAGCATAAGAAAAATGTAGCAATTAATTAACAATTTAGGGAACATAGGTTACTGTAAACCTGTCATTTTCATGTCATGCGCTGCAATCTGAGAATTAAAAAAAAAGTAAATTGCGTATCTGAAACAACGGTAAAGTGGTCAGAGCTCACATCAGATAGTTTTATGTTTTAATAAAGAAAGAAATTGTTTACAATAATATTATATGTATCATCTTGGTGGAAGTCTAGATCAAGTGATCAGTCTTTCGGTGATGTAAAAAAATAATAACTTACTCATAATTTTCTAAGTGACAATTTGATGCAGTATGTTTTTTCTTATTGGGGCTCAATTTCCTTGAATAATATGTTGTATACAAATCGCCTCAACTTTTTTTAAATTTATGAGTCTATTCTTTTGAAATACAAATATATTTTTGTACCATTGAATATTTGCTAATAAAATATCAGTTCCATTGCCATGATTGGAAATAATTTGTTTTTCCTTCTTTGTAAAGCCTTGTTTTTACAAGTATGTTTTTGTCGACTTAAAAAAATGCCTAAAATAAATAATCAATCAAATGTAGCTAGTATATTTTGAACAAACACTTAACATCAATTAAAAAGCATGCAATTATGATTAGAATGATACATAATACTTGAAGAATACAAAATTACAGCCATGAGCCACTGAATATTAAGATGTCATGGAGGTCATAAAAAACTTGACAAGTCTGCTGACTTTTAAGAGTTAAAGATTTTTGGGTCTTCCTGCACCCCCTGGTTAAGAGCCGATGTTTTAGTGCATATATGTTGATAAGAAGATAACCTCTAACATAGTAAATGTAATTTTCAACAGACCACATGTTTAAAAATAAGACAGGAAGAGTATTAACGAAGGGTTATTAAAAAAATTAGGACACAATACTTTAGTAACACCCAGACTCCTGTTTTGTGCAACTGCAATTTTTTAAAAGAATTTGTAAAAAATATATATATTCTCGTATGGAGAACTTTATACTACAATGATTTTTTAATATAAAAAAATAAAAATAATTCCTAAATGTGTCATGCCATCTTGTCATAAAATTTAAGATTACTTGAACTGTATTTCACATAACACAAACATTAAAAAAAAAATTAAATATGTACATACATTCTAAACCAGACTAAAACATTACAATACAGCTCTTGTGACTTTTGGAAACTGCCATTTTTTGGCTTTCAACTCCCTCTAATTTGATGACTACTTCTGCTTTGATGACTACCCCTCCTTTAATTACTAACACTACCGTGAGGAAAATACCAATTAGAAGCATGATGTCCCTAGAGGCAAGAGGCCCCCTAGAAGCATGTGGACCCTTAGATGCATGATGCCAATAGAAGTGTGAGGCCCTGGCAAAACCCTGGTGAGTCCATGCCTTAAGAATGCACTGCCTAAAAATAAATATTTTACAAATAAATATTTAAAGTAGTGAAAATATTTTACAATAAACTTCTTTTTTTAAAGCACACATCTTACTTTTGCATATTCTAAAAACTAGACTAAATCCTCTATCAAGGAATTTCTTTGGGAACTTATTTGCATCTTTGTAGTCTAAAGTAACTTTGAATCTTTGAAATAATTTGAAACAGTAGGTTGTGCAGTTTCATATAGAGACACGATGAATGTCTGCTACAGTAAGTTGTGCAGTTTCATATAGAGACAAGATGAATGTCTGCTGCAGTAAGTTGTGCAGTTTCATATAGAGACTAGATGAATGTCTGCTACAATAAGTTGTGCAGTTTTATATAGAGACTAGATCAATGTCTGCTACAATAGGTTTTGCAGTTTCATATAGAGACTAATCAATGTTTCCTACAATAAGTTTTGCAGTTTCATATAGAGACTAATCAATGTTTGCTACAATAAGTTGTGCAGTTCATATAGAGACTAGATCAATGTCTGCTACAATAAGTTGTACAGATTTATGCCTTACCTTATACTACATTGCTTTCTACATGCAAGACTTAATTAACCAAAACTAAAGTTTAAATTTTAAAAGAATAATTAAAGGCCACATGAACAAAATTGTGTCAGTTACACAATATTTTATACAGTCCATTATTTTTGCAGGAACACATTTTTAAACTCTAAAACATTGATATGTGCATTGCTGAGAAAATCTTGATATGTGCATTGTTAAGAAAACCTTGCACAATTAACCAGAAGAGGGGTTGCTTATTTTTTAGGTGCAGATGTGCATAGCCAAGAGATGTTAAATTGCAGGTGTGCACTAGTTGGAGGGGACAATTACAGATGTGCACAACTTTGAGGTGGCAAATTACAAACAATTATACATAGCAGAAGACCTATTTACTCTTCTGATTTAGGCGTATAGTGTATTATTTTGAGATGTCTTTTACGTTTGTATACTGATACCTGTCAGAACTACAAGAGACCAGGTTGAAATTATACACACTCTAGTATTTTTTCCCCGATTTAATATAAAAAAAAAAATGAATTAAAAAGTACAATTTCGGTTATTAGTTTTACCTTGCATTTGCATTCTACATCCAGCAGTGAATGGATCGAGAAATATGTTTGGTTTGGGCCTTCACTAATTACACTACATTTGCCCTAAGAATGAAAAGGAGTTGTGATTATTTAGGAGATTTTGTCAGAAGGGAAAAAAAAAAAGAGGGGGGGTGTCTATAAAATTAACACCACCACATTTTGTTATGATTGGGGGGTGGGTGGTGGTGGTTTTCTCTCGGTAGAAAGTAAATACATACGTTATTCAAAAACTCTAAAATGTTCAACCTAAAACTCCAAAAATAGCTTATCTATATTTCAAATGCTGTAAACATATCTAGCAATGTTTTGTAGGAATTATTGCCATGACGTTGCCATGTATTTTCACAAATGAACTCGCTAGCTCTACTCAGATGGTACTAAGTAGTACAGATTTGCTTAGTCCACCGTAGGTCCAATGCGCATGTGACATATACTTTGGTGGGCTACGTCAATGCTTCTTCTCCCAATACCTATGCCAAATTCAGGTTCTCTGTGTTAAATCCTAACAAGTACACTTCAAAACAGATAATATATATATATAAATTAAAATAAAGGGTTGGATAAAAATAAATATAACACACATGTAGGTCACTAGCTGCCATCTGCTAACACTAATAATTCAAATGGGTTTCTGTTTGCACCATGACTGAAAGATGTTACATTAGATTAAACTTGGAAATAAAATTATGAACATTTTGTAATATTCCGCAACGCCCTGAGAGAAAGCCACAGCCACCCATAAAGAAAAATGTGAACCCCCTACCAACCGACCAGTAAAAAGACTACATTTAGCGTCCCTTGTCTTGGTTAAGTAAATGGGATTTTATAGTTTAACGCACAACTAAGGTCCTTTCTAACGACGACTGTGGCGCCCCTTGAGTTTACCCTTTGCCTCATTCTCATGGCCCTGCCAGAGGGCACGCCAAACAGCCAGCTGGAAAAACCACTGTCACACTTTGTTTACTGTAACATTATAATTATGCAAAGATTACGGGATTGTTTTACCTTTGCTTTATTTCTTTGTTGTTGTTTTTTTTGGGGTGGGTCTAAAGCTTATTATGTAAATGCAAAAAAAAAAAAAAGGGGTGGTGGTGGAGAGTTGTCAAAAAAGTATGTGAGCAAGGGGTAGGGGTAGAAAAGAGTTGTCAAAAAAGTCCTTGCTTCGGTGCTGTATTACGCAATTTTATGACAGTGACATATTTTATCTTATGTCCGAACCATGGTGAGAAAACTAGAGAATGCATTCTCAACTACTCCGCACAGCAGTATTAGATTTTGAAATTGGATCTGAGGAAGTCTTAGAAATCTATTTTTAGAACACGCACAACATATTATAATATTTAATATCCCCTCTTCCCTTCAACCATTTACAGCTTTTGATCTAACTTCGAGTATGAAACACGTTAAATTTCCTGTATTACTTTATTTTTACCAGTGACAGACTGATAATGTGATTTATAGCAGATACACGTCTGCAAAACAAAGTGACGCAACACCAGTCATCTAATTTTTCCCTTCAGTAACCTTTTTTTGACGCCAGCTTAACTTGATCCCAGTAGACACGTGATGCGAGTAGTTATTGTATACATTATATATACTGTATGTATTTTTATTTAATATTAAGATACTGTATGATGTGATTTTGTGACGATATTGCATTATTTTAGGAGTTTGGGGGTAAACTGGTCTGTAGCAGAGAGCAGATGCAGTCCAATAGTTTCAAGAGAACAATTTAAGAAAAAAATAATAATTTAAATGTTAAAACAATAATTCTATTGTTTTGAAATTGACATTCCTTATCAATAAAATAGAATTATTGATTAAATCAAATTAATTGGTGGTACTGGAAAATGGAAAAAAAAAACCTTAATGACACTCTATGACTTTATCTTGTTTAAACTGCATGGGCAAAAAAAAAAATGAATGAAGAACTTTAAATTTTCCCCATCTTTAAAACTTATATTTACAATTTTTTTAAAACTAAGATTTTTCAATAATTGAAGGGAACGGGCAAACCACTGCCTTAAGCCACAATAGTAACATTGCCTGCCTCATGTTTTAGTAGAAGTGGGTTTGAATCTTGTCACTCCCAGTTTTGGATAAACTAGTTTGTTCAATGGACACATAAGCCATAAAAGAAATTAACAATGAAAGACATTAGCCATTATATTAATAATTAGTCAGGAAAGATATTAGCAAAATAAAGACATTAGCCATGACAGACATTACTCATTAAGTACATTAGTCATGACAGACATTAACCATGAAATACATTAGCCAGGACAGACATTACCCATGAAAGACATCCATGAAATACATTAGCCAGAACAGACATTACCCATGAAAGACATCCATGAAATACATTAGTCAAGACAGACATTACCCATGAAAGACATCCATGAAATACATTAGCCAGGACAGACATTACCCATGATAGACATTAGTTATGAAAGACATCTCAAATAGAAAATGGTATTTATAAGTTTTACATTTGTTGAAAGAAAAATTTAAAATGAATAAACTTTTTTTTTAAAAGTAATATGACGATAAGAAAAAAAAAAACCTTATTTTTTTCAATGCATAAACTGACAGGTAGAGCTACATATTAAGTAAAGAAACAGCAATTTTTAAGATAGATACCTTCTGAGGCAACTTGGCTTGGACCACCTGATGGGCTATGCTGTCATGACATTTCCCATACCACTGTCTATGTTGTTTATTCTCCAAGACAAGAAAGCTGTTCTCTGCCTCCACCATCTTTAATCGCTCCAGTAAAGTTTAGTTTATCTGACACATCTCCCTTGCCATGGACCTGCCAGACACACCAACAAAGGTGGGGGCTGTAGATTGGCATCATTCAATATTTAGTGAAATCTTAAAATCATAAACAGTTTTTGTGAGAGATATCAGCAGTCTGACACACAACCACTTGTTGAAACAAAACTGGCTATTTTAAGATCTATGCTGATGTTCCAATGAGCTCGTGAGGTTTGTGAAAATATGTTTTTTAAATAATGTAAATGACACAATATTATATGAAAAATATCTTTACCAACATTTGACCTATTATGTATTATATAAAATTATAATATCAAATTAAATTGCATTACGTATATGCAATGTGATATTTTTGTGTGTTGTCAACCAGATAAGGGTGAATGGGAATTTCTTTGTTTTGGGAAAACTTAACAAAAATAACTAATACATTTATTTTTCAATAAATACTTTTTGCTCGTGAAGCCAATCAATGCCAGAATACCATCTCACAGGTGCCCCCATATTCTTTCTTTGACTGCTCAGCATCCTGTAGTTTCTCTCTAGGATGCTGTTGTGGCTGCAGTACTTTTGAAGATTCTGTGGTGAAGAAGAAAAAAAAAAAGTGGGATCAGTTTATAAGCACATTTCAATAAACTAAAAAGCTAGGAACATCATAAACTAGAAAGCCAAAAATAACTATTATAATTACATTCCTATGATCCAACTCTGGGACTGAGATGCTTTTGAAGAGTAAAATTTCCTGAATCTTAATCTACCCATACATGGAGAGAAACTGAAGATTTCCATAAGTTTGTGTTCTACATTAGTCATTAACTAACATATCTGTGGTGCATGGTACTTCACAAATATGAATACATTTACTTTACTATTAGTGGCTGTGTGATCAAAACTTTTAAATGTTTATATTTTTAAAGAAATAAATGAAATCTAATCAACTGATTTTGTTCAGATGATTCAACACATCAAAGGCGGTTATGGGACATTAACAATCACACAAATTTGAAGAAAAAAAGGAAATGCCAGGTCCTTTATAATCGAAGATGATTGGCTGGTGTCCTGAACCACACTCTCTACCCTGATAAAACACATGATCATGGTTCTACTTTTTTATAGCATGCTCAAATAGTGCAGAACATTAATGTTACTGAATGAAAATTAATGTAAATGTTATTTGAGCATGGATTAAGGCCTATATTAAGTACTAATAGCCTATTTGACATGGGCCTCCTATGCAGTGAATTTATTTTTTATATTATTTGCACAGAGATGTGGCAGTGTACAGTCGAACCCGCTTATCTCGACCTCGGTTAATTCGCCAACCCTATTAAGTCGACGTTTTTGAAGTGGAACCGCCAAATTCTCTCTTTGTCTTAGCATTTTCTCATCGGTTATGTCGATTCTTTTATGTCGCCGAACCCTAATATCTCGAGCACGAAAAGAGGGCCAAATTTGCCACTTAACGTTGGTTATCTCGATCCCCGTGACCAATCGCCAGCTTTTGAAAAGTTAGTTATGGATGCCACTTCATCATCTCACTACCGTATTTTCGCGTTTGTATCGACAATCCCATCTTAGCAGTGCATTGTTGGTTGTGGAAATTTGTGGCATACGAGACACATTGGGATTGGTAGGTGTGTCAAAGGTTATAAAAATATCACCGCAACGTATCGTATTGATCGTGATGGTCATATTGTTGCTTTGTGTGTCACAGTGAACTAGCTATCTGCGGGTGGGGGAAGGTTGGTTCCGCCCAGCGAAATAATGACGTCACAGCACGGAAAGACGTGTTGGCGGACTACAGTGTGTTGTGACCATGTCATGTTAAATATTACCACTACAGCGATCTCTTTATGAAAACACAAAGCAATAGTATATGCAGTGGCGTAGCGAGCTTAACTCGCGCCCGGGGCACAATACCTTTTTAGCGCCCCCCCCCCCCCCCCCTCTATTCGAAAACCATACAATATTATATGTAAAATATACCATTTGGCACCCCTTTGTGAGTATCGCCCGGGGCATGATGTCCCTCTTGCCCCCCCCTTGCTACGCGACTGAGTATACGGGCATAAGATAACTGCGAATATGTTGTTAGCAAACATGTATGTACATTTTTATAGCATGCCGATCGTTTCATCAAACAAATAACGGCAACGATGTTGTGTAAAAAAACCTCCAAAAACACATGCATGTACATTCTCATTTATTCACGCACATCATGTACATAAAGACATTTCAAGCACATGTTAATATATTGCCGCCATATTGGTTTTCGTTTATCTCGATCATCGGTTATCTCGACGCCTTTTGGCATACCCCGTGGCCGTCGACATAACCGGGTTCTACTGTATTTGATTTTTAATTAAGTAAATGATTAATTTTTTAAAAAGATAACTAGGCAATTACTAATTTATTTTTGAATTGTGAGTAATCTTAAAATAAATTGATTTTTGTCATGTGAGAGTGAGGGAGGATACCATTCAACAATTTTAATCAAATTTATAGAAATCTGCCTTTGTGTGAATTATACCTTATAGGCAGGCCTAGGCACTTTTTGTCTTTCTGCTTTTTTTTTTTATGATGAGAAGTCAATGGTATTTAATATGATTCCAGGAAGACTTGAAAATATGTGCCTTCATAGAAACAATTAAATATTTGATTCCAAATAATCTTAAAAAAAAAAAATTGAAATTAATTAATGAGTTTGTGATTTCTTGCTGCTACCTGGATGTTTAAGTATTTTTTAAAAAGAGAAAAACCCACCTAAAATTAAAAAATTTGTTAAATGGTTGCTATTTTGGTACAGAAAGACTATTTGAATAGTAAAACTTACAAGTACAAAAAGAATAGTTAGGCCTAATATTATATATACTTATAATGTATACATCATACAGAGGATACAATTATTGAATTATAACTATAAAAATCATAAAATAAATGTGTTTAAAAACAATAAATTATAAGCCTGATCATGGAACACTAGGATTTCCTTGAAAACGTTCACTTAAGTTATTGAGAAATGATTTTTCATTTATTATGCTACACTAGCATTACCAGTCGGTTCCATTTTAAGGCATGGGCACACCAGGCAGTTGCCCAATGCCTCATGCTTCTAGGAGCATGACACTTTTAAGGGCATTATGTTGCCCATATTGTTAATAAATATTGAAATATCTTGCGGACATTAAAATTTGCTTTAAATTTTTGAAAGTTCAGTGGGAAGTTTCCCAAGTTTTTCAATGTTTTTGGTTCTAGTAAAGAACACAAAAAAATCTTTTAAAGGGTAAAAATCTTTTAAACCTGGAGAGTTAGAGAAAATATTGTCTTAAAGCAGTGGTCGGCAAATCCTGAGAGCAGCTCGGCCAGTCGGGCACAAATCGGTTTTGACCCCGAAAATCATGGCTCTTGAAAATAAATTAGGCTCTCAAAATTTTTTAAATTGTCCTGCTGCTGATTTTTGTCTCTTTTGCCAAATGAGTTTGCCGACCACTGTCTTACAAGTATACATATCAAAGAGTTTTATAAAAATGAAACCCTGCATTTTTCCTCGGGATCCCTCAATTTCTGCTCCCTCCCTAATCAAAACAATAGTACTGGCAACTTAATATCTACAAAAAGCAGTTAGTTATTAAAATTATCTGAAAGAAACACTCAAGACACTGGTCAAAAGATAATAAGGCATGACATGCAAGGCCAGATTTACAATTTTAGGGGCCTTGGCCAACAAAAATTTGAGGCCCCATTTGAAAAATAAAAAATTTGCTAAGTTTTTTTATTCCGGCCCTGATGACGTTTGTATAAAGCTTATATAGATAGCCCTTTAAAATGATATATCATCTTTGGCAATGTGAATAGGACTATAATTAAAAGTTCTGTCAAAGAAGATAGATACTACAGAAGGTACAAAATACTGCAGCACGCATATTGTATTGCGTATAAATAAATCTAACAACATTCACTGGCTTCCGGTGAGTGCGCACATTGACCAGAAAATTCTGTAAAGATGTAGAGAAGGCTCTGCACCTGAATATATTAAAAAACTGATTTCTAAACATGTATCCTTACAGAACCTGCGCTCTTTATGACAGTCCTTACTGAGGGTTCCCAGTGTGGATGGACAAAGAAAGAAGTCATACGGGATGTGCTCTTTTAACCCTCATAGGACGTTAGGTGGACTAGTGAGAAAGACAAATGTCCGAACCATCAGCCCGATAAATCGAGTCTTGTGATTGGCTTGCTTGGTGTTGTAACAGCGAATCAAATATATTCTTAAGTATTCCTGCACATTCCGGCATTTTAATGGCGGAGTTCGTTGATGGTGAACTAAATTTATTTGTGTGCAGGAATGTTTTTGTTGTGTATAGTTATATAGTGAAATTCAAACATGTCTGACAGTGACTCTGATCAAACTGTGCTTAGTGATTTTAATATTCTAGCAGTAAATCTGACACTGAAGCTGATGAAAACAATCAGGAAATTAATGAAGACTTTCTAATAGAGGGTAATGCTAATGTTGTGAACTCTTGGTTTAGTATTACTAGTATTAGGGGTCTTCAACTGGACAGAGATGACCCCTCTGAATTTTTAGATATTATAGGTCCTATAAATGAGGCATAAGCACCCCATTTGAGTACGTTATGCTATTTTTTACACTAAATATCACTCCAATGTTTATGAGAGAGACCAATAGATATGCAGACAACTTTCTCAGTAACATCCAGCTTAAGAGAAGGTCCCTTGGTCATAAATGGGGGCCTGTTATAGTGAGTGTCTGGAACAACAGAAAAATAGGGGGGGGGGCTGGAAAAGGAGTAGAACCGTGTACCAGAGGTGTCTGAAGGGCATCTTTGGGCCAGGGGTGTCTGAAGGGCCTCCATGGGCCAGGGTTGTCTGAAGGGCCTCCATGGGCCAGGGGTGTCTGAAGGGCCTCCATGGGCCAGGGGTGTCTGAAGGGCCTCCATGGGCCAGAGGTGTCTGAAGGGCCTCCATGGGCCAGGGGTGTCTGAAGGGCCTCCATGGGCCAGGGGTGTCTGAAGGGCCTCCATGGGCCAGGGGTGTCTGAAGGGCCTCCATGGGCCAGTGGTGTCTGAAGGGCCTCCATGGGCCAGGGGTGTCTGAAGGGCCTCCATGGGCCAGGGGTGTCTGAAGGGCCTCCATGGGCCAGGGGTGTCTGAAGGGCCTCCATGGGCCAGGGGTGTCTGAAGGGCCTCCATGGGCCAGGGTTGTCTGAAGGGCCTCCATGGGCCAGGGGTGTCTGAAGGGCCTCCATGGGCCAGGGGTGTCTGAAGGGCCTCCATGGGCCAGGGGTGTCTGAAGGGCCTCCATGGGCCAGAGGTGTCTGAATGGCCTCCATGGGCCAGGGGTGTCTGAAGGGCCTCCATGGGCCAGGGGTGTCTGAAGGGCCTCCATGGGCCAGAGGTGTCTGAAGGGCCTCCATGGGCCAGGGGTGTCTGAAGGGCCTCCATGGGCCAGAGGTGTCTGAAGGGCATCCATGGGCCAGAGGTGTCTGAAGGGCCTCCATGGGCCAGGGGTGTCTGAAGGGCCTCCATGGGCCAGAGGTGTCTGAAGGGCCTCCATGGGCCAGAGGTGTCTGAAGGGCCTCCATGGGCCAGGGGTGTCTGAAGGGCCTCCATGGGCCAGGGGTGTCTAAAGGGCCTCCATGGGCCAGAGGTGTCTGAAGGGCCTCCATGGGCCAGTGGTGTCTGAAGGGCCTCCATGGGCCAGGGGTGTCTGAAGGGCCTCCATGGGCCAGGGGTGTCTGAAGGGCCTCCATGGGCCAGAGGTGTCTGAAGGGCCTCCATGTGCCAGAGGTGTCTGAAGGGCCTCCATGGGCCAGGGGTGTCTGAAGGGCCTCCATGGGCCAGGGGTGTCTGAAGGGCCTCCATGGGCCAGAGGTGTCTGAAGGGCCTCAATGGGCCAGAGGTGTCTGAAGGGCCTCCATGGGCCAGGGGTGTCTGAAGGGCCTCCATGGGCCAGGGGTGTCTGAAGCGCCTCCATGGGCCAGGGGTGTCTGAAGGGCCTCCATGTGCCAGAGGTGTCTGAAGGGCCTCCATGGGCCAGGGGTGTCTGAAGGGCCTCCATGGGCCAGGGGTGTCTGAAGGGCCTCCATGGGCCAGGTGTGTCTGAAGGGCCTCCATGGGCCAGGGGTGTCTGAAGGGCCTCCATGGGCCAGGGGTGTCTGAAGGGCCTCCATGGGCCAGGGGTGTCTGAAGGGCCTCCATGGGCCAGGGTTGTCTGAAGGGCCTCCATGGGCCAGGGGTGTCTGAAGGGCCTCCATGGGCCAGAGGTGTCTGAAGGGCCTCCATGGGCCAGGGGTGTCTGAAGGGCCTCCATGGGCCAGGGGTGTCTGAAGGGCCTCCATGGGCCAGAGGTGTCTGAATGGCCTCCATGGGCCAGGGGTGTCTGAAGGGCCTCCATGGGCCAGGGGTGTCTGAAGGGCCTCCATGGGCCAGGGGTGTCTGAAGGGCCTCCATGGGCCAGGGGTGTCTGAAGGGCCTCCATGGGCCAGAGGTGTCTGAATGGCCTCCATGGGCCAGGGGTGTCTGAAGGGCCTCCATGGGCCAGGGGTGTCTGAAGGGCCTCCATGGGCCAGGGGTGTCTGAAGGGCCTCCATGGGCCAGAGGTGTCTGAAGGGCCTCCATGGGCCAGGGGTGTCTGAAGGGCCTCCATGGGCCAGAGGTGTCTGAAGGGCATCCATGGGCCAGAGGTGTCTGAAGGGCCTCCATGGGCCAGGGGTGTCTGAAGGGCCTCCATGGGCCAGAGGTGTCTGAAGGGCCTCCATGGGCCAGAGGTGTCTGAAGGGCCTCCATGGGCCAGGGGTGTCTGAAGGGCCTCCATGGGCCAGGGGTGTCTAAAGGGCCTCCATGGGCCAGAGGTGTCTGAAGGGCCTCCATGGGCCAGTGGTGTCTGAAGGGCCTCCATGGGCCAGGGGTGTCTGAAGGGCCTCCATGGGCCAGGGGTGTCTGAAGGGCCTCCATGGGCCAGAGGTGTCTGAAGGGCCTCCGTGTGCCAGAGGTGTCTGAAGGGCCTCCATGGGCCAGGGGTGTCTGAAGGGCCTCCATGGGCCAGGGGTGTCTGAAGGGCCTCCATGGGCCAGAGGTGTCTGAAGGGCCTCAATGGGCCAGAGGTGTCTGAAGGGCCTCCATGGGCCAGGGGTGTCTGAAGGGCCTCCATGGGCCAGAGGTGTCTGAAGGGCCTCCATGGGCCAGGGGTGTCTGAAGGGCCTCCATGGGCCAGAGGTGTCTGAAGGGCCTCCATGGGCCAGGGGTGTCTGAAGGGCCTCCATGGCCTTGTTTCCCAAAAACATAAGTGTTAGGACTTATTCAGGTTTCATCCATGAAAAAATTCACACAATTGTTACAAGTAAGTCATGTTTATTCTAGATTTAAAAAAATTACACGCATAAATTATGCAAATCAGGGTAGCTCATTTGCATAAATTAGGTACTTCACTAAACATTTCAAAGTTGTTATATATTAATGAAACTTATATCATTAGAAAGGACTTAGTATTTCCTTTCCATGAATACCAAGTTTATGTTTCTATCTTAATTAGAAAAAAAGTTATCGCATTTTAGTGTAAGAATTTTTCCTTATATAGCCTTAGTAAATAATTTCCAAAATTCTGTGACCGAAAAAAGACATCTTTGACACTCAAAATGCGATAACTTTTTATTCAGCAAAGTTAAAGCTCTGAAATTTGCAACACATTTCAATGAAGTATTGGGCTTTAATAATAAATAATTGTTATGCAAATACTACAATAAATATATTAATGCGAGGGAATTCAACAACAGAGGGTAAGTAAATTTCATTAACAATGTAGCGCCTGTTCTCAATACTCAAAATGCCATAACTTTTTTATCTGTAAAGTTAAAGCCCTCAAATTTTCAGCAAAGTTCAATTAAGTATTGGGCTTTTATAATAAGCCATTTTCATATTATTACCTTAACTAATGTATTCATGCGTGGGATTTGAACAACAGAGTGTAAGTAAATTTCATTAATAATTTAGCGCCTGTTCTCAATACTCAAAATGCCATAACTATTTTACCTGTAAAGTTAAAGCCCTGAAATTTTCAGCTTAGTTTAATTACGTATTGGGCTTTTATAATAAGCCATTTAAATATTAATACATCAATAAATTAATTAAATCAGAGGCATTTGAGCAACTGAGAGTGAAGAAATTTAATTTTAAAATGTGCATTAAAAATACAAATTGCATAAATATTACTATTACCAATTCAACCTATTGTTAATGCATACAATTATATAGTGAATCAATATTAATACTGTGAATAAACAGAAAAGATTTTAAAAATTATTTATAATAATGGATAAGTCGCATTGAAAAAATGCTAATCACAAATGTTAAATCCAATCATCCATGTTCCAATCCATGAAATTGACAATCCAAGTAGCCATGCTAGTGCTATTAGTATTAGTAAACCACAGTAGAAATGGTGATCACTTAATATTATATTAGTACTTTTATAGTTCACTGAGCAGCTGAATAAAAGAGTACATTTTCTTTCATAGAAAGATGATAGTCAAAAGTAACGTTTTGGTTGAGTCCTTGGCAATCTTGATCAAATTTATGACAGTTATAGATACCATTGGTAATGATTCAGTTTATGACATAGATGAATGGAGTCCTAGTGTAGATTCCATTGGTAATGAACAGTTTTTCAAAAATGGATTACACTGTGTCAATATTGTTGATTCCACCCATCACAATGATAAATAGGAGTCCTGGGTGTATAAATTGCCAAACAAATGCAGTTGGTGAAAAATACCAATAGCTGTTAAGATTATGCTCTGGTAGTCCATACTGTGGTGTATTGTCCAGTTGGACATTCAGTCACACCTGACAGGTTTTTGTTAAAACAGGAAAGTCCAATAAAACAAAGTTAAATTGTTCACGCAGACACATTTTGGCAGTAGAGGCCATATCCAAGAGAAGTATAAAGAGAAGTATCTAGAAAAGTTTTGCTGAAGACACACTTGGTACAGCTAGGTAGTCAGTACCTCTAAGCAGAAGAGGCACTATCTTCCACTTCATCGCTACAGAAACGCCTTGTAATTAAATGTTGGTCTTGTAGTAAAGACAACCTGAAATAGAGATAGAAATAAATTCATTTTAACTAAACACAAAATAAGCATATTATCATAAGTAACAAAAGGTACCATCTATATTTGATTTTTATATATATTTAATCAAGTAAAGATTGTGTATTTCAGTGTGGTAGTTTTGTAATTAAATTATTAATTAATTAAGAAAATGGTGATTTAATTTATCCTGTCTATCCAGTATAGATAATATGTCGTGATGTTCTAATATTATTGTTATTCAGAGTAAGCCAAGTATTTATTACATATCCATTAGGGAACATTATTCATTCATCAGATATAAATTTACTTATATAAAAAAGTCTGGTAGTCACGTCCCCATTACAGCTTGTCCAAATGGAATGAACAGGTGTGAATCCGAGATACAGGTAGAAGCACAACTCTTCACATCTCCTCCAAAAAGTGGTGGTGACATGGCTGTATATTTAAAAGAAAGAAAATGATAAGACGCTTAAAACATGTTAACACCAATATTTGAATACAAACTACAGGCTTAGCTGTTAATGTTATTTTACAAATGAATTTATTCAGTGACCAGAATTCAGACTGGACTAAGCCTGAAAAGTCAAATATAATAGCTTTGAACTAAAGCAGTAAAGCTTAAAAAGGCAAAAAAGGGTATACAAAAGTAAAATTAAAAACGGGATACATGTTATTTAGAAGATAAATATAAATAAAATTATGTAACCTAGTAAAAATTGACAATGAAGTTCAGTAGCTGCCGAGCCTACAATTCATTGATTATATAAAATGAGTTTAAGATAAATTATATCAATACCATTAAGGACATTATTATCCATTACCAAAAATATAATTTACAATTGGATATTTTGATAATTATTACAATTAAAACATAGATTTAAATGACTAAAGTTGATTTAGTTATGACACGGTTATCATGAATATAAATTTTATTATTAAAAAAAAATAATAATGAAATTTCATAAAATAGCAGACCTATCTAAATGTCATCATGTGTCTTGTTTTAATTAGTTAAATCGTTCTTACACTTAATACAAAAACAATTAATTGCAATACTATTATAGTTTCCGAAATCTAGTGCTAGCAAACTTACCGGTTTTCCTAACGAAAGATATCTGTTACAAGCCATGTCAGTCCGGTGAAAAGGTTTATGTTGTAATGATCGTCGTCCTCGTGTGCACAAAACAGACTATAGTAAGTTCATAGTCTCTCCCTTACGTGGACAAAGGAAACTAAATATAAATACGACCCCGTGACCTACCGGCATTGACCGGTCATCGGTTTATGGTCTGTTTCCGACATCAGAAAAATCGATCGGCGCGCGCCGCTAAGTGAAGTACCTACATAAATGTTGTTACTTCAGTTTTATTCATAAAGATTGTATTAGTTCATTCAATTTCCTACAAGAATATATATAGTTTTACATATATTAAGGAAATAGTTTATTTTTTAATACATTTTTTTGCAATGGGAGTGGCGAGCTCATAAGAAGTGCTCCCTCTTTTTGGCACATACACCCCGAAAAGACTCCGTCCTAAGAGGGTTAAAGCTCATGGAACATGAACTCACTTAAATATAAAAAGGAAATTATGATGGTTTCGGGCAAAACTGACTTTTCATTCAGTCAGCGCTTTGCTGCATGCATCTACATATTTTCAAGAGTCTGTGTGTGTAAAGAGGGCGCTTTAAAATGAATCTTGTCCGCCCTAGAGTAATCCCTAAATTTAGGGCAATTAATAATTTTAGTGAAATAAATTAATATTAAAAACTTCATTTTTTCCTGAAGAAACAACATTATGTAAATGCTTTAATGGTTGCTGTAACATAACGTATGACATATTATATGTTTAGTATTAATTATTTAAATTAAAATAGTTGTTAACTCTTAAAGTCAGACGCACCAGTCGCTCCGCCGGTCACGTTTTGACGCAAGCCAGTCTATGTGGCGCTTCATAGTGACTATTTAATTTTGGGTTTTTATATAAATATTTTGGTATTTTGTCCAAACCAATATTTCCACATCCTCTTCCAGTGTTTACATTTTTCAATCGTGCTGTGAATTCGTTTTTTTATCGCTATTTTAACCATAGATTTTTAAGTTTTAGTGACAGCTAAATTTCGCTAAAATTTTTTTTACCTAAACAAATGGCTTCTACACCTAATAACAATCGAAAGCAGAGGTTATCTGCTGAACAAGCTGCAAAGCTAATAATTTCATGGGCAGAAACAAATGCAGACGATGAATTATCGAGCGAGGATGAATTTGAAAGTGAGCCCAGTAGTTCAGATTCAGAGTATTCGTTTGGCAATGATAAATCTCCTGATGACAACACCGAATCAGAAGATGAGTGGGCGTTACCTCAAGCTGGAACTAGTTCTAGTAACAAAGGAAAAGGTAAAGCCCTTGTAAAAAAAGGACAAAAAAGAACTGATGATAGATCTAGATCACCCTTATCTAGACATGTGGACTCTACTAAGTCTAATAAAATAGGGGAAATGAAATGGAATGAAGTAGAATCTGGCACTACAAATAATTCTTTTTGTTTTGTGCCACCGCCATCTAAAATTCCTGGAGTAAACCCTGATGTTATTCCAGATGGGTCATCACCACTTTTTTGTTTTAAAGCTCTGTTCACTGATGATATCATCACAGAACTGCTACATTCCATCAATGAATATGCAGACAGACTTGTTGCATCAAAAGGGGACACAGCATCTCAAAGATCTGTTCACTGATGATATCATCACAGAACTGCTACATTCCATCAATGAATATGCAGACAGACTTGTTGCATCAAAAGGGGACACAGCATTTCAAAGATCTGTTTATAAAAACTGGTACCCAGTGACGCTCCCAGAAATACACAATTTTTTTGCTGTTATAATTTCATTTGGAATAAATAAAAAGCCAGGAATTAGGGACTATTGGTCAAGTCATCGCTGTCCACAAAATACTTGGTACAGCCAAATGTTCCGAAGAGACAGATTCCAGGCAATCTATCCTACCATGTTTCATGTCAGCAATGTGGATGCTGAAGGCAAGGCAAAAATTGAACCTTTTGTTCAAAAACTTTTAGATAGATTTCAGGATGCATTCTATCCTTTCAAAGACTTGTCTTTAGATGAAATGGTGATTGGATGGAAAGGAAGGTGGGCTCACAAAATGTTCAATGCCTCAAAACCCAAAAAATATCACGTGAAGACCTTTGGCCTCTGTGACAGCAATAACGGCTATGTCGTAAACTTACTGATCTATTTTGGAGGTAACACTTCGTACAATCCAGATATTGATGTCAACAGTCAGCAGGCTGTCAAAGATTTTGATAAGCTGCTGCAGCCTTGTGGGAAAGGGCATCATGTGTTTGCTGATCGGTACTATACCAGTATGCCCCTTATAAATTATTTGCTGAACAAGCAACAATATTATACTGGGACTTTGAATTTAAACCGCAAAGACTTTCCACAACAGTTGAAAACCACCAAACTTCTCCACTTACAGATGAAGTGGTTTTTAGAAAAGGAAAAACAAATTTTGTGTGTCATGTTTAGGGACAAAAAGGCAAAAAAACCATGCATTCTTGTGTCCAGCTGTGCCGCTGTTGAAACGATGGATATTACAAACCGTTTTGGGGACACTAAAGTAAAGCCTGTTCTTATAAATGACTATAACATGAAAATGAATGGGTGTGATAAAGTGGACCAGTGTGTTGTGACATATGGAGCTTTCACCAGGAGGACAAGAAAATGGTGGAAAAAGATTTTCTATTGGATTTTTGAAATTACCCAGTTGAATGCATACCGTTTGCATGTTTTATCGCAGCCAACAGGGACAAGAAAACAGACTCTGTTATAATTTAAGTTAAATATTATTGATGAACTAAGTCTTTCAGGAGTTCAAAACATTCCCCCATGCCCAAGGGTAACTAACAAGGCTTATGGTGTCAAGAGACATAGTGACAACACTGGTCAGATAATCAAGAAATCTGAACTTTATCGCATATGTGTTATATGTAGCACCCCTGAAGTCCGAGTGAGAACCTCCTTTTTTTGTGATGGATGTCCAAACAAACCATATCTACATCCTAATACCTGCTTTGAACAGTATCATTCAGTCAATTAGTTGGTTTAAATTTATTTTCCATCAGTGTCAAAAGTTTTCATTTTTCACACGCAATTGTTGAAAAAATGTTTTTCTTTTTATTATCCACCCTCTGAAATATTTAGAGTTAGAGAGGCCTAATAATTATTTTTGTAACATAATTTATGTTTATGTAATACATAAGAATAATGCCTATAATAAAAATCAACTTATTATTAGTGTTACTTTAGAGAAGATTTATGCATCATAATTTTTATGTTCAAATTTAAAATAAAAAAAAATATTAACAACAATGTTTTTATCATAAGACATTCATTACTCAGTAAGGGCATAAGTATTGTATGTGTGAAATAGTCCATGCAAATATACATCATCGGATATGAAAAAATTTGCAAGAGCATGACATACAAAATGTTTTGACTAAAAATGTAAGGGAACCCTATGAAACTAAAAATTTACATTTATTTTTCCGTATGTAACCTGTAGATTTCAAATTGCCACAAATAATTTATTTTTCATCCAATATTTATGAAATTTACATATGCTATGCAAAAGTGCTTTTATTTTAATGCTAATCAAGTTAAATGCCATTTGAAGATTTTTCAAAATTATAAATACATATTTTTATGAACCATAAAGTTTTGCTCTGTCGTGCTTTAATGTTTGTCATTCAAGTAAAGCTGTTTAACTTTTCACATAGCCTATTCAGTTCTGCACATTTTGATATATCACATTTTATAATAGCATAAAAACTATAAAAGTTATAACATATTGTCTGTGGTCACCTATGATCAAATTTTATCACAACAAAATGACTGCGTCAAAACGTGGATTTGCCCTACGGACACTAAGAGTTAATAAAAAAAGTAAAAAACGTGCAGTTCAGGTGCGTATTATATTATTTCTTAACGCATTTCAAATGTAAACTTACGTGTATTCTTTATTACATTAACTCCAGGTAGTAATAGTTATTTAAGTTATCATACAACGCTTAATTTTCTTATTGATTTCTAAATTGTCTTTGGACATCCCACAACCAGGTACGTATCTCCATTCTCCATTTGTTTAGGATTTGTTCACTCTATTGCCAGATTTTTAATCACCAAACGTTGGTATGCTAAACGAAATTTTCAAACTCGAAGCATGTTCACAGCATGAATGAAAT
Source organism: Omphiscola glabra (assembly GCA_964017045.1). NCBI lineage: Eukaryota > Metazoa > Mollusca > Gastropoda > Lymnaeidae > Omphiscola > Omphiscola glabra. The sequence continues at coordinate 30,959,765 of OZ024805.1, forward strand.
ATAGATATGTCTACCCTCGAGCTCCGGAAAAACGTAAAGTATTGTCTCAAAGTCGTACAATACAGTACATTAATAGCAAATAAATAAACATACCTTATATATAATGTATACAATAAATACTCGCATCGCGTGTCTGGTGGAAACGAGTTAAGCTGACGTCGAAAAATGTAAATTCAAATGTTGATGACTGATATGACTGATACTGATGTTAAAATTGCAGTCTGCGGTCACTTTGTTTTGCAGATGTGTATCTGCTAAAGATATAAATTTATATTAATGTGCAGATCACATTGCTCCAGTCATGTCACTAGTAAAAATAAAGTTACTGGTGAAATTTAATCAAATTCAAAGTCAGATTAGCATGTTTTTTTTATTATTAAGATAAGAATTAATTAAAAAATTAAGGCGTCATTTAAAAAAGACAACTACCAGGTAACTTGAGATTTAATTTTTTAGGAAAATATGTTATAAAAAAAATAAATAAATATCCATATCCATTATGCCTATTTTCCGTTAATGCATTACAGTACCACAAGCTGTAAATTGGTGTAAGGAAGAGGGGGTATTAAAAATTATACAGCTGTTGAACTGTTGATATATTATCTAAAACAGGGTTTCTTTCAGGCATCTCTCCGGGGGGGGGGGGGCGCCTGCACAGCTCCCCCCCCCCCCCGGGGAAAGTCAAGTGCCCCCTCGGAGCACAATGGGTAAAAATATTAGAACGATTATATATTTTTAAAGTTAAAAACGACTAAATTGTTATTTTAAACAGTTTAAAAAGAATGCAATCTGGTGACTTTAACCGATAATAATTAGTGGAATCTATGAAATATCGCTACGCTCGATATATTTGATGATCCGTATATTTAAGTCAAATCTTCTTAGAAGCTTACATTTTTCTATTATAAATATCGCAATGTTTCGAAAATTTTCCGGGCCCAATTATGACCCGAAATGTTATTTCCCGTTCGCATTTATCTATATTTTTTGTTTAATTATTTTTTGCAACTCACGAGTTTAAAGACTTTAATAACACTATATTAAACTACAGTTGCTTCAATTTTAAGGTCTGTACTTTTAATAGAATTCTCACTAAGTACATACGTGAGCAATCTCCCCCCCCCCCCAAGCCGGAGCACAATGTGTAAAACAATATAACAAATATAATTTTTTAAAATTAAAAATGATAATTTTAAAAATGACATAATTAACATTTTAAAACAATTTTAAAAAGGATAGTAACTGCTGCCTTTAACCGATTCCAATTAGTGGAATCTATAAAATATCGCTAGGCTCGATATATTTGATGATCTGTATATTTAAGGCTAATCAAGTTATAGTATTTGGTTATAAAAATCGCACTGACCTTTCCAGTCTTACTTTCTGTTGTTCGCACATATCGCTATTTTTATTTATTTATTTTTTGCAACTGACAAGTTACAAAATACTTAAATGACAATGTATTAAAATACATTTACATACCTATAAAGGTCTAAAAATTTTTATAATATTTAGTCACGTACTAAACATGTGCAATCTGTTTTCAAATTATAGTTATAGCTCATCGTAAAAGCATGATTAAAAATAAGGATAGGTGTTAATTATAAATTGTATGATGGCATTAAGTTTCTTTTTCTAATTATAAAATTGAGCGGGTGCATAAAGATATTGCACGTTTCACCAATAATTGTTAAATCGAAAGCGTTTTTGTTTTCTTTAAACGTGCTATTTTTGTTACAAAGTTTCCTGAATAACAGATTAAAAAAAAAAAATTCTAAGCCAATATTTATTTTATTAACTTCCCAACTGCTTTTCTCTTTTTAATGTCAGAATTAAAAAACAAAGTGCCCCATCCATTGGCATTGCACTAATTTTTGTTTTATTATTAATTTTATTTTAGATGAGAATCCAGTAGAAAGCTAAGAAATTTTTTTTTTGTGAACTAACATTTCGATTATCATGTCAAGTCCATTTTTGGTACTTGTTAAAAAAATGCTTATCGCAAATTCGTGAATTTAAAATAGATTCTTTGGATTTAGATAAAAATATTTTTAAGTATTGCGAAGAGGCAATTTAAGAAAGTTATAGTAGTTTACAATTCCAAATAAAAATTTCAATCTACTGAATATTGGGACATTTAGACTTTATTTGCATACAAATTTCCCTAAGATAAAATCACACATTAGTAAATATAATGTTTTCTGTAAACAACTCATTTCTTCTTAAAATAGTTATGCCGTTCATAGGCAATTTATAAAAATGACCAGTTTTCAAAACCCATAACAATGTATAGACCTTGCTAATAAACCTGTTTTTTTTTTCTTTTTGATTCTCGTAAAATTAGGAAAAAATTTAGATAGGTAGTCTAAGCATTATAATTATAAGTAAGTTTTTTTTTTCCATTTGCGTACAGCATATAAAATAATGTTTGAAGTTCTTTTTAGTGATGGAAATATTTTTTAATTGAATTTTGTTTTTTGAAAATTCATTTATATATTAAGTAGCTATCTCTAATAATAATGTAAATAAACAATTAAAGCCACATAACTATTTTTGTTATATAATTATTTTTTTAATTATTATTTTTTTGCATAACACAAGCAGGTCAAGCAATTTCCGTTTTGCCAAATCTGCATTGAAAGATGATAATTAATAACATATCATCATTACACCCTTAAGTAGTTTAAGCCCCTAAAATATTCGAGGTACCCTGCAGTCGAAGACGTTGCTGGGCGCATATGATAAAGTTAAAGTTAAGTGACACCTACATTTTTAAAACTAGGATCTCTTCTGTTGCTTTCCAATTCGGATGTCATTTGTGGTAGTTTATTTTAGTTAAAATGAAGAATTAAGATTTCATACGTATAGTACATTCAATTGTCTTTCATTTGATACCTCATTTGGTCTTACAAAACCAACAAACATATTTTAAATCGTTTTTAATCCCAACCTCTCAAATCTGGTACAAGTGTACCAAATATAACTATAAATATAACTTTGGACAATGAAGTGTTGAATTTATTTATTTGTAATAAACAAATGAATTAGAAATGTTCAAATAAATTTGTGTTTATTTTTTTTTATTTTGTGAAAGAAATTAAAATACAGTACATTTGTTGCACTGTTTTATATTGGAATAATTTCATTCTTTGTGTATGTATTTAGTCAATAAATCTACACTGCTTGCACAGTATATAATGAAAACTGTTTTATATCGCAATCTTACCATTCATTGTGTATGTATTTAGTACATACATGTAAATTGCATGCACAGTATACAATGAAGACTAAAGCTATTAAGGACAGAAGACTACAGTTACGTTAAATAAAAGAAATATTTACAAAAAAACACTAGATGTAACAGGTTAATCCAAGTATGATAATCATTCAATAAACATGTGGGATAACTCTAGATATAATAGGTTATACAATGTATGACAATCATGCAATCAACACGTAGATAAATCTGGATGCAACAGGTTATACAAAGTATGACACTCATTCAATCAACACTTGGGATAACTCTAGATGTTACAGGTTATACGCAAAGTATGTCAATCATTCAATACAAAAGTATGATAACTCTAGATATAACAAGTTATACAACATATTACAAAGATACCTAACTGGCAATAAACATATTTTTTTCATAATAAGCAATAATCATGTTTAATAATAAAGTTGACAGCAACAATGATTAACTATTATAGTAGAGTCAACAAAATAATCCTTTTATAACATTTAATTATTCAGAAATAATGCTGTGGGCTTAGCTTTTTACATGAAAAGTACAGTAGCTATGAGGGTCTGGGATGTTTGGACCGCACCGGGTGACACCATCTCAGGGGTTGACACCAAATTGAAAAAACTGCATATTTAAAGAGCACATACTGCTCGATCAAATGAAATTTTATGGTATGATGACCGATCATACATACATTTTCCACACATATAACCAGGAAAGGAACATTATAAATAAAGTATATTTAATGTTAAAAAAACTATAACTCAACTTTGTTACAGTTGTTAAATACACCCCCCCCCCCCCAGACCTTCAATTTAATTTGCTTTTGTTCTTGTCATTTTTTTTACTGTGGACTTATTTTAACACGAAGAAATCCATCGTGGAAGTCTGGGAAGGCGAAGAGTGACACCATGAGTTACCACAAACCCTGGCTACGCCACTGCTCGGAATTTTCAATATCTAAAAGAAAAAAAAAATATTGAGGGTGTATACTTTGCAGCAGCGGCGTAGCTAGAGTGTTTGGCGCCAGGGGACGAGATTCGCGCCCGGGGACAATATTCATTTTAATGCGCCCCTTTTGTCTCTTTTCAACCCTCAAACCCATTATTTTCATCAATAAAATAATATCAAAGCACATTTTGGCGCCCCTAACTAGCTGGCGCCCGGGCATGCAATTATAGATTTAGTGGTAGTAGATGTATATGTAGTTTAGTTGTAGTTCATGTAGTTGTAGATGTAGATGTGGCATATGTAGTTGTTGATGTAGTTAAAGTTTTAGCTAATTTGTAGATGTAGTTGTTGGTGTAGTTAAAGTTTGAGCTAATTTGTAGTTGTAGTTGATGTATTTGTTAGTTCCAGTTGTATATGTAGTTTTAGATGTAGTTGCAGTTGTAAATGTGTCCTAAGAGGTCGTTATTGTTGTAGCTGTAGTTGATGTATTTGTTAGTTCCAGTTGTATATGTAGTTTTAGATGTAGTTGCAGTTGTAAATGTGTCCTAAGAGGTCGTTGTTGTTGTAGCTGTAGTGTAGCTGTAGTTGTAAAAATAGCAGTAGATGTAAATTTATTTGCTGTTGATGTTGTTGTAGATGTAGTTGTAGGTTAACGTGTTGTTGCTTTATTTGGAATTGCAGTCCTTTTAACTGTTTCGATGTAGTTCTAATTCTAGATGTATGTATAGATGTTGTGGTAGCTTTAGTTATGAACGCAGCCTACAAGTAGTCTATAATGTCAGGACTATTGGACGCAAACTAAACCAAATAGAAGTAATATTTACTTAAAAGAAAATGTGTCTTTCCAATGAGCTTCACCTGTGCTGACGTCGGCGTATTGAGGTAGGATCTGTGAGCTGAAATCGTATACTATAATGTCACGCATGAGCGGCGGCGTGCCCGTATAGCCTTGCATCATCACAGCACATGTATTTTCCTTGCTTCGCGCTTTCATCGGGTGTGATCAGTACATTAACTCTCTGAGCATTGTCCAATATTACGTAATGGATCGCTTCTGACATTGTAATATCTGAATTGTAATTTGTTAAATTATTGCCTATTAAGCTTTAGCAAATAATACCAACAAAACCAACAAAAAACCAACAGAATTTATAAATTCAATAATATGTTCCCCTTCTCTCCCCCACCCCCCAAAATCCGTTGCCAGTATCACTATAGTACAGTGGTTCTCAACGTTTCTAACGCCGCGACCCTTGAATACATTTCCTCATGTTGTGGCGACCACCAAACACAAAATTATTTTCGTTGATACTCAATAAATGTGGAGTATATGTGTTTTCAGAAGGTCTTAGACGACCCCAGTGAAAGGGTCGTGCGACCCCCAAAGGGGTCGTGACCCACAGGTTGAGAACCGCTGCTATAGTGAGCTTGTTGTGTGTTTATTTTTGACAAACCAAGTGTCCTTGGATTAATCTCTTAGTTCTAAGCAAACGGTCATTGTTATGAGTTATAGTGACATGTGTTTCACACTAGTGTGTTCAGCTTGTACATTTTAAGCTGTTGTTGGAGGTAAAAAATTTAATTCATGCAGTTGCAGTGGAATATGCAGTTGCAGATGTAGTTTTAGATTTATATGTAGTTTTAATTACAATTGAAGTGGAAGTTGTAGACTTAGTTGTAGATATATTTCATGTTTAGTTGCCATTGATGTAGTAATAGTTGTATATATAGATGTAGTTGAGACTTAGTTTTAGATATTCTTGTAGATCCAGTTGCTGTTTCTGTATTCATAGTTATAGCTGTAGATTCAATTGTAGATGTATTTGCAATTTAAGAGGTTGTTGTACATATATATGTACATGTTGACTTTGATGATTTTGTAGATTTGGCTGTAGTTGTAGTTTTAGATGCAATATCAGTTATAGATGTAGTTGAAGTTTTTGGTGTAGTGGATGCTTTTGTATTAGAAGCTATAGATGTAGTTGTAGTTAATGTTTGTTTTAAAGTTACAGCTATAAATTTATTAACAATTGTAGATGTAGTTCCAGTTGTCTATGTAGTTGTAAATATTGTTGTAGATGTAGTTATATATGTATTGTAAGTTGCTGATGTAGTTTTAGTTGATGTTATTGTAGTTGAAGCGGGTGTTTTTTTTGCAGTAGATATAGATGTAGTTTATGTTTAAGATATATTTGCACTCTTAGATGAAATGAAGAAATTATTGTAAATGTAGATATAGATGCAGTTGCGATTGTAGAACTTGTTTTAAAAGTAGTTATAAAAGTAATTCTTGTAGAAGTAGTTGAACGACCTTTTAGTAGATGTAGTTGTATTTGCATTGTAGTTGAAACTGTATATGCATTTGTAGTTTACTTGATATTGCATTATAAATTAGTTGCAAGCATAGATGTAGTTGCTGTTGCTAGAGTTTTAGTTTTAGCTAGATTTGGCTGAATGTGTTATTTGTAAATAATTCGCTAGATGTAGTTGTTGCTAATGTAGTTTTAGTAATAGTTAGAGATGCAGTTGTAGATGTTGTTGCAGTTGTAGATGTTTTGCAGTTGTAGATGTTTTGCAGTTGTAGATAGTGTTGCAGTTGTAGATAGTGTTGCAGCAGTAGATAGTGTTGCAGCAGTAGATGTTTTGCAGTTGTAGATAGTGTTGCAGTTGTAGATAGTGTTGCAGCAGTAGATGTTGTTGCAGTTGTAGATAGTGTTGCAGTTGTAGATAGTGTTGCAGTTGTAGATAGTGTTGCAGTTGTAGATAGTGTTGCAGCAGTTGATAGTGTTGCAGCAGTAGATGTTGTTGCAGTTGTCGATGTTGTTGCAGTTTTAGATATTGTTGCAGTTGTAGATATTGTTGCAGGTGCAGATATTGATGCAGTGGTAGATATATTTGCAGTTGTAGATGTAGGTGTTATTCCTGTTGTTTAATTATTGTAAAATTAAATGCAGTTTCAGTTGTTGATGTAGTTTTAGACATCCTTGTAGATGTAGTTGTTGATATACTGTAAATACAGTTGGTGCTGATGCAGTTTTAGATAATGTTATAGTTTTAGCTGTAGTTGTAGTAGTGTTTGGAGTAGTTATTGTAGTTGTATTAGTTGTAATTGTAGCTGTGATTGTAGTTTATAGTTGTATTCGTAATTTGTGCTAGAATTATAACAGTAGATGTATTGTACAGGTAGTTTTTGTTGCAGATGTAGAGTTATTGTAGTTGAATATGTAATTGTAGTTTTAGCTTATCTAGCTTTGAGTTAGTTGTAGTTGTAAAAGTATTTGCGGGTTTTTTACCTGTAATTGTAGAAGATAAAGTTGCTGCTGATGCAATTGTTGTTTAGATTATAGTTCATGTAATTGTATGTGAAGTTGTAGTTGAAGCTTTAGTTGCAGATGAAGTTTACTTATATATATATATAGTTCACAAGCAGTTATGCATGTTTTTGAAGATGTTTTAAGTTTACTTGAAGTTGTAGCTTTATTTTTATACCTTTAATTTGAATTCTTTTAGATTTACTTTTAGCTGCAGTTGTAAATGTAGCTGTAGTTTAGTTGTATTAAATGTTTATATTGTTGTAGTTGATGTATTTGCATATTTAATTGATGTTTTATATTTAGGTTGACTATGGATGGAGAATATGAAACAACCAGGAATTTTACAGTCTATACCAGGACCGCACGCTAATAGCAGACATACAAAGGGTAGGCTACGCTGGGCAATTGTAGTTCTAGGTGTAGTTTAAATGTAATTTGCAGTTGTAAATGTAGATGTAGTTGCCGTTATAGAAGTTGTATAGGTCTATGTAGTTGTACCTCTATTTGCAGTTATATCTCTTTATGTAGTTATAGTTCAAGTTGCAGTTGTAGATATAGTTGCAGATGTAGATGTAGTTATTGATGTTATTTGCAATGTAGATTCTGTATTTGCAATTGTAGTTCTAGATGTAGTTGAAATGAAAGATCCACATGTAAATGTAGATGTAGTTGGCGTTATGGAAGTTGTATAGGTCTATGTATTTGTACATCTATTTGCAGTTATATCTCTTTATGTAGTTATAGTTCAATTTGCAGTTGTAGATATAGTTGCCGATGTAGATGTAGTTATTGATGTTATTTGCTATGTAGATTATGTATTTGTAATTGTAGTTCTAGGTGTAGTATAAATGTAAGTTGCAGTTGTAAATGTAGATATAGTTGGCGTTATCGAAGTTGTATAGGTCTATGTAGTTGTACCTCTATTTGCAGTTATATCTCTTTATGTAGTTATAGTTCAATTTGCAGTTGTAGATATAGTTGCAGATGTTGATGAAGTTATTGATGTTTTTTGCTATGTAGATTTTGTATTTGCAATTGTAGTTCTATGTGTAGTTTAAATGTAAGTTGCTTTTGTAAATGTAGATATAGTAGCCGTTATAGAAGTTGTATAGGTCTATGTAGTTGTACATCTATTTGCAGTTATATCTCTTTATGTAGTTATAGTTCAAGTTTCAGTTGTAGATATAGTTGCAGATGTTGATGAAGTTATTGATGTTATTTGTTATGTAGATTGTGTATTTGCAATTGTAGTTCTAGGTGTAGTTTAAATGTAAGTTGCACTTTTAAATGTAGATGTAGTAGCCGTTATAGAAAGTTGTATATGTCTATGTAGTTGTACCTCTGTTTGCAGTTATATCTCTTTATGTAGTTATAGTTCAAGTTTCAGTTGTAGATATAGTTGCAGATGTAGATGTAGTTTTTGATGTTATTTGCTTTGTAGATTATGTATTTGTAACTGTAGTTCTAGGTGTAGTTTAAATGTAAGTTGCTTTTGTAAATGTAGATGTAGTTGGCGTCATAGAAGTTGTATAGGTTTATGTAGTTGTACCTCTATTTGCAGTTATATCTCTTTATGTAGTTATAGTTCAATTTGCAGTTGTAGATATAGTTGCATATGTTGATGAAGTTATTGATGTTATTTGCTATGTAGATTTTGTATTTGCAATTGTAGTTCTAGGTGTAGTGTAAATGTAAGTTCCAGTTGTAAATGTAGATGTAGTTGGCGTCATAGAAGTTGTATAGGTTTATGTATTTTTAGCTCTATTTGAAGTTACATCTCTTTATGTAGTTATAGTTCAAGTTTCAGTTGTAGATATAGTTGCAGATGTATATGTAGTTATTGATGTTATTTGCTATGTAGATTTTGTATTTGCAATTGTAGTTCTAGGTGTAGTGTAAATGTAAGTTCCAGTTGTAAATGTAGATGTAGTTGCCGTTATAGAAGTTGTATAGGTCTATGTAGTTGTACCTCTATTTGCAGTCATATCTCTTTATGTAGTTATCGTTCAATTTGCAGTTGTAGATATAGTTGCAGATGTTGATGAAGTTATTGATGTTATTTGCTATGTAGATTTTGTATTTGCAATTGTAGTTCTAGGTGTAGTTTAAATGTAAGTTGCACTTTTAAATGTAGATGTAGTAGCCGTTATAGAAAGTTGTATATGTCTATGTAGTTGTACCTCTATTTTCAGTTATATCTCTTTATGTAGTTATAGTTCAAGTTTCAGTTGTAGATATAGTTGCAGATGTAGATGTAGTTTTTGATGTTATTTGCTTTGTAGATTATGTATTTGTAATTGTAGTTCTATGTGTAGTTTAAAAGTAAGTTCCAGTTGTAAATGTAGATGTAGTTGCCGTTATAGAAGTTGTATAGGTCAATGTAATTGTACCTCTATTTATAGTTATATCTCTTTATGTCATTATCGTTCAAGTTGCACTATTAGATATAGTTGCAGATGTAGATGAAGTTATTTATGTTATTTGCTATGTAGATTATGTTTTTGTAACTGTAGTTCTAGGTGTAGTTTAAATGTAAGTTGCTTTTGTAAATGTAGATGTAGTTGGCGTTATAGAAGTTGTATAGGTTTATGTATTTGTAGCTCTATTTGAAGTTATATCTCTTTATGTAGTTATATTTAGAGTTTCAGTTGTAGATATAGTTGCAGATGTAGATGTAGTTATTGATGTTATTTGCTATGTAGATTATGTATTTGTAATTGTAGTTCTAGGTGTAGTTTCAATGTAAGTTGCAGTTGTAAATGTAGATGTAGTTGGCGTTAAAGAAGTTGTATAGGTCTATGTATTTATACCTCTATTTGTCAGTTGTCTCTCTTTATGTAGTTATTTTTCAAGTTGCAGTTGTAGATATAGTTGCAGATGTTGATGTAGTTATTGATGTTATTTGCTATGTAGATTTTGCATTTGCAATTGTAGTTCTAGGTGTAGTTTCAATGTAAGTTGCAGTTGTAAATGTAGATGTAGTTGGCGTTAAAGAAGTTGTATAGGTCTATGTAGTTGTACCTCTATTTGCAGTTATATCTCTTTATGTAGTTATAGTTCAATTTGCAGTTGTAGATATAGTTGCAGATGTTGATGAAGTTATTGATGTTATTTGCTATGTAGATTTTGTATTTGCAATTGTAGTTCTAGGTGTAGTGTAAATGTAAGTTCCAGTTGTAAATGTAGATGTAGTTGCCGTTATAGAAGTTGTATAGGTCTATGTAGTTGTACCTCTATTTGCAGTCATATCTCTTTATGTAGTTATCGTTCAAGTTGCAGTATTAGATATAGTTGCAGATGTAGATGTTTTATTGATGTTATTTGCTATGTAGATTTTGTATTTGCAATTGTAGTTCTAGGTGTAGTTTAAATGTAAGTTGCACTTTTAAATGTAGATGTAGTAGCCGTTATAGAAAGTTGTATATGTCTATGTAGTTGTACCTCTATTTGCAGTTATATCTCTTTATGTAGTTATAGTTCAAGTTTCAGTTGTATATATAGTTGCAGATGTAGATGTAGTTTTTGATGTTATTTGCTTTGTAGATTATGTATTTGTAATTGTAGTTCTATGTGTAGTTTAAAAGTAAGTTCCAGTTGTAAATGTAGATGTAGTTGCCGTTATAGAAGTTGTATAGGTCAATGTAATTGTACCTCTATTTATAGTTATATCTCTTTATGTCATTATCGTTCAAGTTGCACTATTAGATATATTTGCAGATGTAGATGTAGTTATTTATGTTATTTGCTATGTAGATTATGTTTTTGTTACTGTAGTTCTAGGTGTAGTTTAAATGTAAGTTGCTTTTGTAAATGTAGATGTAGTTGGCGTTATAGAAGTTGTATAGGTTGATGTATTTGTAGCTCTATTTGAAGTTATATCTCTTTATGTAGTTATAGTTAGAGTTTCAGTTGTAGATATAGTTGTAGATGTAGATGTAGTTATTGATGTTATTTGCTATGTAGATTATGTATTTGTAATTGTAGTTCTAGGTGTAGTTTCAATGTAAGTTGCAGTTGTAAATGTAGATGTAGTTGGCGTTAAAGAAGTTGTATAGGTCTATGTATTTATACCTCTATTTGTCAGTTGTCTCTCTTTATGTAGTTATTTTTCAAGTTGCAGTTGTAGATATAGTTGCAGATGTTGATGTAGTTATTGATGTTATTTGCTATGTAGATTTTGCATTTGCAATTGTAGTTCTAGGTGTAGTTTCAATGTAAGTTGCAGTTGTAAATGTAGATGTAGTTGGCGTTAAAGAAGTTGTATAGGTCTATGTAGTTGTACCTCTATTTGCAGTTATATCTCTTTATGTAGTTATAGTTCAATTTGCAGTTGTAGATATAGTTGCAGATGTTGATGAAGTTATTGATGTTATTTGCTATGTAGATTTTGTATTTGCAATTGTAGTTCTAGGTGTAGTGTAAATGTAAGTTCCAGTTGTAAATGTAGATGTAGTTGCCGTTATAGAAGTTGTATAGGTCTATGTAGTTGTACCTCTATTTGCAGTCATATCTCTTTATGTAGTTATCGTTCAAGTTGCAGTATTAGATATAGTTGCAGATGTAGATGTTTTATTGATGTTATTTGCTATGTAGATTTTGTATTTGCAATTGTAGTTCTAGGTGTAGTTTAAATGTAAGTTGCACTTTTAAATGTAGATGTAGTAGCCGTTATAGAAAGTTGTATATGTCTATGTAGTTGTACCTCTATTTGCAGTTATATCTCTTTATGTAGTTATAGTTCAAGTTTCAGTTGTATATATAGTTGCAGATGTAGATGTAGTTTTTGATGTTATTTGCTTTGTAGATTATGTATTTGTAATTGTAGTTCTATGTGTAGTTTAAAAGTAAGTTCCAGTTGTAAATGTAGATGTAGTTGCCGTTATAGAAGTTGTATAGGTCAATGTAATTGTACCTCTATTTATAGTTATATCTCTTTATGTCATTATCGTTCAAGTTGCACTATTAGATATATTTGCAGATGTAGATGTAGTTATTTATGTTATTTGCTATGTAGATTATGTTTTTGTTACTGTAGTTCTAGGTGTAGTTTAAATGTAAGTTGCTTTTGTAAATGTAGATGTAGTTGGCGTTATAGAAGTTGTATAGGTTGATGTATTTGTAGCTCTATTTGAAGTTATATCTCTTTATGTAGTTATAGTTAGAGTTTCAGTTGTAGATATAGTTGCAGATGTTGATGTAGTTATTGATGTTATTTGCTATGTAGATTTTGCATTTGCAATTGTAGTTCTAGGTGTAGTTTCAATGTAAGTTGCAGTTGTAAATGTAGATGTAGTTGGCGTTAAAGAAGTTGTATAGGTCTATGTAGTTGTACCTCTATTTGCAGTTATATCTCTTTATGTAGTTATAGTTCAATTTGCAGTTGTAGATATAGTTGCAGATGTTGATGAAGTTATTGATGTTATTTGCTATGTAGATTTTGTATTTGCAATTGTAGTTCTAGGTGTAGTGTAAATGTAAGTTCCAGTTGTAAATGTAGATGTAGTTGCCGTTATAGAAGTTGTATAGGTTTATGTATTTGTAGCTCTATTTGAAGTTATATCTCTTTATGTAGTTATAGTTCAAGTTTCAGTTGTATATATAGTTGCAGATGTTGATGAAGTTATTGATGTTATTTGCTATGTAGATTTTGTATTTGCAATTGTAGTTCTAGGTGTAGTGTAAATGTAAGTTCCAGTTGTAAATGTAGATGTAGTTGCCGTTATAGAAGTTGTATAGGTCTATGTAGTTGTACCTCTATTTGCAGTCATATCTCTTTATGTAGTTATCGTTCAAGTTGCAGTATTAGATATAGTTGCAGATGTAGATGTTTTATTGATGTTATTTGCTATGTAGATTTTGTATTTGCAATTGTAGTTCTAGGTGTAGTTTAAATGTAAGTTGCACTTTTAAATGTAGATGTAGTAGCCGTTATAGAAAGTTGTATATGTCTATGTAGTTGTACCTCTATTTGCAGTTATATCTCTTTATGTAGTTATAGTTCAAGTTTCAGTTGTATATATAGTTGCAGATGTAGATGTAGTTTTTGATGTTATTTGCTTTGTAGATTATGTATTTGTAATTGTAGTTCTATGTGTAGTTTAAAAGTAAGTTCCAGTTGTAAATGTAGATGTAGTTGCCGTTATAGAAGTTGTATAGGTCAATGTAATTGTACCTCTATTTATAGTTATATCTCTTTATGTCATTATCGTTCAAGTTGCACTATTAGATATATTTGCAGATGTAGATGTAGTTATTTATGTTATTTGCTATGTAGATTATGTTTTTGTTACTGTAGTTCTAGGTGTAGTTTAAATGTAAGTTGCTTTTGTAAATGTAGATGTAGTTGGCGTTATAGAAGTTGTATAGGTTGATGTATTTGTAGCTCTATTTGAAGTTATATCTCTTTATGTAGTTATAGTTAGAGTTTCAGTTGTAGATATAGTTGTAGATGTAGATGTAGTTATTGATGTTATTTGCTATGTAGATTATGTATTTGTAATTGTAGTTCTAGGTGTAGTTTCAATGTAAGTTGCAGTTGTAAATGTAGATGTAGTTGGCGTTAAAGAAGTTGTATAGGTCTATGTATTTATACCTCTATTTGTCAGTTGTCTCTCTTTATGTAGTTATTTTTCAAGTTGCAGTTGTAGATATAGTTGCAGATGTTGATGTAGTTATTGATGTTATTTGCTATGTAGATTTTGCATTTGCAATTGTAGTTCTAGGTGTAGTTTCAATGTAAGTTGCAGTTGTAAATGTAGATGTAGTTGGCTTTAAAGAAGTTGTATAGGTCTATGTAGTTGTACCTCTATTTGCAGTTATATCTCTTTATGTAGTTATAGTTCAATTTGCAGTTGTAGATATAGTTGCAGATGTTGATGAAGTTATTGATGTTATTTGCTATGTAGATTTTGTATTTGCAATTGTAGTTCTAGGTGTAGTGTAAATGTAAGTTCCAGTTGTAAATGTAGATGTAGTTGCCGTTATAGAAGTTGTATAGGTCTATGTAGTTGTACCTCTATTTGCAGTCATATCTCTTTATGTAGTTATCGTTCAAGTTGCAGTATTAGATATAGTTGCAGATGTTGATGAAGTTATTGATGTTATTTGCTATGTAGATTTTGTATTTGCAATTGTAGTTCTAGGTGTAGTTTAAATGTAAGTTGCACTTTTAAATGTAGATGTAGTAGCCGTTATAGAAAGTTGTATATGTCTATGTAGTTGTACCTCTATTTGCAGTTATATCTCTTTATGTAGTTATAGTTCAAGTTTCAGTTGTATATATAGTTGCAGATGTAGATGTAGTTTTTGATGTTATTTGCTTTGTAGATTATGTATTTGTAATTGTAGTTCTATGTGTAGTATAAAAGTAAGTTCCAGTTGTAAATGTAGATGTAGTTGCCGTTATAGAAGTTGTATAGGTCAATGTAATTGTACCTCTATTTATAGTTATATCTCTTTATGTCATTATCGTTCAAGTTGCACTATTAGATATAGTTGCAGATGTAGATGTAGTTATTTATGTTATTTGCTATGTAGATTATGTTTTTGTTACTGTAGTTCTAGGTGTAGTTTAAATGTAAGTTGCTTTTGTAAATGTAGATGTAGTTGGCGTTATAGAAGTTGTATAGGTTTATGTATTTGTAGCTCTATTTGAAGTTATATCTCTTTATGTAGTTATAGTTAGAGTTTCAGTTGTAGATATAGTTGTAGATGTAGATGTAGTTATTGATGTTATTTGCTATGTAGATTATGTATTTGTAATTGTAGTTCTAGGTGTAGTTTCAATGTAAGTTGCAGTTGTAAATGTAGATGTAGTTGGCGTTAAAGAAGTTGTATAGGTCTATGTATTTATACCTCTATTTGTCAGTTGTCTCTCTTTATGTAGTTATTTTTCAAGTTGCAGTTGTAGATATAGTTGCAGATGTTGATGTAGTTATTGATGTTATTTGCTATGTAGATTTTGCATTTGCAATTGTAGTTCTAGGTGTAGTTTCAATGTAAGTTGCAGTTGTAAATGTAGATGTAGTTGGCGTTAAAGAAGTTGTATAGGTCTATGTAGTTGTACCTCTATTTGCAGTTATATCTCTTTATGTAGTTATAGTTCAATTTGCAGTTGTAGATATAGTTGCAGATGTTGATGAAGTTATTGATGTTATTTGCTATGTAGATTTTGTATTTGCAATTGTAGTTCTAGGTGTAGTGTAAATGTAAGTTCCAGTTGTAAATGTAGATGTAGTTGCCGTTATAGAAGTTGTATAGGTCTATGTAGTTGTACCTCTATTTGCAGTCATATCTCTTTATGTAGTTATCGTTCAAGTTGCAGTATTAGATATAGTTGCAGATGTAGATGTTTTATTGATGTTATTTGCTATGTAGATTTTGTATTTGCAATTGTAGTTCTAGGTGTAGTTTAAATGTAAGTTGCACTTTTAAATGTAGATGTAGTAGCCGTTATAGAAAGTTGTATATGTCTATGTAGTTGTACCTCTATTTGCAGTTATATCTCTTTATGTAGTTATAGTTCAAGTTTCAGTTGTATATATAGTTGCAGATGTAGATGTAGTTTTTGATGTTATTTGCTTTGTAGATTATGTATTTGTAATTGTAGTTCTATGTGTAGTTTAAAAGTAAGTTCCAGTTGTAAATGTAGATGTAGTTGCCGTTATAGAAGTTGTATAGGTCAATGTAATTGTACCTCTATTTATAGTTATATCTCTTTATGTCATTATCGTTCAAGTTGCACTATTAGATATATTTGCAGATGTAGATGTAGTTATTTATGTTATTTGCTATGTAGATTATGTTTTTGTTACTGTAGTTCTAGGTGTAGTTTAAATGTAAGTTGCTTTTGTAAATGTAGATGTAGTTGGCGTTATAGAAGTTGTATAGGTTGATGTATTTGTAGCTCTATTTGAAGTTATATCTCTTTATGTAGTTATAGTTAGAGTTTCAGTTGTAGATATAGTTGTAGATGTAGATGTAGTTATTGATGTTATTTGCTATGTAGATTATGTATTTGTAATTGTAGTTCTAGGTGTAGTTTCAATGTAAGTTGCAGTTGTAAATGTAGATGTAGTTGGCGTTAAAGAAGTTGTATAGGTCTATGTATTTATACCTCTATTTGCAGTTATATCTCTTTATGTAGTTATAGTTCAATTTGCAGTTGTAGATATAGTTGCAGATGTTGATGAAGTTATTGATGTTATTTGCTATGTAGATTTTGTATTTGCAATTGTAGTTCTAGGTGTAGTGTAAATGTAAGTTCCAGTTGTAAATGTAGATGTAGTTGCCGTTATAGAAGTTGTATAGGTCTATGTAGTTGTACCTCTATTTGCAGTCATATCTCTTTATGTAGTTATCGTTCAAGTTGCAGTATTAGATATAGTTGCAGATGTTGATGAAGTTATTGATGTTATTTGCTATGTAGATTTTGTATTTGCAATTGTAGTTCTAGGTGTAGTTTAAATGTAAGTTGCACTTTTAAATGTAGATGTAGTAGCCGTTATAGAAAGTTGTATATGTCTATGTAGTTGTACCTCTATTTGCAGTTATATCTCTTTATGTAGTTATAGTTCAAGTTTCAGTTGTATATATAGTTGCAGATGTAGATGTAGTTTTTGATGTTATTTGCTTTGTAGATTATGTATTTGTAATTGTAGTTCTATGTGTAGTTTAAAAGTAAGTTCCAGTTGTAAATGTAGATGTAGTTGCCGTTATAGAAGTTGTATAGGTCAATGTAATTGTACCTCTATTTATAGTTATATCTCTTTATGTCATTATCGTTCAAGTTGCACTATTAGATATAGTTGCAGATGTAGATGTAGTTATTTATGTTATTTGCTATGTAGATTATGTTTTTGTAACTGTAGTTGTAGGTGTAGTTTAAATGTAAGTTGCTTTTGTAAATGTAGATGTAGTTGGCGTTATAGAAGTTGTATAGGTTTATGTATTTGTAGCTCTATTTGAAGTTATATCTCTTTATGTAGTTATAGTTCAAGTTTCAGTTGTATATATAGTTGCAGATGTTGATGAAGTTATTGATGTTATTTGCTATGTAGATTTTGTATTTGCAATTGTAGTTCTAGGTGTAGTGTAAATGTAAGTTCCAGTTGTAAATGTAGATGTAGTTGCCGTTATAGAAGTTGTATAGGTCTATGTAGTTGTACCTCTATTTGCAGTCATATCTCTTTATGTAGTTATCGTTCAAGTTGCAGTATTAGATATAGTTGCAGATGTAGATGTTTTATTGATGTTATTTGCTATGTAGATTTTGTATTTGCAATTGTAGTTCTAGGTGTAGTTTAAATGTAAGTTGCACTTTTAAATGTAGATGTAGTAGCCGTTATAGAAAGTTGTATATGTCTATGTAGTTGTACCTCTATTTGCAGTTATATCTCTTTATGTAGTTATAGTTCAAGTTTCAGTTGTATATATAGTTGCAGATGTAGATGTAGTTTTTGATGTTATTTGCTTTGTAGATTATGTATTTGTAATTGTAGTTCTATGTGTAGTTTAAAAGTAAGTTCCAGTTGTAAATGTAGATGTAGTTGCCGTTATAGAAGTTGTATAGGTCAATGTAATTGTACCTCTATTTATAGTTATATCTCTTTATGTCATTATCGTTCAAGTTGCACTATTAGATATATTTGCAGATGTAGATGTAGTTATTTATGTTATTTGCTATGTAGATTATGTTTTTGTTACTGTAGTTCTAGGTGTAGTTTAAATGTAAGTTGCTTTTGTAAATGTAGATGTAGTTGGCGTTATAGAAGTTGTATAGGTTGATGTATTTGTAGCTCTATTTGAAGTTATATCTCTTTATGTAGTTATAGTTAGAGTTTCAGTTGTAGATATAGTTGTAGATGTAGATGTAGTTATTGATGTTATTTGCTATGTAGATTATGTATTTGTAATTGTAGTTCTAGGTGTAGTTTCAATGTAAGTTGCAGTTGTAAATGTAGATGTAGTTGGCGTTAAAGAAGTTGTATAGGTCTATGTATTTATACCTCTATTTGTCAGTTGTCTCTCTTTATGTAGTTATTTTTCAAGTTGCAGTTGTAGATATAGTTGCAGATGTTGATGTAGTTATTGATGTTATTTGCTATGTAGATTTTGCATTTGCAATTGTAGTTCTAGGTGTAGTTTCAATGTAAGTTGCAGTTGTAAATGTAGATGTAGTTGGCGTTAAAGAAGTTGTATAGGTCTATGTAGTTGTACCTCTATTTGCAGTTATATCTCTTTATGTAGTTATAGTTCAATTTGCAGTTGTAGATATAGTTGCAGATGTTGATGAAGTTATTGATGTTATTTGCTATGTAGATTTTGTATTTGCAATTGTAGTTCTAGGTGTAGTGTAAATGTAAGTTCCAGTTGTAAATGTAGATGTAGTTGCCGTTATAGAAGTTGTATAGGTCTATGTAGTTGTACCTCTATTTGCAGTCATATCTCTTTATGTAGTTATCGTTCAAGTTGCAGTATTAGATATAGTTGCAGATGTTGATGAAGTTATTGATGTTATTTGCTATGTAGATTTTGTATTTGCAATTGTAGTTCTAGGTGTAGTTTAAATGTAAGTTGCACTTTTAAATGTAGATGTAGTAGCCGTTATAGAAAGTTGTATATGTCTATGTAGTTGTACCTCTATTTGCAGTTATATCTCTTTATGTAGTTATAGTTCAAGTTTCAGTTGTATATATAGTTGCAGATGTAGATGTAGTTTTTGATGTTATTTGCTTTGTAGATTATGTATTTGTAATTGTAGTTCTATGTGTAGTATAAAAGTAAGTTCCAGTTGTAAATGTAGATGTAGTTGCCGTTATAGAAGTTGTATAGGTCAATGTAATTGTACCTCTATTTATAGTTATATCTCTTTATGTCATTATCGTTCAAGTTGCACTATTAGATATAGTTGCAGATGTAGATGTAGTTATTTATGTTATTTGCTATGTAGATTATGTTTTTGTTACTGTAGTTCTAGGTGTAGTTTAAATGTAAGTTGCTTTTGTAAATGTAGATGTAGTTGGCGTTATAGAAGTTGTATAGGTTTATGTATTTGTAGCTCTATTTGAAGTTATATCTCTTTATGTAGTTATAGTTAGAGTTTCAGTTGTAGATATAGTTGTAGATGTAGATGTAGTTATTGATGTTATTTGCTATGTAGATTATGTATTTGTAATTGTAGTTCTAGGTGTAGTTTCAATGTAAGTTCCAGTTGTAAATGTAGATGTAGTTGGCGTTAAAGAAGTTGTATAGGTCTATGTATTTATACCTCTATTTGTCAGTTGTCTCTCTTTATGTAGTTATTTTTCAAGTTGCAGTTGTAGATATAGTTGCAGATGTTGATGTAGTTATTGATGTTATTTGCTATGTAGATTTTGCATTTGCAATTGTAGTTCTAGGTGTAGTTTCAATGTAAGTTGCAGTTGTAAATGTAGATGTAGTTGGCGTTAAAGAAGTTGTATAGGTCTATGTAGTTGTACCTCTATTTGCAGTTATATCTCTTTATGTAGTTATAGTTCAATTTGCAGTTGTAGATATAGTTGCAGATGTTGATGAAGTTATTGATGTTATTTGCTATGTAGATTTTGTATTTGCAATTGTAGTTCTAGGTGTAGTGTAAATGTAAGTTCCAGTTGTAAATGTAGATGTAGTTGCCGTTATAGAAGTTGTATAGGTCTATGTAGTTGTACCTCTATTTGCAGTCATATCTCTTTATGTAGTTATCGTTCAAGTTGCAGTATTAGATATAGTTGCAGATGTAGATGTTTTATTGATGTTATTTGCTATGTAGATTTTGTATTTGCAATTGTAGTTCTAGGTGTAGTTTAAATGTAAGTTGCACTTTTAAATGTAGATGTAGTAGCCGTTATAGAAAGTTGTATATGTCTATGTAGTTGTACCTCTATTTGCAGTTATATCTCTTTATGTAGTTATAGTTCAAGTTTCAGTTGTATATATAGTTGCAGATGTAGATGTAGTTTTTGATGTTATTTGCTTTGTAGATTATGTATTTGTAATTGTAGTTCTATGTGTAGTTTAAAAGTAAGTTCCAGTTGTAAATGTAGATGTAGTTGCCGTTATAGAAGTTGTATAGGTCAATGTAATTGTACCTCTATTTATAGTTATATCTCTTTATGTCATTATCGTTCAAGTTGCACTATTAGATATATTTGCAGATGTAGATGTAGTTATTTATGTTATTTGCTATGTAGATTATGTTTTTGTTACTGTAGTTCTAGGTGTAGTTTAAATGTAAGTTGCTTTTGTAAATGTAGATGTAGTTGGCGTTATAGAAGTTGTATAGGTTGATGTATTTGTAGCTCTATTTGAAGTTATATCTCTTTATGTAGTTATAGTTAGAGTTTCAGTTGTAGATATAGTTGTAGATGTAGATGTAGTTATTGATGTTATTTGCTATGTAGATTATGTATTTGTAATTGTAGTTCTAGGTGTAGTTTCAATGTAAGTTGCAGTTGTAAATGTAGATGTAGTTGGCGTTAAAGAAGTTGTATAGGTCTATGTATTTATACCTCTATTTGTCAGTTGTCTCTCTTTATGTAGTTATTTTTCAAGTTGCAGTTGTAGATATAGTTGCAGATGTTGATGTAGTTATTGATGTTATTTGCTATGTAGATTTTGCATTTGCAATTGTAGTTCTAGGTGTAGTTTCAATGTAAGTTGCAGTTGTAAATGTAGATGTAGTTGGCGTTAAAGAAGTTGTATAGGTCTATGTAGTTGTACCTCTATTTGCAGTTATATCTCTTTATGTAGTTATAGTTCAATTTGCAGTTGTAGATATAGTTGCAGATGTTGATGAAGTTATTGATGTTATTTGCTATGTAGATTTTGTATTTGCAATTGTAGTTCTAGGTGTAGTGTAAATGTAAGTTCCAGTTGTAAATGTAGATGTAGTTGCCGTTATAGAAGTTGTATAGGTCTATGTAGTTGTACCTCTATTTGCAGTCATATCTCTTTATGTAGTTATCGTTCAAGTTGCAGTATTAGATATAGTTGCAGATGTAGATGTTTTATTGATGTTATTTGCTATGTAGATTTTGTATTTGCAATTGTAGTTCTAGGTGTAGTTTAAATGTAAGTTGCACTTTTAAATGTAGATGTAGTAGCCGTTATAGAAAGTTGTATATGTCTATGTAGTTGTACCTCTATTTGCAGTTATATCTCTTTATGTAGTTATAGTTCAAGTTTCAGTTGTATATATAGTTGCAGATGTAGATGTAGTTTTTGATGTTATTTGCTTTGTAGATTATGTATTTGTAATTGTAGTTCTATGTGTAGTTTAAAAGTAAGTTCCAGTTGTAAATGTAGATGTAGTTGCCGTTATAGAAGTTGTATAGGTCAATGTAATTGTACCTCTATTTATAGTTATATCTCTTTATGTCATTATCGTTCAAGTTGCACTATTAGATATATTTGCAGATGTAGATGTAGTTATTTATGTTATTTGCTATGTAGATTATGTTTTTGTTACTGTAGTTCTAGGTGTAGTTTAAATGTAAGTTGCTTTTGTAAATGTAGATGTAGTTGGCGTTATAGAAGTTGTATAGGTTGATGTATTTGTAGCTCTATTTGAAGTTATATCTCTTTATGTAGTTATAGTTAGAGTTTCAGTTGTAGATATAGTTGTAGATGTAGATGTAGTTATTGATGTTATTTGCTATGTAGATTATGTATTTGTAATTGTAGTTCTAGGTGTAGTTTCAATGTAAGTTGCAGTTGTAAATGTAGATGTAGTTGGCGTTAAAGAAGTTGTATAGGTCTATGTATTTATACCTCTATTTGTCAGTTGTCTCTCTTTATGTAGTTATTTTTCAAGTTGCAGTTGTAGATATAGTTGCAGATGTTGATGAAGTTATTGATGTTATTTGCTATGTAGATTTTGCATTTGCAATTGTAGTTCTAGGTGTAGTTTCAATGTAAGTTGCAGTTGTAAATGTAGATGTAGTTGGCGTTAAAGAAGTTGTATAGGTCTATGTAGTTGTACCTCTATTTGCAGTTATATCTCTTTATGTAGTTATAGTTCAATTTGCAGTTGTAGATATAGTTGCAGATGTTGATGAAGTTATTGATGTTATTTGCTATGTAGATTTTGTATTTGCAATTGTAGTTCTAGGTGTAGTGTAAATGTAAGTTCCAGTTGTAAATGTAGATGTAGTTGCCGTTATAGAAGTTGTATAGGTCTATGTAGTTGTACCTCTATTTGCAGTCATATCTCTTTATGTAGTTATCGTTCAAGTTGCAGTATTAGATATAGTTGCAGATGTTGATGAAGTTATTGATGTTATTTGCTATGTAGATTTTGTATTTGCAATTGTAGTTCTAGGTGTAGTTTAAATGTAAGTTGCACTTTTAAATGTAGATGTAGTAGCCGTTATAGAAAGTTGTATATGTCTATGTAGTTGTACCTCTATTTGCAGTTATATCTCTTTATGTAGTTATAGTTCAAGTTTCAGTTGTATATATAGTTGCAGATGTAGATGTAGTTTTTGATGTTATTTGCTTTGTAGATTATGTATTTGTAATTGTAGTTCTATGTGTAGTTTAAAAGTAAGTTCCAGTTGTAAATGTAGATGTAGTTGCCGTTATAGAAGTTGTATAGGTCAATGTAATTGTACCTCTATTTATAGTTATATCTCTTTATGTCATTATCGTTCAAGTTGCACTATTAGATATAGTTGCAGATGTAGATGTAGTTATTTATGTTATTTGCTATGTAGATTATGTTTTTGTAACTGTAGTTGTAGGTGTAGTTTAAATGTAAGTTGCTTTTGTAAATGTAGATGTAGTTGGCGTTATAGAAGTTGTATAGGTTTATGTATTTGTAGCTCTATTTGAAGTTATATCTCTTTATGTAGTTATAGTTAGAGTTTCAGTTGTAGATATAGTTGTAGATGTAGATGTAGTTATTGATGTTATTTGCTATGTAGATTATGTATTTGTAATTGTAGTTCTAGGTGTAGTTTCAATGTAAGTTCCAGTTGTAAATGTAGATGTAGTTGGCGTTAAAGAAGTTGTATAGGTCTATGTATTTATACCTCTATTTGTCAGTTGTCTCTCTTTATGTAGTTATTTTTCAAGTTGCAGTTGTAGATATAGTTGCAGATGTTGATGTAGTTATTGATGTTATTTGCTATGTAGATTTTGCATTTGCAATTGTAGTTCTAGGTGTAGTTTCAATGTAAGTTGCAGTTGTAAATGTAGATGTAGTTGGCGTTAAAGAAGTTGTATAGGTCTATGTAGTTGTACCTCTATTTGCAGTTATATCTCTTTATGTAGTTATAGTTCAATTTGCAGTTGTAGATATAGTTGCAGATGTTGATGAAGTTATTGATGTTATTTGCTATGTAGATTTTGTATTTGCAATTGTAGTTCTAGGTGTAGTGTAAATGTAAGTTCCAGTTGTAAATGTAGATGTAGTTGCCGTTATAGAAGTTGTATAGGTCTATGTAGTTGTACCTCTATTTGCAGTCATATCTCTTTATGTAGTTATCGTTCAAGTTGCAGTATTAGATATAGTTGCAGATGTAGATGTTTTATTGATGTTATTTGCTATGTAGATTTTGTATTTGCAATTGTAGTTCTAGGTGTAGTTTAAATGTAAGTTGCACTTTTAAATGTAGATGTAGTAGCCGTTATAGAAAGTTGTATATGTCTATGTAGTTGTACCTCTATTTGCAGTTATATCTCTTTATGTAGTTATAGTTCAAGTTTCAGTTGTATATATAGTTGCAGATGTAGATGTAGTTTTTGATGTTATTTGCTTTGTAGATTATGTATTTGTAATTGTAGTTCTATGTGTAGTTTAAAAGTAAGTTCCAGTTGTAAATGTAGATGTAGTTGCCGTTATAGAAGTTGTATAGGTCAATGTAATTGTACCTCTATTTATAGTTATATCTCTTTATGTCATTATCGTTCAAGTTGCACTATTAGATATATTTGCAGATGTAGATGTAGTTATTTATGTTATTTGCTATGTAGATTATGTTTTTGTTACTGTAGTTCTAGGTGTAGTTTAAATGTAAGTTGCTTTTGTAAATGTAGATGTAGTTGGCGTTATAGAAGTTGTATAGGTTGATGTATTTGTAGCTCTATTTGAAGTTATATCTCTTTATGTAGTTATAGTTAGAGTTTCAGTTGTAGATATAGTTGTAGATGTAGATGTAGTTATTGATGTTATTTGCTATGTAGATTATGTATTTGTAATTGTAGTTCTAGGTGTAGTTTCAATGTAAGTTGCAGTTGTAAATGTAGATGTAGTTGGCGTTAAAGAAGTTGTATAGGTCTATGTATTTATACCTCTATTTGTCAGTTGTCTCTCTTTATGTAGTTATTTTTCAAGTTGCAGTTGTAGATATAGTTGCAGATGTTGATGTAGTTATTGATGTTATTTGCTATGTAGATTTTGCATTTGCAATTGTAGTTCTAGGTGTAGTTTCAATGTAAGTTGCAGTTGTAAATGTAGATGTAGTTGGCGTTAAAGAAGTTGTATAGGTCTATGTAGTTGTACCTCTATTTGCAGTTATATCTCTTTATGTAGTTATAGTTCAATTTGCAGTTGTAGATATAGTTGCAGATGTTGATGAAGTTATTGATGTTATTTGCTATGTAGATTTTGTATTTGCAATTGTAGTTCTAGGTGTAGTGTAAATGTAAGTTCCAGTTGTAAATGTAGATGTAGTTGCCGTTATAGAAGTTGTATAGGTCTATGTAGTTGTACCTCTATTTGCAGTCATATCTCTTTATGTAGTTATCGTTCAAGTTGCAGTATTAGATATAGTTGCAGATGTAGATGTTTTATTGATGTTATTTGCTATGTAGATTTTGTATTTGCAATTGTAGTTCTAGGTGTAGTTTAAATGTAAGTTGCACTTTTAAATGTAGATGTAGTAGCCGTTATAGAAAGTTGTATATGTCTATGTAGTTGTACCTCTATTTGCAGTTATATCTCTTTATGTAGTTATAGTTCAAGTTTCAGTTGTATATATAGTTGCAGATGTAGATGTAGTTTTTGATGTTATTTGCTTTGTAGATTATGTATTTGTAATTGTAGTTCTATGTGTAGTTTAAAAGTAAGTTCCAGTTGTAAATGTAGATGTAGTTGCCGTTATAGAAGTTGTATAGGTCAATGTAATTGTACCTCTATTTATAGTTATATCTCTTTATGTCATTATCGTTCAAGTTGCACTATTAGATATATTTGCAGATGTAGATGTAGTTATTTATGTTATTTGCTATGTAGATTATGTTTTTGTTACTGTAGTTCTAGGTGTAGTTTAAATGTAAGTTGCTTTTGTAAATGTAGATGTAGTTGGCGTTATAGAAGTTGTATAGGTTGATGTATTTGTAGCTCTATTTGAAGTTATATCTCTTTATGTAGTTATAGTTAGAGTTTCAGTTGTAGATATAGTTGTAGATGTAGATGTAGTTATTGATGTTATTTGCTATGTAGATTATGTATTTGTAATTGTAGTTCTAGGTGTAGTTTCAATGTAAGTTGCAGTTGTAAATGTAGATGTAGTTGGCGTTAAAGAAGTTGTATAGGTCTATGTATTTATACCTCTATTTGTCAGTTGTCTCTCTTTATGTAGTTATTTTTCAAGTTGCAGTTGTAGATATAGTTGCAGATGTTGATGAAGTTATTGATGTTATTTGCTATGTAGATTTTGCATTTGCAATTGTAGTTCTAGGTGTAGTTTCAATGTAAGTTGCAGTTGTAAATGTAGATGTAGTTGGCGTTAAAGAAGTTGTATAGGTCTATGTAGTTGTACC
The DNA here is from genome assembly GCA_964017045.1 of Omphiscola glabra. Lineage (NCBI taxonomy): Eukaryota > Metazoa > Mollusca > Gastropoda > Lymnaeidae > Omphiscola > Omphiscola glabra. Next base: position 30,986,060 of record OZ024805.1, read on the forward strand.
TCTATTTGCAGTTATATCTCTTTATGTAGTTATAGTTCAATTTGCAGTTGTAGATATAGTTGCAGATGTTGATGAAGTTATTGATGTTATTTGCTATGTAGATTTTGTATTTGCAATTGTAGTTCTAGGTGTAGTGTAAATGTAAGTTCCAGTTGTAAATGTAGATGTAGTTGCCGTTATAGAAGTTGTATAGGTCTATGTAGTTGTACCTCTATTTGCAGTCATATCTCTTTATGTAGTTATCGTTCAAGTTGCAGTATTAGATATAGTTGCAGATGTTGATGAAGTTATTGATGTTATTTGCTATGTAGATTTTGTATTTGCAATTGTAGTTCTAGGTGTAGTTTAAATGTAAGTTGCACTTTTAAATGTAGATGTAGTAGCCGTTATAGAAAGTTGTATATGTCTATGTAGTTGTACCTCTATTTGCAGTTATATCTCTTTATGTAGTTATAGTTCAAGTTTCAGTTGTATATATAGTTGCAGATGTAGATGTAGTTTTTGATGTTATTTGCTTTGTAGATTATGTATTTGTAATTGTAGTTCTATGTGTAGTTTAAAAGTAAGTTCCAGTTGTAAATGTAGATGTAGTTGCCGTTATAGAAGTTGTATAGGTCAATGTAATTGTACCTCTATTTATAGTTATATCTCTTTATGTCATTATCGTTCAAGTTGCACTATTAGATATAGTTGCAGATGTAGATGTAGTTATTTATGTTATTTGCTATGTAGATTATGTTTTTGTAACTGTAGTTGTAGGTGTAGTTTAAATGTAAGTTGCTTTTGTAAATGTAGATGTAGTTGGCGTTATAGAAGTTGTATAGGTTTATGTATTTGTAGCTCTATTTGAAGTTATATCTCTTTATGTAGTTATAGTTAGAGTTTCAGTTGTAGATATAGTTGTAGATGTAGATGTAGTTATTGATGTTATTTGCTATGTAGATTATGTATTTGTAATTGTAGTTCTAGGTGTAGTTTCAATGTAAGTTGCAGTTGTAAATGTAGATGTAGTTGGCGTTAAAGAAGTTGTATAGGTCTATGTATTTATACCTCTATTTGTCAGTTGTCTCTCTTTATGTAGTTATTTTTCAAGTTGCAGTTGTAGATATAGTTGCAGATGTAGATGTAGTTATTGATGTTATTTGCTATGTAGATTTTGTATTTGCAATTGTAGTTCTAGGTGTAGTGTAAATGTAAGTTCCAGTTGTAAATGTAGATGTAGTTGCCGTTATAGAAGTTGTATAGGTCTATGTAGTTGTACCTCTATTTGCAGTCATATCTCTTTATGTAGTTATCGTTCAAGTTGCAGTATTAGATATAGTTGCAGATGTAGATGTTTTATTGATGTTATTTGCTATGTAGATTTTGTATTTGCAATTGTAGTTCTAGGTGTAGTTTAAATGTAAGTTGCACTTTTAAATGTAGATGTAGTAGCCGTTATAGAAAGTTGTATATGTCTATGTAGTTGTACCTCTATTTGCAGTTATATCTCTTTATGTAGTTATAGTTCAAGTTTCAGTTGTATATATAGTTGCAGATGTAGATGTAGTTTTTGATGTTATTTGCTTTGTAGATTATGTATTTGTAATTGTAGTTCTATGTGTAGTTTAAAAGTAAGTTCCAGTTGTAAATGTAGATGTAGTTGCCGTTATAGAAGTTGTATAGGTCAATGTAATTGTACCTCTATTTATAGTTATATCTCTTTATGTCATTATCGTTCAAGTTGCACTATTAGATATATTTGCAGATGTAGATGTAGTTATTTATGTTATTTGCTATGTAGATTATGTTTTTGTTACTGTAGTTCTAGGTGTAGTTTAAATGTAAGTTGCTTTTGTAAATGTAGATGTAGTTGGCGTTATAGAAGTTGTATAGGTTGATGTATTTGTAGCTCTATTTGAAGTTATATCTCTTTATGTAGTTATAGTTAGAGTTTCAGTTGTAGATATAGTTGTAGATGTAGATGTAGTTATTGATGTTATTTGCTATGTAGATTATGTATTTGTAATTGTAGTTCTAGGTGTAGTTTCAATGTAAGTTGCAGTTGTAAATGTAGATGTAGTTGGCGTTAAAGAAGTTGTATAGGTCTATGTATTTATACCTCTATTTGTCAGTTGTCTCTCTTTATGTAGTTATTTTTCAAGTTGCAGTTGTAGATATAGTTGCAGATGTTGATGTAGTTATTGATGTTATTTGCTATGTAGATTTTGCATTTGCAATTGTAGTTCTAGGTGTAGTTTCAATGTAAGTTGCAGTTGTAAATGTAGATGTAGTTGGCGTTAAAGAAGTTGTATAGGTCTATGTAGTTGTACCTCTATTTGCAGTTATATCTCTTTATGTAGTTATAGTTCAATTTGCAGTTGTAGATATAGTTGCAGATGTTGATGAAGTTATTGATGTTATTTGCTATGTAGATTTTGTATTTGCAATTGTAGTTCTAGGTGTAGTGTAAATGTAAGTTCCAGTTGTAAATGTAGATGTAGTTGCCGTTATAGAAGTTGTATAGGTCTATGTAGTTGTACCTCTATTTGCAGTCATATCTCTTTATGTAGTTATCGTTCAAGTTGCAGTATTAGATATAGTTGCAGATGTTGATGAAGTTATTGATGTTATTTGCTATGTAGATTTTGTATTTGCAATTGTAGTTCTAGGTGTAGTTTAAATGTAAGTTGCACTTTTAAATGTAGATGTAGTAGCCGTTATAGAAAGTTGTATATGTCTATGTAGTTGTACCTCTATTTGCAGTTATATCTCTTTATGTAGTTATAGTTCAAGTTTCAGTTGTATATATAGTTGCAGATGTAGATGTAGTTTTTGATGTTATTTGCTTTGTAGATTATGTATTTGTAATTGTAGTTCTATGTGTAGTATAAAAGTAAGTTCCAGTTGTAAATGTAGATGTAGTTGCCGTTATAGAAGTTGTATAGGTCAATGTAATTGTACCTCTATTTATAGTTATATCTCTTTATGTCATTATCGTTCAAGTTGCACTATTAGATATAGTTGCAGATGTAGATGTAGTTATTTATGTTATTTGCTATGTAGATTATGTTTTTGTTACTGTAGTTCTAGGTGTAGTTTAAATGTAAGTTGCTTTTGTAAATGTAGATGTAGTTGGCGTTATAGAAGTTGTATAGGTTTATGTATTTGTAGCTCTATTTGAAGTTATATCTCTTTATGTAGTTATAGTTAGAGTTTCAGTTGTAGATATAGTTGTAGATGTAGATGTAGTTATTGATGTTATTTGCTATGTAGATTATGTATTTGTAATTGTAGTTCTAGGTGTAGTTTCAATGTAAGTTGCAGTTGTAAATGTAGATGTAGTTGGCGTTAAAGAAGTTGTATAGGTCTATGTATTTATACCTCTATTTGTCAGTTGTCTCTCTTTATGTAGTTATTTTTCAAGTTGCAGTTGTAGATATAGTTGCAGATGTTGATGTAGTTATTGATGTTATTTGCTATGTAGATTTTGCATTTGCAATTGTAGTTCTAGGTGTAGTTTCAATGTAAGTTGCAGTTGTAAATGTAGATGTAGTTGGCGTTAAAGAAGTTGTATAGGTCTATGTAGTTGTACCTCTATTTGCAGTTATATCTCTTTATGTAGTTATAGTTCAATTTGCAGTTGTAGATATAGTTGCAGATGTTGATGAAGTTATTGATGTTATTTGCTATGTAGATTTTGTATTTGCAATTGTAGTTCTAGGTGTAGTGTAAATGTAAGTTCCAGTTGTAAATGTAGATGTAGTTGCCGTTATAGAAGTTGTATAGGTCTATGTAGTTGTACCTCTATTTGCAGTCATATCTCTTTATGTAGTTATCGTTCAAGTTGCAGTATTAGATATAGTTGCAGATGTAGATGTTTTATTGATGTTATTTGCTATGTAGATTTTGTATTTGCAATTGTAGTTCTAGGTGTAGTTTAAATGTAAGTTGCACTTTTAAATGTAGATGTAGTAGCCGTTATAGAAAGTTGTATATGTCTATGTAGTTGTACCTCTATTTGCAGTTATATCTCTTTATGTAGTTATAGTTCAAGTTTCAGTTGTATATATAGTTGCAGATGTAGATGTAGTTTTTGATGTTATTTGCTTTGTAGATTATGTATTTGTAATTGTAGTTCTATGTGTAGTTTAAAAGTAAGTTCCAGTTGTAAATGTAGATGTAGTTGCCGTTATAGAAGTTGTATAGGTCAATGTAATTGTACCTCTATTTATAGTTATATCTCTTTATGTCATTATCGTTCAAGTTGCACTATTAGATATATTTGCAGATGTAGATGTAGTTATTTATGTTATTTGCTATGTAGATTATGTTTTTGTTACTGTAGTTCTAGGTGTAGTTTAAATGTAAGTTGCTTTTGTAAATGTAGATGTAGTTGGCGTTATAGAAGTTGTATAGGTTGATGTATTTGTAGCTCTATTTGAAGTTATATCTCTTTATGTAGTTATAGTTAGAGTTTCAGTTGTAGATATAGTTGTAGATGTAGATGTAGTTATTGATGTTATTTGCTATGTAGATTATGTATTTGTAATTGTAGTTCTAGGTGTAGTTTCAATGTAAGTTGCAGTTGTAAATGTAGATGTAGTTGGCGTTAAAGAAGTTGTATAGGTCTATGTATTTATACCTCTATTTGTCAGTTGTCTCTCTTTATGTAGTTATTTTTCAAGTTGCAGTTGTAGATATAGTTGCAGATGTTGATGAAGTTATTGATGTTATTTGCTATGTAGATTTTGCATTTGCAATTGTAGTTCTAGGTGTAGTTTCAATGTAAGTTGCAGTTGTAAATGTAGATGTAGTTGGCGTTAAAGAAGTTGTATAGGTCTATGTAGTTGTACCTCTATTTGCAGTTATATCTCTTTATGTAGTTATAGTTCAATTTGCAGTTGTAGATATAGTTGCAGATGTTGATGAAGTTATTGATGTTATTTGCTATGTAGATTTTGTATTTGCAATTGTAGTTCTAGGTGTAGTGTAAATGTAAGTTCCAGTTGTAAATGTAGATGTAGTTGCCGTTATAGAAGTTGTATAGGTCTATGTAGTTGTACCTCTATTTGCAGTCATATCTCTTTATGTAGTTATCGTTCAAGTTGCAGTATTAGATATAGTTGCAGATGTTGATGAAGTTATTGATGTTATTTGCTATGTAGATTTTGTATTTGCAATTGTAGTTCTAGGTGTAGTTTAAATGTAAGTTGCACTTTTAAATGTAGATGTAGTAGCCGTTATAGAAAGTTGTATATGTCTATGTAGTTGTACCTCTATTTGCAGTTATATCTCTTTATGTAGTTATAGTTCAAGTTTCAGTTGTATATATAGTTGCAGATGTAGATGTAGTTTTTGATGTTATTTGCTTTGTAGATTATGTATTTGTAATTGTAGTTCTATGTGTAGTTTAAAAGTAAGTTCCAGTTGTAAATGTAGATGTAGTTGCCGTTATAGAAGTTGTATAGGTCAATGTAATTGTACCTCTATTTATAGTTATATCTCTTTATGTCATTATCGTTCAAGTTGCACTATTAGATATAGTTGCAGATGTAGATGTAGTTATTTATGTTATTTGCTATGTAGATTATGTTTTTGTAACTGTAGTTGTAGGTGTAGTTTAAATGTAAGTTGCTTTTGTAAATGTAGATGTAGTTGGCGTTATAGAAGTTGTATAGGTTTATGTATTTGTAGCTCTATTTGAAGTTATATCTCTTTATGTAGTTATAGTTAGAGTTTCAGTTGTAGATATAGTTGTAGATGTAGATGTAGTTATTGATGTTATTTGCTATGTAGATTATGTATTTGTAATTGTAGTTCTAGGTGTAGTTTCAATGTAAGTTGCAGTTGTAAATGTAGATGTAGTTGGCGTTAAAGAAGTTGTATAGGTCTATGTAGTTGTACCTCTATTTGCAGTTATATCTCTTTATGTAGTTATAGTTCAATTTGCAGTTGTAGATATAGTTGCAGATGTTGATGAAGTTATTGATGTTATTTGCTATGTAGATTTTGTATTTGCAATTGTAGTTCTAGGTGTAGTGTAAATGTAAGTTCCAGTTGTAAATGTAGATGTAGTTGCCGTTATAGAAGTTGTATAGGTCTATGTAGTTGTACCTCTATTTGCAGTCATATCTCTTTATGTAGTTATCGTTCAAGTTGCAGTATTAGATATAGTTGCAGATGTAGATGTTTTATTGATGTTATTTGCTATGTAGATTTTGTATTTGCAATTGTAGTTCTAGGTGTAGTTTAAATGTAAGTTGCACTTTTAAATGTAGATGTAGTAGCCGTTATAGAAAGTTGTATATGTCTATGTAGTTGTACCTCTATTTGCAGTTATATCTCTTTATGTAGTTATAGTTCAAGTTTCAGTTGTATATATAGTTGCAGATGTAGATGTAGTTTTTGATGTTATTTGCTTTGTAGATTATGTATTTGTAATTGTAGTTCTATGTGTAGTTTAAAAGTAAGTTCCAGTTGTAAATGTAGATGTAGTTGCCGTTATAGAAGTTGTATAGGTCAATGTAATTGTACCTCTATTTATAGTTATATCTCTTTATGTCATTATCGTTCAAGTTGCACTATTAGATATAGTTGCAGATGTAGATGTACTTATTTATGTTATTTGCTATGTAGATTATGTTTTTGTAACTGTAGTTGTAGGTGTAGTTTAAATGTAAGTTGCACTTTTAAATGTAGATGTAGTAGCCGTTATAGAAGTTGTATAGGTCTATGTAGTTGTACATCTATTTGCAGTTATCTCTCTTTATGTAGTTATAGTTCAAGTTGCAGTTGTAGATATAGTTGCAGATGTTGGTGAAGTTATTGATGTTATTTGCTATGTAGATTTTGTATTTGCAATTGTAGTTCTAGGGCTAGTTTCAATGTAAATTGCTTTTGTAAATGTAGATGTAGTTGGCGTTATAGAAGTTGTATAGGTTTATGTATTTGTAGCTCTATTTGAAGTTATATCTCTTTATGTAGTTATAGTTCATTTTGCAGTTGTAGATATAGTTGCAGATGTAGATGTAGTTATTGATGTTATTTGCTATGTAGATTATGTATTTGTAACTGTAGTTCTAGGTGTAGTTTAAATGTAAGTTGCAGTTGTAAATGTAGATGTAGTTTCCGTTATAGAAGTATTATAGGTCTATGTAGTTGTACCTCTATTTGCAGTTATATCTCTTTACGTAGTTATAGTTAAAGTTTAAGTTGTAGATATAGTTGCAGATGTAGATGTAGTTATTGATGTTATTTGCTATGTATATAATGTATTTGCAATTGTAGTTCTAGGTGTAGTTTAAATGTAAGTTGCTTTTGTAAATGTAGATGTAGTTGGCGTTATAGAAGTTGTATAGGTTGATGTATTTGTAGCTCTATTTGAAGTTATATCTCTTTATGTAGTTATAGTTAGAGTTTCAGTTGTAGATATAGTTGTAGATGTAGATGTAGTTATTGATGTTATTTGCTATGTAGATTATGTATTTGTAATTGTAGTTCTAGGTGTAGTTTCAATGTAAGTTGCAGTTGTAAATGTAGATGTAGTTGGCGTTAAAGAAGTTGTATAGGTCTATGTATTTATACCTCTATTTGTCAGTTGTCTCTCTTTATGTAGTTATTTTTCAAGTTGCAGTTGTAGATATAGTTGCAGATGTTGATGTAGTTATTGATGTTATTTGCTATGTAGATTTTGCATTTGCAATTGTAGTTCTAGGTGTAGTTTCAATGTAAGTTGCAGTTGTAAATGTAGATGTAGTTGGCGTTAAAGAAGTTGTATAGGTCTATGTAGTTGTACCTCTATTTGCAGTTATATCTCTTTATGTAGTTATAGTTCCATTTGCAGTTGTAGATATAGTTGCAGATGTTGATGAAGTTATTGATGTTATTTGCTATGTAGATTTTGTATTTGCAATTGTAGTTCTAGGTGTAGTGTAAATGTAAGTTCCAGTTGTAAATGTAGATGTAGTTGCCGTTATAGAAGTTGTATAGGTCTATGTAGTTGTACCTCTATTTGCAGTCATATCTCTTTATGTAGTTATCGTTCAAGTTGCAGTATTAGATATAGTTGCAGATGTTGATGAAGTTATTGATGTTATTTGCTATGTAGATTTTGTATTTGCAATTGTAGTTCTAGGTGTAGTTTAAATGTAAGTTGCACTTTTAAATGTAGATGTAGTAGCCGTTATAGAAAGTTGTATATGTCTATGTAGTTGTACCTCTATTTGCAGTTATATCTCTTTATGTAGTTATAGTTCAAGTTTCAGTTGTATATATAGTTGCAGATGTAGATGTAGTTTTTGATGTTATTTGCTTTGTAGATTATGTATTTGTAATTGTAGTTCTATGTGTAGTATAAAAGTAAGTTCCAGTTGTAAATGTAGATGTAGTTGCCGTTATAGAAGTTGTATAGGTCAATGTAATTGTACCTCTATTTATAGTTATATCTCTTTATGTCATTATCGTTCAAGTTGCACTATTAGATATAGTTGCAGATGTAGATGTAGTTATTTATGTTATTTGCTATGTAGATTATGTTTTTGTTACTGTAGTTCTAGGTGTAGTTTAAATGTAAGTTGCTTTTGTAAATGTAGATGTAGTTGGCGTTATAGAAGTTGTATAGGTTTATGTATTTGTAGCTCTATTTGAAGTTATATCTCTTTATGTAGTTATAGTTAGAGTTTCAGTTGTAGATATAGTTGTAGATGTAGATGTAGTTATTGATGTTATTTGCTATGTAGATTATGTATTTGTAATTGTAGTTCTAGGTGTAGTTTCAATGTAAGTTGCAGTTGTAAATGTAGATGTAGTTGGCGTTAAAGAAGTTGTATAGGTCTATGTATTTATACCTCTATTTGTCAGTTGTCTCTCTTTATGTAGTTATTTTTCAAGTTGCAGTTGTAGATATAGTTGCAGATGTTGATGTAGTTATTGATGTTATTTGCTATGTAGATTTTGCATTTGCAATTGTAGTTCTAGGTGTAGTTTCAATGTAAGTTGCAGTTGTAAATGTAGATGTAGTTGGCGTTAAAGAAGTTGTATAGGTCTATGTAGTTGTACCTCTATTTGCAGTTATATCTCTTTATGTAGTTATAGTTCAATTTGCAGTTGTAGATATAGTTGCAGATGTTGATGAAGTTATTGATGTTATTTGCTATGTAGATTTTGTATTTGCAATTGTAGTTCTAGGTGTAGTGTAAATGTAAGTTCCAGTTGTAAATGTAGATGTAGTTGCCGTTATAGAAGTTGTATAGGTCTATGTAGTTGTACCTCTATTTGCAGTCATATCTCTTTATGTAGTTATCGTTCAAGTTGCAGTATTAGATATAGTTGCAGATGTAGATGTTTTATTGATGTTATTTGCTATGTAGATTTTGTATTTGCAATTGTAGTTCTAGGTGTAGTTTAAATGTAAGTTGCACTTTTAAATGTAGATGTAGTAGCCGTTATAGAAAGTTGTATATGTCTATGTAGTTGTACCTCTATTTGCAGTTATATCTCTTTATGTAGTTATAGTTCAAGTTTCAGTTGTATATATAGTTGCAGATGTAGATGTAGTTTTTGATGTTATTTGCTTTGTAGATTATGTATTTGTAATTGTAGTTCTATGTGTAGTTTAAAAGTAAGTTCCAGTTGTAAATGTAGATGTAGTTGCCGTTATAGAAGTTGTATAGGTCAATGTAATTGTACCTCTATTTATAGTTATATCTCTTTATGTCATTATCGTTCAAGTTGCACTATTAGATATATTTGCAGATGTAGATGTAGTTATTTATGTTATTTGCTATGTAGATTATGTTTTTGTTACTGTAGTTCTAGGTGTAGTTTAAATGTAAGTTGCTTTTGTAAATGTAGATGTAGTTGGCGTTATAGAAGTTGTATAGGTTGATGTATTTGTAGCTCTATTTGAAGTTATATCTCTTTATGTAGTTATAGTTAGAGTTTCAGTTGTAGATATAGTTGTAGATGTAGATGTAGTTATTGATGTTATTTGCTATGTAGATTATGTATTTGTAATTGTAGTTCTAGGTGTAGTTTCAATGTAAGTTGCAGTTGTAAATGTAGATGTAGTTGGCGTTAAAGAAGTTGTATAGGTCTATGTATTTATACCTCTATTTGTCAGTTGTCTCTCTTTATGTAGTTATTTTTCAAGTTGCAGTTGTAGATATAGTTGCAGATGTTGATGAAGTTATTGATGTTATTTGCTATGTAGATTTTGCATTTGCAATTGTAGTTCTAGGTGTAGTTTCAATGTAAGTTGCAGTTGTAAATGTAGATGTAGTTGGCGTTAAAGAAGTTGTATAGGTCTATGTAGTTGTACCTCTATTTGCAGTTATATCTCTTTATGTAGTTATAGTTCAATTTGCAGTTGTAGATATAGTTGCAGATGTTGATGAAGTTATTGATGTTATTTGCTATGTAGATTTTGTATTTGCAATTGTAGTTCTAGGTGTAGTGTAAATGTAAGTTCCAGTTGTAAATGTAGATGTAGTTGCCGTTATAGAAGTTGTATAGGTCTATGTAGTTGTACCTCTATTTGCAGTCATATCTCTTTATGTAGTTATCGTTCAAGTTGCAGTATTAGATATAGTTGCAGATGTTGATGAAGTTATTGATGTTATTTGCTATGTAGATTTTGTATTTGCAATTGTAGTTCTAGGTGTAGTTTAAATGTAAGTTGCACTTTTAAATGTAGATGTAGTAGCCGTTATAGAAAGTTGTATATGTCTATGTAGTTGTACCTCTATTTGCAGTTATATCTCTTTATGTAGTTATAGTTCAAGTTTCAGTTGTATATATAGTTGCAGATGTAGATGTAGTTTTTGATGTTATTTGCTTTGTAGATTATGTATTTGTAATTGTAGTTCTATGTGTAGTTTAAAAGTAAGTTCCAGTTGTAAATGTAGATGTAGTTGCCGTTATAGAAGTTGTATAGGTCAATGTAATTGTACCTCTATTTATAGTTATATCTCTTTATGTCATTATCGTTCAAGTTGCACTATTAGATATAGTTGCAGATGTAGATGTAGTTATTTATGTTATTTGCTATGTAGATTATGTTTTTGTAACTGTAGTTGTAGGTGTAGTTTAAATGTAAGTTGCTTTTGTAAATGTAGATGTAGTTGGCGTTATAGAAGTTGTATAGGTTTATGTATTTGTAGCTCTATTTGAAGTTATATCTCTTTATGTAGTTATAGTTAGAGTTTCAGTTGTAGATATAGTTGTAGATGTAGATGTAGTTATTGATGTTATTTGCTATGTAGATTATGTATTTGTAATTGTAGTTCTAGGTGTAGTTTCAATGTAAGTTGCAGTTGTAAATGTAGATGTAGTTGGCGTTAAAGAAGTTGTATAGGTCTATGTAGTTGTACCTCTATTTGCAGTTATATCTCTTTATGTAGTTATAGTTCAATTTGCAGTTGTAGATATAGTTGCAGATGTTGATGAAGTTATTGATGTTATTTGCTATGTAGATTTTGTATTTGCAATTGTAGTTCTAGGTGTAGTGTAAATGTAAGTTCCAGTTGTAAATGTAGATGTAGTTGCCGTTATAGAAGTTGTATAGGTCTATGTAGTTGTACCTTTATTTGCAGTCATATCTCTTTATGTAGTTATCGTTCAAGTTGCAGTATTAGATATAGTTGCAGATGTAGATGTTTTATTGATGTTATTTGCTATGTAGATTTTGTATTTGCAATTGTAGTTCTAGGTGTAGTTTAAATGTAAGTTGCACTTTTAAATGTAGATGTAGTAGCCGTTATAGAAAGTTGTATATGTCTATGTAGTTGTACCTCTATTTGCAGTTATATCTCTTTATGTAGTTATAGTTCAAGTTTCAGTTGTATATATAGTTGCAGATGTAGATGTAGTTTTTGATGTTATTTGCTTTGTAGATTATGTATTTGTAATTGTAGTTCTATGTGTAGTTTAAAAGTAAGTTCCAGTTGTAAATGTAGATGTAGTTGCCGTTATAGAAGTTGTATAGGTCAATGTAATTGTACCTCTATTTATAGTTATATCTCTTTATGTCATTATCGTTCAAGTTGCACTATTAGATATAGTTGCAGATGTAGATGTACTTATTTATGTTATTTGCTATGTAGATTATGTTTTTGTAACTGTAGTTGTAGGTGTAGTTTAAATGTAAGTTGCACTTTTAAATGTAGATGTAGTAGCCGTTATAGAAGTTGTATAGGTCTATGTAGTTGTACATCTATTTGCAGTTATCTCTCTTTATGTAGTTATAGTTCAAGTTGCAGTTGTAGATATAGTTGCAGATGTTGGTGAAGTTATTGATGTTATTTGCTATGTAGATTTTGTATTTGCAATTGTAGTTCTAGGGCTAGTTTCAATGTAAATTGCTTTTGTAAATGTAGATGTAGTTGGCGTTATAGAAGTTGTATAGGTTTATGTATTTGTAGCTCTATTTGAAGTTATATCTCTTTATGTAGTTATAGTTCATTTTGCAGTTGTAGATATAGTTGCAGATGTAGATGTAGTTATTGATGTTATTTGCTATGTAGATTATGTATTTGTAACTGTAGTTCTAGGTGTAGTTTAAATGTAAGTTGCAGTTGTAAATGTAGATGTAGTTTCCGTTATAGAAGTATTATAGGTCTATGTAGTTGTACCTCTATTTGCAGTTATATCTCTTTACGTAGTTATAGTTAAAGTTTAAGTTGTAGATATAGTTGCAGATGTAGATGTAGTTATTGATGTTATTTGCTATGTATATAATGTATTTGCAATTGTAGTTCTAGGTGTAGTTTAAATGTAAGTTGCTTTTGTAAATGTAGATGTAGTTGGCGTTATAGAAGTTGTATAGGTTGATGTATTTGTAGCTCTATTTGAAGTTATATCTCTTTATGTAGTTATAGTTAGAGTTTCAGTTGTAGATATAGTTGTAGATGTAGATGTAGTTATTGATGTTATTTGCTATGTAGATTATGTATTTGTAATTGTAGTTCTAGGTGTAGTTTCAATGTAAGTTGCAGTTGTAAATGTAGATGTAGTTGGCGTTAAAGAAGTTGTATAGGTCTATGTATTTATACCTCTATTTGTCAGTTGTCTCTCTTTATGTAGTTATTTTTCAAGTTGCAGTTGTAGATATAGTTGCAGATGTTGATGAAGTTATTGATGTTATTTGCTATGTAGATTTTGCATTTGCAATTGTAGTTCTAGGTGTAGTTTCAATGTAAGTTGCAGTTGTAAATGTAGATGTAGTTGGCGTTAAAGAAGTTGTATAGGTCTATGTAGTTGTACCTCTATTTGCAGTTATATCTCTTTATGTAGTTATAGTTCAATTTGCAGTTGTAGATATAGTTGCAGATGTTGATGAAGTTATTGATGTTATTTGCTATGTAGATTTTGTATTTGCAATTGTAGTTCTAGGTGTAGTGTAAATGTAAGTTCCAGTTGTAAATGTAGATGTAGTTGCCGTTATAGAAGTTGTATAGGTCTATGTAGTTGTACCTCTATTTGCAGTCATATCTCTTTATGTAGTTATCGTTCAAGTTGCAGTATTAGATATAGTTGCAGATGTTGATGAAGTTATTGATGTTATTTGCTATGTAGATTTTGTATTTGCAATTGTAGTTCTAGGTGTAGTTTAAATGTAAGTTGCACTTTTAAATGTAGATGTAGTAGCCGTTATAGAAAGTTGTATATGTCTATGTAGTTGTACCTCTATTTGCAGTTATATCTCTTTATGTAGTTATAGTTCAAGTTTCAGTTGTATATATAGTTGCAGATGTAGATGTAGTTTTTGATGTTATTTGCTTTGTAGATTATGTATTTGTAATTGTAGTTCTATGTGTAGTTTAAAAGTAAGTTCCAGTTGTAAATGTAGATGTAGTTGCCGTTATAGAAGTTGTATAGGTCAATGTAATTGTACCTCTATTTATAGTTATATCTCTTTATGTCATTATCGTTCAAGTTGCACTATTAGATATAGTTGCAGATGTAGATGTAGTTATTTATGTTATTTGCTATGTAGATTATGTTTTTGTAACTGTAGTTGTAGGTGTAGTTTAAATGTAAGTTGCTTTTGTAAATGTAGATGTAGTTGGCGTTATAGAAGTTGTATAGGTTTATGTATTTGTAGCTCTATTTGAAGTTATATCTCTTTATGTAGTTATAGTTAGAGTTTCAGTTGTAGATATAGTGTAGATGTAGATGTAGTTATTGATGTTATTTGCTATGTAGATTATGTATTTGTAATTGTAGTTCTAGGTGTAGTTTCAATGTAAGTTGCAGTTGTAAATGTAGATGTAGTTGGCGTTAAAGAAGTTGTATAGGTCTATGTAGTTGTACCTCTATTTGCAGTTATATCTCTTTATGTAGTTATAGTTCAATTTGCAGTTGTAGATATAGTTGCAGATGTTGATGAAGTTATTGATGTTATTTGCTATGTAGATTTTGTATTTGCAATTGTAGTTCTAGGTGTAGTGTAAATGTAAGTTCCAGTTGTAAATGTAGATGTAGTTGCCGTTATAGAAGTTGTATAGGTCTATGTAGTTGTACCTCTATTTGCAGTCATATCTCTTTATGTAGTTATCGTTCAAGTTGCAGTATTAGATATAGTTGCAGATGTAGATGTTTTATTGATGTTATTTGCTATGTAGATTTTGTATTTGCAATTGTAGTTCTAGGTGTAGTTTAAATGTAAGTTGCACTTTTAAATGTAGATGTAGTAGCCGTTATAGAAAGTTGTATATGTCTATGTAGTTGTACCTCTATTTGCAGTTATATCTCTTTATGTAGTTATAGTTCAAGTTTCAGTTGTATATATAGTTGCAGATGTAGATGTAGTTTTTGATGTTATTTGCTTTGTAGATTATGTATTTGTAATTGTAGTTCTATGTGTAGTTTAAAAGTAAGTTCCAGTTGTAAATGTAGATGTAGTTGCCGTTATAGAAGTTGTATAGGTCAATGTAATTGTACCTCTATTTATAGTTATATCTCTTTATGTCATTATCGTTCAAGTTGCACTATTAGATATAGTTGCAGATGTAGATGTACTTATTTATGTTATTTGCTATGTAGATTATGTTTTTGTAACTGTAGTTGTAGGTGTAGTTTAAATGTAAGTTGCACTTTTAAATGTAGATGTAGTAGCCGTTATAGAAGTTGTATAGGTCTATGTAGTTGTACATCTATTTGCAGTTATCTCTCTTTATGTAGTTATAGTTCAAGTTGCAGTTGTAGATATAGTTGCAGATGTTGGTGAAGTTATTGATGTTATTTGCTATGTAGATTTTGTATTTGCAATTGTAGTTCTAGGGCTAGTTTCAATGTAAATTGCTTTTGTAAATGTAGATGTAGTTGGCGTTATAGAAGTTGTATAGGTTTATGTATTTGTAGCTCTATTTGAAGTTATATCTCTTTATGTAGTTATAGTTCATTTTGCAGTTGTAGATATAGTTGCAGATGTAGATGTAGTTATTGATGTTATTTGCTATGTAGATTATGTATTTGTAACTGTAGTTCTAGGTGTAGTTTAAATGTAAGTTGCAGTTGTAAATGTAGATGTAGTTTCCGTTATAGAAGTATTATAGGTCTATGTAGTTGTACCTCTATTTGCAGTTATATCTCTTTACGTAGTTATAGTTAAAGTTTAAGTTGTAGATATAGTTGCAGATGTAGATGTAGTTATTGATGTTATTTGCTATGTATATAATGTATTTGCAATTGTAGTTCTAGGTGTAGTTTAAATGTAAGTTGCTTTTGTAAATGTAGATGTAGTTGGCGTTATAGAAGTTGTATAGGTTGATGTATTTGTAGCTCTATTTGAAGTTATATCTCTTTATGTAGTTATAGTTAGAGTTTCAGTTGTAGATATAGTTGTAGATGTAGATGTAGTTATTGATGTTATTTGCTATGTAGATTATGTATTTGTAATTGTAGTTCTAGGTGTAGTTTCAATGTAAGTTGCAGTTGTAAATGTAGATGTAGTTGGCGTTAAAGAAGTTGTATAGGTCTATGTATTTATACCTCTATTTGTCAGTTGTCTCTCTTTATGTAGTTATTTTTCAAGTTGCAGTTGTAGATATAGTTGCAGATGTTGATGTAGTTATTGATGTTATTTGCTATGTAGATTTTGCATTTGCAATTGTAGTTCTAGGTGTAGTTTCAATGTAAGTTGCAGTTGTAAATGTAGATGTAGTTGGCGTTAAAGAAGTTGTATAGGTCTATGTAGTTGTACCTCTATTTGCAGTTATATCTCTTTATGTAGTTATAGTTCCATTTGCAGTTGTAGATATAGTTGCAGATGTTGATGAAGTTATTGATGTTATTTGCTATGTAGATTTTGTATTTGCAATTGTAGTTCTAGGTGTAGTGTAAATGTAAGTTCCAGTTGTAAATGTAGATGTAGTTGCCGTTATAGAAGTTGTATAGGTCTATGTAGTTGTACCTCTATTTGCAGTCATATCTCTTTATGTAGTTATCGTTCAAGTTGCAGTATTAGATATAGTTGCAGATGTTGATGAAGTTATTGATGTTATTTGCTATGTAGATTTTGTATTTGCAATTGTAGTTCTAGGTGTAGTTTAAATGTAAGTTGCACTTTTAAATGTAGATGTAGTAGCCGTTATAGAAAGTTGTATATGTCTATGTAGTTGTACCTCTATTTGCAGTTATATCTCTTTATGTAGTTATAGTTCAAGTTTCAGTTGTATATATAGTTGCAGATGTAGATGTAGTTTTTGATGTTATTTGCTTTGTAGATTATGTATTTGTAATTGTAGTTCTATGTGTAGTATAAAAGTAAGTTCCAGTTGTAAATGTAGATGTAGTTGCCGTTATAGAAGTTGTATAGGTCAATGTAATTGTACCTCTATTTATAGTTATATCTCTTTATGTCATTATCGTTCAAGTTGCACTATTAGATATAGTTGCAGATGTAGATGTAGTTATTTATGTTATTTGCTATGTAGATTATGTTTTTGTTACTGTAGTTCTAGGTGTAGTTTAAATGTAAGTTGCTTTTGTAAATGTAGATGTAGTTGGCGTTATAGAAGTTGTATAGGTTTATGTATTTGTAGCTCTATTTGAAGTTATATCTCTTTATGTAGTTATAGTTAGAGTTTCAGTTGTAGATATAGTTGTAGATGTAGATGTAGTTATTGATGTTATTTGCTATGTAGATTATGTATTTGTAATTGTAGTTCTAGGTGTAGTTTCAATGTAAGTTGCAGTTGTAAATGTAGATGTAGTTGGCGTTAAAGAAGTTGTATAGGTCTATGTATTTATACCTCTATTTGTCAGTTGTCTCTCTTTATGTAGTTATTTTTCAAGTTGCAGTTGTAGATATAGTTGCAGATGTTGATGTAGTTATTGATGTTATTTGCTATGTAGATTTTGCATTTGCAATTGTAGTTCTAGGTGTAGTTTCAATGTAAGTTGCAGTTGTAAATGTAGATGTAGTTGGCGTTAAAGAAGTTGTATAGGTCTATGTAGTTGTACCTCTATTTGCAGTTATATCTCTTTATGTAGTTATAGTTCAATTTGCAGTTGTAGATATAGTTGCAGATGTTGATGAAGTTATTGATGTTATTTGCTATGTAGATTTTGTATTTGCAATTGTAGTTCTAGGTGTAGTGTAAATGTAAGTTCCAGTTGTAAATGTAGATGTAGTTGCCGTTATAGAAGTTGTATAGGTCTATGTAGTTGTACCTCTATTTGCAGTCATATCTCTTTATGTAGTTATCGTTCAAGTTGCAGTATTAGATATAGTTGCAGATGTAGATGTTTTATTGATGTTATTTGCTATGTAGATTTTGTATTTGCAATTGTAGTTCTAGGTGTAGTTTAAATGTAAGTTGCACTTTTAAATGTAGATGTAGTAGCCGTTATAGAAAGTTGTATATGTCTATGTAGTTGTACCTCTATTTGCAGTTATATCTCTTTATGTAGTTATAGTTCAAGTTTCAGTTGTATATATAGTTGCAGATGTAGATGTAGTTTTTGATGTTATTTGCTTTGTAGATTATGTATTTGTAATTGTAGTTCTATGTGTAGTTTAAAAGTAAGTTCCAGTTGTAAATGTAGATGTAGTTGCCGTTATAGAAGTTGTATAGGTCAATGTAATTGTACCTCTATTTATAGTTATATCTCTTTATGTCATTATCGTTCAAGTTGCACTATTAGATATATTTGCAGATGTAGATGTAGTTATTTATGTTATTTGCTATGTAGATTATGTTTTTGTTACTGTAGTTCTAGGTGTAGTTTAAATGTAAGTTGCTTTTGTAAATGTAGATGTAGTTGGCGTTATAGAAGTTGTATAGGTTGATGTATTTGTAGCTCTATTTGAAGTTATATCTCTTTATGTAGTTATAGTTAGAGTTTCAGTTGTAGATATAGTTGTAGATGTAGATGTAGTTATTGATGTTATTTGCTATGTAGATTATGTATTTGTAATTGTAGTTCTAGGTGTAGTTTCAATGTAAGTTGCAGTTGTAAATGTAGATGTAGTTGGCGTTAAAGAAGTTGTATAGGTCTATGTATTTATACCTCTATTTGTCAGTTGTCTCTCTTTATGTAGTTATTTTTCAAGTTGCAGTTGTAGATATAGTTGCAGATGTTGATGAAGTTATTGATGTTATTTGCTATGTAGATTTTGCATTTGCAATTGTAGTTCTAGGTGTAGTTTCAATGTAAGTTGCAGTTGTAAATGTAGATGTAGTTGGCGTTAAAGAAGTTGTATAGGTCTATGTAGTTGTACCTCTATTTGCAGTTATATCTCTTTATGTAGTTATAGTTCAATTTGCAGTTGTAGATATAGTTGCAGATGTTGATGAAGTTATTGATGTTATTTGCTATGTAGATTTTGTATTTGCAATTGTAGTTCTAGGTGTAGTGTAAATGTAAGTTCCAGTTGTAAATGTAGATGTAGTTGCCGTTATAGAAGTTGTATAGGTCTATGTAGTTGTACCTCTATTTGCAGTCATATCTCTTTATGTAGTTATCGTTCAAGTTGCAGTATTAGATATAGTTGCAGATGTTGATGAAGTTATTGATGTTATTTGCTATGTAGATTTTGTATTTGCAATTGTAGTTCTAGGTGTAGTTTAAATGTAAGTTGCACTTTTAAATGTAGATGTAGTAGCCGTTATAGAAAGTTGTATATGTCTATGTAGTTGTACCTCTATTTGCAGTTATATCTCTTTATGTAGTTATAGTTCAAGTTTCAGTTGTATATATAGTTGCAGATGTAGATGTAGTTTTTGATGTTATTTGCTTTGTAGATTATGTATTTGTAATTGTAGTTCTATGTGTAGTTTAAAAGTAAGTTCCAGTTGTAAATGTAGATGTAGTTGCCGTTATAGAAGTTGTATAGGTCAATGTAATTGTACCTCTATTTATAGTTATATCTCTTTATGTCATTATCGTTCAAGTTGCACTATTAGATATAGTTGCAGATGTAGATGTAGTTATTTATGTTATTTGCTATGTAGATTATGTTTTTGTAACTGTAGTTGTAGGTGTAGTTTAAATGTAAGTTGCTTTTGTAAATGTAGATGTAGTTGGCGTTATAGAAGTTGTATAGGTTTATGTATTTGTAGCTCTATTTGAAGTTATATCTCTTTATGTAGTTATAGTTAGAGTTTCAGTTGTAGATATAGTTGTAGATGTAGATGTAGTTATTGATGTTATTTGCTATGTAGATTATGTATTTGTAATTGTAGTTCTAGGTGTAGTTTCAATGTAAGTTGCAGTTGTAAATGTAGATGTAGTTGGCGTTAAAGAAGTTGTATAGGTCTATGTAGTTGTACCTCTATTTGCAGTTATATCTCTTTATGTAGTTATAGTTCAATTTGCAGTTGTAGATATAGTTGCAGATGTTGATGAAGTTATTGATGTTATTTGCTATGTAGATTTTGTATTTGCAATTGTAGTTCTAGGTGTAGTGTAAATGTAAGTTCCAGTTGTAAATGTAGATGTAGTTGCCGTTATAGAAGTTGTATAGGTCTATGTAGTTGTACCTTTATTTGCAGTCATATCTCTTTATGTAGTTATCGTTCAAGTTGCAGTATTAGATATAGTTGCAGATGTAGATGTTTTATTGATGTTATTTGCTATGTAGATTTTGTATTTGCAATTGTAGTTCTAGGTGTAGTTTAAATGTAAGTTGCACTTTTAAATGTAGATGTAGTAGCCGTTATAGAAAGTTGTATATGTCTATGTAGTTGTACCTCTATTTGCAGTTATATCTCTTTATGTAGTTATAGTTCAAGTTTCAGTTGTATATATAGTTGCAGATGTAGATGTAGTTTTTGATGTTATTTGCTTTGTAGATTATGTATTTGTAATTGTAGTTCTATGTGTAGTTTAAAAGTAAGTTCCAGTTGTAAATGTAGATGTAGTTGCCGTTATAGAAGTTGTATAGGTCAATGTAATTGTACCTCTATTTATAGTTATATCTCTTTATGTCATTATCGTTCAAGTTGCACTATTAGATATAGTTGCAGATGTAGATGTACTTATTTATGTTATTTGCTATGTAGATTATGTTTTTGTAACTGTAGTTGTAGGTGTAGTTTAAATGTAAGTTGCACTTTTAAATGTAGATGTAGTAGCCGTTATAGAAGTTGTATAGGTCTATGTAGTTGTACATCTATTTGCAGTTATCTCTCTTTATGTAGTTATAGTTCAAGTTGCAGTTGTAGATATAGTTGCAGATGTTGGTGAAGTTATTGATGTTATTTGCTATGTAGATTTTGTATTTGCAATTGTAGTTCTAGGGCTAGTTTCAATGTAAATTGCTTTTGTAAATGTAGATGTAGTTGGCGTTATAGAAGTTGTATAGGTTTATGTATTTGTAGCTCTATTTGAAGTTATATCTCTTTATGTAGTTATAGTTCATTTTGCAGTTGTAGATATAGTTGCAGATGTAGATGTAGTTATTGATGTTATTTGCTATGTAGATTATGTATTTGTAACTGTAGTTCTAGGTGTAGTTTAAATGTAAGTTGCAGTTGTAAATGTAGATGTAGTTTCCGTTATAGAAGTATTATAGGTCTATGTAGTTGTACCTCTATTTGCAGTTATATCTCTTTACGTAGTTATAGTTAAAGTTTAAGTTGTAGATATAGTTGCAGATGTAGATGTAGTTATTGATGTTATTTGCTATGTATATAATGTATTTGCAATTGTAGTTCTAGGTGTAGTTTAAATGTAAGTTCCATTTGTAAATGTAGATGTAGTTGCCGTTATAGAAGTTGTTTAGGTCTATGTAGTTGTACCTTTATTTGCAGTTATATCTCTTTATGTAGTAATAGTTTAAGTTACAGATGTAGATATAGTTGCAGATGTAGATGTAGTTATTAATGTTATTTAGTATGTAGATTCTGTATTTTTAATTGTAGTTCTAGATGTAGTTAAAATGTATGTTGCAGTTGGAAATGTAGATGTAGTTGCCGTTATAGAAGTTGTATAGGTCTATGTAGTTGTACCTCGATTTGCAGTTATATCTCTTTATGTAGTAATAGTTCAAGTTGCAGATGTAGATATAGTTGCAGATGTAGATGTAGTTATTGATGTTATTTGCAATGTATATTCTGTATTTGCAATTGTAGTTTTAGGTGTAGTTTAAATGTAATTTGCAGTTGTAAATGTAGATGTAGTTGCCGTTATAGAAGTTGTATAGGTCTATGTAGTTGTACCTCTATTTGCAGTTATATCTCTTTATGTAGTTATAGTTCAAGTTGCAGTTGTAGATATAGTTGCAGATGTTGATGTAGTTATTGATGTTATTTGCAATGTAGATTCTGTATTTGCAATTGTAGTTCTAGATGTAGTTGAAATGAAAGATCCAGATGTAAATGTAGATGTAGTTGGAGTTATAGAAGTTGTATAGGTCTATGTATTTGTACCACTATTTGCAGGTATTTCTCTTTATATAGTTATAGTTCAAGTTTCAGTTGTAGATATAGTTGCAGATGTAGATGTAGTTATTGATGTTATTTGCTATGTAGATTATGTATTTGCAATTGTAGTTCTAGGTGTAGTTTAAATGTAAGTTCCAGTTGTAAATGTAGATGTAGTTGCCGTTATAGAAGTTGTATAGGTCTATGTAGTTGTACCTTTAATTGCAGTAATAATTTTTTATGTAGTAATAGTTCAAGTTGCAGATGTAGATATAGTTGCAGATGTAGTTCTAGTTATTGATGTTGTTTGCTATGTAGATTATGTTTTTGTAATTGTATTTCTAGGTGTAGCTTAAATGTAAGTTGCAGTTTTAAACGTAGATGTAGTAGCCGTTATAGAAGTTGTATAGGTCTATGTAGTTGTTGCTCTATTTGCAGTCATATCTCTTTATGTAGTTATAGTTCAAGTTGCAGTTGTAGATATAGTAGCAGATGTACATGTAGTTATTAAGGTTATTTGCAATATAGATGTTGTATTTGCAATTGTAGTTCTAGGTGTAATTTAAATGTAAGTTGCAGTTGTAAATGTAGATTTAGTTGCCGATATAGAAGTTTTATAGGTCTATGTAGTTGTACATCTATTTGCAGTTATCTCTCTTTATATAGTTATAGTTCAAGTTTCAGTTGTATATATAGATGCAGATGTAGATGTAGATGTAGTTGGCGTTATAGAAGTTGTATAGGTCTATGTATTTGTACCTCTATTTACAGTTATATCTCTTTATGTTGTTATCGTTCAAGTTGCAGTATTAGATATAGTTGCAGATGTAGATGTAGTTATTGATGTTATTTGCTATGTAGATTTTGTATTTGCAATTGTAGTTCTAGGTGTAGTTTAAATGTAAGTTGCTTTTGTAAATGTAGATGTAGTAGCCGTTATAGAATTTGTATAGGTCTATGTAGTTGTACATCTATTTGCAGTTATCTCTCTTTATGTAGTTATAGTTCAAGTTGCAGTTGTAGATATAGTTGCAGATGTTGATGAATTTATTTATGTTATTTGCTATGTAGATTTTGCATTTGCAATTGTAGTTCTAGGTGTAGTTTAAATGTAAGTTGCAGTTGTAAATGTAGATGTATTTTCCGTTATATAAGTTTTATAGGTCTATGTAGTTGTACCTCTATTTGCAGTTATATCTCTTTATGTAGTTATCGTTTAAGTTGCAGTATTAGATATAGTTGCAGATGTAGATGTATTATTGATGTTATTTGCTATGTAGATTTTGTATTTGCAATTGTAGTTCTAGGTGTAGTTTAAATGTAAGTTGCACTTTTAAATGTAGATGTAGTTGCCGTTATAGAAGTTGTATAGGTCTATGTAGTTTTTGCTCTATTTGCAGTTATCTCTCTATATGTAGTTATAGTTCAAGTTGCAGTTGCAGATATAGTTGCAGATGTAGATGTAGTTATTAATGTTATTTGCTATGTAGATTCTGTATTTGCAATTGTAGTTCTACATGTAGTTTAAATGCAAGTTGCAGTTGTAAATGTAGATGTAGTTGGCGTTATAGAAGTTGTATAGGTCTATGTATTTGTACCTCTATATGCAGTTATATCTCTTTATGTAGTTATAGTTCAAGTTTCAGTTGTAGATATAGTAGCAGATGTAGATGTAGTTATTGATGTTATTTGCAATATAGATGTTGTATTTGCAATTGTTGTTCTAGGTGTAGTTTAAATGTAAGTTGCAATTGTAAATGTAGATTTAGTTGCCATTATAGAATTTGTATAGGTCTATGTAGTTGTACATCTATTTGCAGTTATCTCTCTTTATATAGTTATAGTTCAAGTTTCAGTTGTATATATAGATGCAGATGTAGATGTAGATGTAGTTGGCGTTATAGAAGTTGTATAGGTCTATGTATTTGTACCTCTATTTACAGTTATATCTCTTTATGTTGTTATCGTTCAAGTTGCAGTATTAGATATAGTTGCAGATGTATATGTAGTTATTGATGTTATTTGCTATGTAGATTTTGTTTTTTGCAATTGTAGTTCTAGGTGTAGTTTAAATGTAAGTTGCTTTTGTAAATGTAGATGTAGTAGCCGTTATAGAAGTTGTATAGGTCTATGTAGTTGTACCTCTATTTGCAATTATCTCTCTTTATGTAGTTATAGTTCAAGTTGCATTTGTAGATAAAGTTTCAGATGTAGATGTAGTTATTGATGTTATTTTCTATGTAGATTATGTATTTGTAATTGTAGTTCTAGGTGTATTTTAAATGTAAGTTGCAGTTGTAAATGTAGATGTAGTTTCCGTTATATAAGTTTTATAGGTCTATGTAGTTGTACCTCTAATGCAGTTATATCTCTTTATGTAGTTATAGTTCAAGTTTCAGTTGTAGATATAGTTGCAGATGTAGATGTAGTTATTGATGTTATTTGCTATGTAGATTATGTATTTGCAATTGTAGTTCTAGGTGTAGTTTAAATGTAAGTTCCAGTTGTAAATGTAGATGTAGGCTGTTATAGAAGTTGTATACGTCTATGTAGTTGTACCTTTAATTGCAGTTATAATTGTTTATGTAGTAATAGTTCAAGTTGCAGATGTAGATATAGTTGCAGATGTAGTTGTAGTTATTGATGTTGTTTGCTATGTAGATTATGTATTTGTAATTGTATTTCTAGGTGTAGTTTAAATGTAAGTTGCAGTTTTAAACGTAGATGTAGTAGCCGTTATAGAAGTTGTATAGGTCTATGTATTTGTACCACTATTTGCAGTTATTTCTCTTTATATAGTTATAGTTCAAGTTGCAGTTGTAGATATAGTAGCAGATGTAGATGTAGTTATTGATGTTATTTGCAATATAGATGTTGTATTTGCAATTGTAGTTCTAGGTGTAGTTTAAATGAAAGTTGCAGTTGTAAATGTAGATTTAGTTGCCATTATAGAAGTTGTATAGGTCTATGTAGTTGTACATCTATTTGCAGTTATCTCTCTTTATATAGTTATAGTTCAAGTTTCAGTTGTATATATAGATGCAGATGTAGATGTAGATGTAGTTGGCGTTATAGAAGTTGTATAGGTATATGTATTTGTACCTCTATTTACAGTTATATCTCTTTATGTTGTTATCGTTCAAGTTGCAGTATTAGATATAGTTGCAGATGTATATGTAGTTATTGATGTTATTTGCTATGTAGATTTTGTATTTGCATTGTAGTTCTAGGTGTAGTTTCAATGTAAGTTGCTTTTGTAAATGTAGATGTAGTAGCCGTTATAGAAGTTGTATAGGTCTATGTAGTTGTACCTCTATTTGCAGTTATCTCTCTTTATGTAGTTATAGTTCAAGTTGCAGTTGTAGATATAGTTGCAGATGTAGATGTAGTTATTGATGTTATTTGCTATGTAGATTATGTATTTGTAATTGTAGTTCTAGGTGTAGTTTCAATGTAAGATGCAGTTGTAAATGTAGATGTAGTTGGAGTTATAGAAGTTGTATAGGTCTATGTAGTTGTACATCTATTTGCATTTATCTCTCTTTATATAGTTATAGTTCAAGTTTCAGTTGTATATATAGATGCAGATGTAGATGTAGATGTAGTTGGCGTTATAGAAGTTGTATAGGTCTATGTATTTGTACCTCTATTTACAGTTATATCTCTTTATGTTGTTATCGTTCAAGTTGCAGTATTAGATATAGTTGCAGATGTATATGTAGTTATTGATGTTATTTGCTATGTAGATTTTGTTTTTTGCAATTGTAGTTCTAGGTGTAGTTTAAATGTAAGTTGCTTTTGTAAATGTAGATGTAATAGCCGTTATAGAAGTTGTATAGGTCTATGTAGTTGTACCTCTATTTGCAGTTATCTC
The DNA here is from genome assembly GCA_964017045.1 of Omphiscola glabra. Taxonomy (NCBI): domain Eukaryota; kingdom Metazoa; phylum Mollusca; class Gastropoda; family Lymnaeidae; genus Omphiscola; species Omphiscola glabra. The sequence goes on from OZ024805.1 coordinate 31,011,785, forward strand.
TCTTTATGTAGTTATAGTTCAAGTTGCATTTGTAGATATAGTTGCAGATGTAGATGTAGTTATTGATGTTATTTGCTATGTAGATTATGTATTTGCAATTGTAGTTCTAGGTGTAGTTTAAATGTAAGTTCCAGTTGTAAATGTAGATGAAGTTGCCGTTATAGAAGTTGTATAGGTCTATGTAGTTGTAAATTTAATTACAGTTATAATTGTATATGTAGTAATAGTTCAAGTTGCAGATGTAGTTGTAGTTATTGATTTTGTTTGCTATGTAGATTATGTATTTGTAATTGTAGTTCTAGGTGTAGTTTAAATGTAAGTTGCAGTTTTAAATGTATATGTAGTACCCGTTATAGAAGTTGTATAGGTCTATGTAGTTGTTGCTCTATTTGCAGTTATCTCTCTTTATGTAGTTATAGTTCAAGTTGCAGTTGCAGATATAGTTGCAGATGTAGATGTAGTTATTAATGTTATTTGCTATGTAGATTTTGTATTTGCAATTGTAGTTCTACATGTAGTTTAAATGCAAGTTGCAGTTGTAAATGTAGATGTAGTTGGCGTTATAGAAGTTGTATAGGTCTATGTATTTGTACCTCTATATGCAGTTATATCTCTTTATGTAGTTATACTTCAAGTTGCAGTTGCAGATATAGTTGCAGATGTAGATGTAGTTATTAATGTTATTTGCTATGTAGATTATGTATTTGCAATTGTAGTTCTATGTGTAGTTTCAATGTAAGTTGCAGTTGTAAATGTAGATTTAGTTGCCATTATAGAAGTTGTATAGGTCTATGTAGTTGTACATCTATTTGCAGTTATCTCTCTTTATATAGTTATAGTTCAAGTTTCAGTTGTATATATAGATGCAGATGTAGATGTAGATGTAGTTGGTGTTATAGAAGTTGTATAGGTCTCTGAATTTGTACCTCTATTCACAGTTATATCTCTTTATGTTGTTATCGTTAAAGTTGCAGTATTAGATATAGTTGCAGATGTAGATGTAGTTATTGATGTTATTTGCTATGTAGATTTTGTATTTGCAATTGTAGTTCTAGGTGTAGTTTAAATGTAAGTTGCTTTTGTAAATGTAGATGTAGTAGCCGTTATAGAAGTTGTATAGGTCTATGTAGTTGTACCTCTATTTGCAGTTATCTCTCTTTATGTAGTTATAGTTCAAGTTGCAGTTGTAGATATAGTTGCAGATGTAGATGTAGTTATTGATGTTATTTATTATGTAGATTATGTATTTGTAATTGTTGTTCTATGTGTAGTTTCAATGTAAGTTGCAGTTGTAAATGAAGATGTAGTTGGAGTTATAGAAGTTTTAAAGGTCTATGTATTTGTACCACTATTTGCAGTTATTTCTCTTTAAATAGTTCTAGTTCAAGTTGCAGTTGTAGATATAGTAGCAGATGTAGATGTAGTTATTGATTTTATTTGCAATATAGATGTTGTATTTGCAATTGTAGTTCTAGGTGTAGTTTAAATGTAAGTTGCAGTTGTAAATGTAGATTTAGTTGCCGTTATAGAAGTTGTATAGGTCTATGTAGTTGTACATCTATTTGCAGTTATCTCTCTTTATATAATTATAGTTCAAGTTTCAGTTGTATATATAGATGCAGATGTAGATTTAGATGTAGTTGGCGTTATAGAAGTTGTATAGGTCTATGTAGTTGTACCTCTATTTGCAGTTATCTCTCTTTATGTAGTTAAAGTTCAAGTTGCAGTTGTAGATATAGTTGCAGATGTAGATGTAGTTATTGATGTTATTTGCTATGTAGATTATGTATTTGTAATTGTAGTTCTAGGTGTAGTTTAAATGTAAGTTGCAGTTGTAAATGTAGATGTAGTTTCCGTTATATAAGTTTTATAGGTCTATGTAGTTGTACCTCTATTTGCAGTTATATCTCTTTATGTATTTATAGTTCAAGTTTCAGTTGTAGATATAAATGCAGATGTAGATGCAGTTATTGATGTTATTTGCTATGTAGATTATGTAATTGCAATTGTAGTTCTAGGTGTAGTTTAAATGTAAGTTCCAGTTGTAAATGTAGATGTAGTTGCCGTTATAGAAGTTGTATATGTCTATGTAGTTGAACATCTATTTGCAGTTATCTCTCTTTATGTAGTTATAGTTCAAGTTTCAGTTGTATATATAGATGCAGATGTAGATGTAGATGTAGTTGGCGTTATATAAGTTGTATAGGTCTATGTAGTTGTACCTTTAAATGCAGTTATATCTTTGTATGTAGTAGTAGTTCAAGTTGCAGATGTAGATGTAGTTATTGATGTTATTTGCTATGTAGATTATGTATTTGCAATTGTAGTTCTAGGTGTAGTTTAAATGTAAGTTCCAGTTGTAAATGTAGATGTAGTTGCCGTTATAGAAGTTGTATAGGTCTATGTAGTTGTACCTTTAAATGCAGTTATATCTTTGTATGTAGTAGTAGTTCAAGTTGCAGATGTAGATGTAGTTATTGATGTTATTTGCTATGTAGATTATGTATTTGTAATTGTATTTCTAGGTGAATTTTAAATGTAAGTTGCAGTTTTAAATGTAGATGTAGTAGCAGTTATAGAAGTTGTATAGGTCTATGTAGTTGTTGCTCTATTTGCAGTTATCTCTCTTTATGTAGTTATAATTCAAGTTGCAGTTGCAGATATAGTTGCAAATGTAGATGTAGTTATTAATGTTTTTTGCTATGTAGATTCTGTATTTGCAATTGTAGTTCTACATGTAGTTTAAATGCAAGTTGCAGTTGTAAATGTAGATGTTGTTGCCATTATAGAAGTTGTATAGGTCTATGTAGCTGTACCTCTAATTGCAGTTATCTCTCTTTATGTAGTTATAGTTTAAGTTGCAGTTGTAGATATAGTTGCACATGTAGATATAGTTATTGATGTTATTTGCTATGTAGATTATGTATTTGTAATTGTAGTTCTAGGTGTAGTTTAAATGTAAGTTGCAGTTGTAAATGTAAAAGTAGTTTCCGTTATAGAAGTTTATAGGTCTATGTAGTTGTACCTCTATTTGCAGTTATATCTCTTTATGTAGTTATAGTTCAAGTTGCAGTTGTAGATATAGTTGCAGATGTAGATGTAGTTATTGATGTTATTTATTATGTAGATTATGTATTTGTAATTGTAGTTCTAGGTGTAGTTTAAATATAAGTTGCAGTTGTAAATGTAGATGTAGTTGCCGTTATAGAAGTTGTATAGGTTTATGTAGTTGTAACTCTATATGCAGTTATTTCTCTTTATGTAGTTATAGTTCAAGTTGCAGTTAAAGATATAGTAGCAGATGTAGATGTAGTTATTGATGTTATTTGCAATGTAGATGTTGTATTTGCAATTGTAGTTCTAGGTGTAGTTTAAATGTAAGTTGCAGTTGTAAATGAAGATTTAGTTGCCGTTATAGAAGTTGTATAGGTCTATGTAGTTGTACCTCTATTTGCAGTTATATCTCTTTATGTATTTATAGTTCAAGTTTCAGTTGTAGATATAAATGCAGATGTAGATGCAGTTATTGATGTTATTTGCTATGTAGATTATGTAATTGCAATTGTAGTTCTAGGTGTAGTTTAAATGTAAGTTCCAGTTGTAAATGTAGATGTAGTTGCCGTTATAGAAGTTGTATATGTCTATGTAGTTGAACATCTATTTGCAGTTATCTCTCTTTATGTAGTTATAGTTCAAGTTTCAGTTGTATATATAGATGCAGATGTAGATGTAGATGTAGTTGGCGTTATATAAGTTGTATAGGTCTATGTAGTTGTACCTTTAAATGCAGTTATATCTTTGTATGTAGTAGTAGTTCAAGTTGCAGATGTAGATGTAGTTATTGATGTTATTTGCTATGTAGATTATGTATTTGCAATTGTAGTTCTAGGTGTAGTTTAAATGTAAGTTCCAGTTGTAAATGTAGATGTAGTTGCCGTTATAGAAGTTGTATAGGTCTATGTAGTTGTACCTTTAAATGCAGTTATATCTTTGTATGTAGTAGTAGTTCAAGTTGCAGATGTAGATGTAGTTATTGATGTTATTTGCTATGTAGATTATGTATTTGTAATTGTATTTCTAGGTGAATTTTAAATGTAAGTTGCAGTTTTAAATGTAGATGTAGTAGCAGTTATAGAAGTTGTATAGGTCTATGTAGTTGTTGCTCTATTTGCAGTTATCTCTCTTTATGTAGTTATAATTCAAGTTGCAGTTGCAGATATAGTTGCAAATGTAGATGTAGTTATTAATGTTTTTTGCTATGTAGATTCTGTATTTGCAATTGTAGTTCTACATGTAGTTTAAATGCAAGTTGCAGTTGTAAATGTAGATGTTGTTGCCATTATAGAAGTTGTATAGGTCTATGTAGCTGTACCTCTAATTGCAGTTATCTCTCTTTATGTAGTTATAGTTTAAGTTGCAGTTGTAGATATAGTTGCACATGTAGATATAGTTATTGATGTTATTTGCTATGTAGATTATGTATTTGTAATTGTAGTTCTAGGTGTAGTTTAAATGTAAGTTGCAGTTGTAAATGTAAAAGTAGTTTCCGTTATAGAAGTTTATAGGTCTATGTAGTTGTACCTCTATTTGCAGTTATATCTCTTTATGTAGTTATAGTTCAAGTTGCAGTTGTAGATATAGTTGCAGATGTAGATGTAGTTATTGATGTTATTTATTATGTAGATTATGTATTTGTAATTGTAGTTCTAGGTGTAGTTTAAATATAAGTTGCAGTTGTAAATGTAGATGTAGTTGCCGTTATAGAAGTTGTATAGGTTTATGTAGTTGTAACTCTATATGCAGTTATTTCTCTTTATGTAGTTATAGTTCAAGTTGCAGTTAAAGATATAGTAGCAGATGTAGATGTAGTTATTGATGTTATTTGCAATGTAGATGTTGTATTTGCAATTGTAGTTCTAGGTGTAGTTTAAATGTAAGTTGCAGTTGTAAATGAAGATTTAGTTGCCGTTATAGAAGTTGTATAGGTCTATGTAGTTGTACATCTATTTGCAGTTATCTCTCTTTATGTAGGTATAGTTCAAGTTTCAGTTCTAGATATAGATGTAGATGTAGATGTAGTTGGCGTTATAGAAGTTGTATAGGTCTATGTATTTGCACCTCTATTTACAGTTATATCTCTTTATGTAGTTATAGTTCAAGTTTCAGTTTTAGATATAGTTGCAGATGTAGATGTAGTTATAGATGTTATTTGCTATGTAGATTATGTATTTGCAATTGTAGTTCTAGGTGTAGTTTAAATGTAAGTTGCAGTTTTAAATGTAGATATAGTAGCAGTTATAGAAGTTGTATAGGTCTATGTAGTTGTTTCTCTAGTTGCAGTTGCAGATATAGTTGCAGATGTAGATGTAGTTATTAATGTTATTTGCTATGTAGATTCTGTATTTGCAATTGTAGTTCTAGGTGTAGTTTCAATGTAAGTTGCAGTTGTAAATGTAGATGTAGTTGGCGTTAAAGAAGTTGTATAGGTCTATGTATTTATACCTCTATTTGCAGTTGTCTCTCTTTATGTAGTTATAGTTTAATTTGCAGTTGTAGATATAGTTGCAGATGTAGATGTAGTTATTGATGTTATTTGCTATGTAGATTATGTATTTGTAATTGTATTTCTAGGTGAATTTTAAATGTAAGTTGCAGTTTTAAATGTAGATGTAGTAGCAGTTATAGAAGTTGTATAGGTCTATGTAGTTGTTGCTCTATTTGCAGTTATCTCTCTTTATGTAGTTATAATTCAAGTTGCAGTTGCAGATATAGTTGCAAATGTAGATGTAGTTATTAATGTTTTTTGCTATGTAGATTCTGTATTTGCAATTGTAGTTCTACATGTAGTTTAAATGCAAGTTGCAGTTGTAAATGTAGATGTTGTTGCCATTATAGAAGTTGTATAGGTCTATGTAGCTGTACCTCTAATTGCAGTTATCTCTCTTTATGTAGTTATAGTTTAAGTTGCAGTTGTAGATATAGTTGCACATGTAGATATAGTTATTGATGTTATTTGCTATGTAGATTATGTATTTGTAATTGTAGTTCTAGGTGTAGTTTAAATGTAAGTTGCAGTTGTAAATGTAAAAGTAGTTTCCGTTATAGAAGTTTATAGGTCTATGTAGTTGTACCTCTATTTGCAGTTATATCTCTTTATGTAGTTATAGTTCAAGTTGCAGATGTAGATATAGTTGCAGATGTAGATGTAGTTATTGATGTTATTTATTATGTAGATTATGTATTTGTAATTGTAGTTCTAGGTGTAGTTTAAATATAAGTTGCAGTTGTAAATGTAGATGTAGTTGCCGTTATAGAAGTTGTATAGGTTTATGTAGTTGTAACTCTATATGCAGTTATTTCTCTTTATGTAGTTATAGTTCAAGTTGCAGTTAAAGATATAGTTGCAGATGTAGATGTAGTTATTGATGTTATTTGCAATGTAGATGTTGTATTTGCAATTGTAGTTCTAGGTGTAGTTTAAATGTAAGTTGCAGTTGTAAATGAAGATTTAGTTGCCGTTATAGAAGTTGTATAGGTCTATGTAGTTGTACATCTATTTGCAGTTATCTCTCTTTATGTAGGTATAGTTCAAGTTTCAGTTCTAGATATAGATGTAGATGTAGATGTAGTTGGCGTTATAGAAGTTGTATAGGTCTATGTATTTGCACCTCTATTTACAGTTATATCTCTTTATGTAGTTATAGTTCAAGTTTCAGTTGTAGATATAGTTGCAGATGTAGATGTAGTTATAGATGTTATTTGCTATGTAGATTATGTATTTGCAATTGTAGTTCTAGGTGTAGTTTAAATGTAAGTTGCAGTTTTAAATGTAGATATAGTAGCAGTTATAGAAGTTGTATAGGTCTATGTAGTTGTTTCTCTAGATGCAGTTGCAGATATAGTTGCAGATGTAGATGTAGTTATTAATGTTATTTGCTATGTAGATTCTGTATTTGCAATTGTAGTTCTAGGTGTAGTTTCAATGTAAGTTGCAGTTGTAAATGTAGATGTAGTTGGCGTTAAAGAAGTTGTATAGGTCTATGTATTTATACCTCTATTTGCAGTTGTCTCTCTTTATGTAGTTATAGTTCAAATTGCAGTTGTAGATATAGATGCAGATGTAGATGTAGTTATTGATGTTATTTATTATGTAGATTATGTATTTGTAATTGTAGTTCTAGTTGTAGTTTCAATGTAAGATGCAGTTGTAAATGTAGATGTAGTTGGAGTTTTAGAAGTTGTATAGGTCTATGTATTTGTACCACTATTTGCAGTTATTTCTTTTTATGTAGTTATCGTTCAAGTTGCATTATAAGATATGGTTGCATATGTAGATGTAGCAATTGATGTTATTTGCTATGTAGATTTTGTATTTGCATTGTAGTTCTAGGTGAAGTATAAATGTAAGTTGCAGTTGTAAATGTAGATGTAGTTTAGGTTATAGAAGTTTATAGGTCTATGTAGTTGTACCTCTATTTGCAGTTATATCTCTTTATGTAGTTATAGTTCAAATTGCAGTTGTAGATATAGTTGCAGATATAGATGTAGTTATTGATGTTATTTATTATGTAGATTATGTATTTGTAATTGTAGTTCTATTTGTAGTTTCAATGTAGGTTGCAGTTGTAAATGTAGATGTAGTTGGCGTTAAAGAAGTTGTATAGGTCTATGTATTTATACCTCTATTTGCAGTTGTCTCTCTTTATGTAGTTATAGTTCAAGTTGCAGTTGTAGATATAGTAGCAGATTTAGATGTAGTTATTGATGTTATTTGTAATGTAGATGTTGTATTTGCAATTGTAGTTCTAGTTGTAGTTTAAATGTAAGTTGCAGTTGTAAATGTAGATTTAGTTGCCGTTATAGAAGTTGTATAGGTCTATGTATATTTACATCTATTTGCAGTTATCTCTCTTTATGTGATTATAGTTCAAGTTTCAGTTGTATATATAGATGCAGATGTAGATGTAGATGTAGTTGGCGTTATAGAAGTTGTATAGGTCTATGTATTTGCACCTCTATTTACAGTTATATCTCTTTATGTAGTTATAGTTCAATTTGCAGTTGTAGACATAGTTGCAGATGTAGATGTAGTTATTCATGTTATTTGGTATGTAGATTATGTATTTGTAATTGTAGTTCTAGGTGTAGTTTAAATGAAAGTTGCAGTTTTAAATGTAGATGTAGTAGCCGTTATAGAAGTTGTATAGGTCTATGTAGTTGTTGCTCTATTTGCAGTTATCTCTCTTTATGTAGTTATAGTTCAAGTTTCAGTTGTAGATATAGTTGCAGATGTAGATGTAGTTATTGATGTTATTTGCTATGTAAATTATGTATTTGTAATTGTAGTTCTAGGTGTAGTTTCAATGTAAGTTGCAGTTGTAAATGTAGATTTAGTTGCCGTTATAGAAGTCGTATAGGTCTATGTAGTTGTACATCTATTTGCAGTTATCTCTCTTTATGTAGGTATAGTTCAAGTTTAAGTTGTAGATATAGATGTAGATGTAGATGAAGTTGGCGTTATAGAATTTGTATAGATCTATGTATTTGCACCTCTATTTACAGTTATATCTCTTTATGTAGTTATCGTTCAAGTTGCATTATCAGATATGGTTGCATATGTAGATATATTTATTGTTGTTATTTTCAATCTAGATGTTGTATTTGCAATTGTAGTTCTAGGTGTAGTTTAAATGTAAGTTGCAGTTGTAAATGTAGATTTAGTTGCCGTTATAGAAGTCGTATAGGTCTATGTAGTTGTACATCTATTTGCAGTTATCTCTCTTTCTTTAGGTATAGTTCAAGTTTAAGTTGTAGATATAGATGTAGATGTAGATGAAGTTGGCGTTATAGAATTTGTATAGATCTATGTATTTGCACCTCTATTTACAGTTATATCTCTTTATGTAGTTATCGTTCAAGTTGCATTATCAGATATGGTTGCATATGTAGATATATTTATTGTTGTTATTTTCAATCTAGATGTTGTATTTGCAATTGTAGTTCTAGGTGTAGTTTAAATGTAAGTTGCAGTTGTAAATGTAGATTTAGTTGCCGTTATAGAAGTTGTATAGGTCTATGTAGTTGTACATCTATTTGCAGTTATCTCTCTTTATGTAGGTATAGTTCAAGTTTCAGTTGTAGATATAGATGTAGATGTAGATGTAGATGTAGTTGGCGTTATAGAAGTTGTATAGGTCTATGTATTTGCACCTCTATTTACAGTTATATCTTTTTATGTAGTTATAGTTCAAGTTACATTTGTAGATATAGTTGCAGATCTAGATGTAGTTATTGATGTTATTTGCTATGTAGATTCTGTATTTTCAAATGTAGTTCTTGGTGTAGTTTAAATGTAAGTTGCTTTTGTAAATGTAGATGTATTTGGCGTTATAGAAGTTGCATAGGTCTATGTAGTTGTACCCTTTTTTTACAGTTATCTCTCTTTATGTAGTCAAAGTTCATGTTTCAGATGTAGATTTAGTTCATATGTAGATTATGTATTTGTAATTGTAGTTCTAGGTTTAGTTTAAATGTAAGTTGCAGTTGTAAATGTAGATATATTTGCCGTTATAGAAGTTGCATAGGTCTATGTAGTTGTACCTCTATTTGCAGTTATCTCTCTTTATGTAGTCAAAGTTCATGTTTCAGATGTAGATTTAGTTCCTATGTAGATTCTGTATTTGTAATTGTAGTTCTAGGTGTAGTTTAAATGTAATTTGCATTTGTAGATTCTGTATTTGTAATTGTAGTTCTAGGTGTAGTTTAAATGTAATTTGCTATGTAGATTCTGTATTTGTAATTGTAGTTCTAGGTGTAGTTTAAATGTAAGTTGCATTTGTAAATGTAGATGTAGTTGCAAATGTAGATGTAGTTATTGATGACATTTGATATGTAGATTATGTATTTGTAATTGTAGTTCTAGGTGTAGTTTAAATGTAAGTTTCAGTTGTAGATGTAGTTGCCGTTATAGAAGTTGCATAGGTCTATGTAGTTGTACCTTTTTTTGCAGTTATCTCTCTTTATGTAGTCAAAGTTTATGTTTCAGATGTAGATTTAGTTCCTATGTAGATTCTGTATTTGTAATTGTAGTTCTAGGTGTAGTTTAAATGTAAGTTTCAGTTGTAAATGTAGATGTAGTTGCCGTTATAGAAGTTGTATAGGTCTATGTAGTTGTACCTCTATTTGCAGTTATCTCTAATTATGTAGTTATAGTTCAAGTTACATTTGTAGATATAGTTGCAGATCTAGATGTAGTTATTGATGTTATTTGCTATGTAGATTCTGTATTTTCAAATGTAGTTCTTGGTGTAGTTTAAATGTAAGTTGCTTTTGTAAATGTAGATGTATTTGGCGTTATAGAAGTTGCATAGGTCTATGTAGTTGTACCCTTTTTTTACAGTTATCTCTCTTTATGTAGTCAAAGTTCATGTTTCAGATGTAGATTTAGTTCATATGTAGATTCTGTATTTGTAATTGTAATTCTAGGTTTAGTTCAAATGTAAGTTGCATTTGTAGATATAGTTGCAAATGTAGATGTAGTTATTGATGACATTTGATATGAAGATTATGTATTTGTAATTGTAGTTCTAGGTTTAGTTTAAATGTAATTTGCAGTTGTAAATGTAGATGTAGTTGCCGTTATAGAAGTTGCATAGTTCTATGTAGTTGTACCTCTATTTGCAGTTATCTCTCTTTATGTAGTCAAATTTCATGTTTCAGATGTAGATTTAGTTCCTATGTAGATTCTGTATTTGCAAATGTAGTTCTTGGTGTAGTTTAAATGTAAGTTGCTTTTGTAAAAGTAGATGTATTTGCCGTTATAGAAGTTGCATAGGTCTATGTAGTTGTACCTTTTTTTGCAGTTATCTCTCTTTATGTAGTCAAAGTTCATGTTTCAGATGTAGATTTAGTTCCTATGTAGATTCTGTATTTGTAATTGTAGTTCTAGGTGTAGTTTAAATGTAATTTGCAGTTGTAAATGTAGATGTAGTTGCCGTTATAGAAGTTGTATAGATCTATGTAGTTGTACCTCTATTTGCAGTTATCTCTCTTTATGTAGTTATAGTTCAAGTTTCAGATGTAGATATAGTTGCAAATTTAGATGTAGTTATTGATGTTATTTGCTATGTAGATTATGTATTTGTAATTATAGTTCTAGGTTTAGTTTAAATGTAAGTTGCTGTTGTAAATGTAGATGTAGTTGCCGTTATAGAAGTTGTATAGATCTATGTAGTTGTACCTCTATTTGCAGTTATCTCTCTTTATGTAGTTATAGTTCAAGTTTCAGATGTAGATATAGTTGCAGATGAAGATGTAGTTTTGATGTTATTTGATATGTAGATTATGTATTTGTAATTGTAGTTCTAGGTGTAGTTTAAATATAAGTTGCAGTTGTAAATGTAGATATAGTAGCCGTTATAGAAGTTGTATATGTCTATGTAGTTGTAGCTCTATTTGCAGTTATCTCTCTTTATGTAGTTATAGTTTAAGTTGCAGTTGTAAATTTAGATATAGTAGCCGTTATAGAAGTTGTATAGGTCTATGTAGTTGTAGCTTTATTTGCAGTTATCTCTCTTTATGTAGTTATAGTTCAAGTTGCATTTGTAGATATGGTTGCAGATGTTGATGTAGTTATTGATGTTATTTGCTATGTAGATTATGTATTTGTAATTGTAGTTCTAGGTTTAGTTTAAATGTAAGTTGCTGTTGTAAATGTAGATGTATTTGCCGTTATAGAAGTTGCATAGGTCTATGTAGTTGTACCTCTTTTTGCAGTTATCTCTCTTTATGTAGTCAAAGTTCATGTTTCAGATGTAGATTTAGTTCCTATGTAGATTCTGTATTTGTAATTGTAGTTCTAGTTGTAGTTTAAATGTAAGTTGCATTTGTAGATATAGTTGCAAATGTAGATATAATTATTGATGACATTTGCTATGTAGATTATGTATTTGTAATTGTAGTTCTAGATTTAGTTTAAATGTAAGTTGCAGTTGTAAATGTAGATGTAGTTGCCGTTATAGAAGTTGTATAGGTCTTTGTAGTTGTACTTAATTTTGCAGTTATCTCTCTTTATGTAGTTATAGTTCAAGTTTCAGATGTAGATATAGTTGCAGATGTAGATGTAGTTATCGATGTTATTTGCTATGTAGATTCTGTATTTGTAATTGTAGTTCTTGATGTAGTTCAAAAGTAAGTTGCTTTTGTAAATGTAGATGTATTTGCCGTTATAGAAGTTGCATAGGTCTATGTAAATATACCTTTTTTTGCAGTTATCTCTCTTTATGTAGTCAAAGTTCATTTTTCAGATGTAGATTTAGTTTCTATGTAGATTCTGTATTTCTAATTGTAGTTCTAGGTGTAGTTTAAATGTAAGTTGCATTTGTAGATATAGCTATTGATGACATTTGATATGTAGATTATGTATTGTAATTGTAGTTCTAGGTTTAGTTTAAATGTATGTTGCAGTTGTAAATGTAGATGTATTTGCCGTTATAGAAGTTGCATAAATCTATGTAGTTGTACCTCTATTTGCAGTTATCTCTCTTTATGTAGTTATAGTTCAAGTTTCAGATGTAGATACAGTTGCAGATGTAGATGTAGTTATTGATGTTATTTGCTATGTAGATTATGTATTTGCATTGTAGTTCTAGGTGTAGTTTAAATGTAATTTGCAGTTGTAAATGTAGATGTAGTTGCAGTTATATAAGTTGTATAGATCTTTGTAGTTGTACCTTGATTTGCAGTTATCTCTCTTTATGTAGTTATAGTTCAAGTTTCAGATGTAGATACAGTTGCAGATGTAGATGTAGTTATTGATGTTACTTGATATGTAGATTATGTATTTGTAATTGTAGTTCTACGTGTAGTTTAAATGTAAGTTGCAGTTGTAAAAGTAGATATAGTAGCCGTTATAGAAGTTGTATAGGTCTATGTAGTTGTACCTCTATTTGCATTTATATCTTTTTATGTAGTTATTGATGTTATTTGCTATGTATATTCTGTATTTGTAATTGTAGTTCTAGGTGTAGTTTAAATGTAAGTTGCAGTTATAAATGTAGATGTAGTTGCCGTTATAGAAGTTGTATATGTCTATGTAGTTGTACCTCTATTTGCAGTAATCTCTCTTTATGTAGTTATAGTTCAAGTTGCAGTTGTAGATATAGTTGCAGATGTAGATGTAGTTATTGATGTTATTTGCTATGTAGATTCTGTATTTGTAATTGTAGTTCTAGGTGTAGTTTAAATGTAAGATGCAGTTGTAAATGTAGATGTAGTTTCCTTTATAGAAGTTGTATATATATATATGTAGTTGTTCCTTGATTTGCAGTTATATCTCCTTATGTACTTATAATTCAAGTTGCAGTTGTAAATGTAGATGTAGTTGGCGTTAAAGAAGTTGTATAGGTCTATGTATTTATACCTCTATTTGCAGTTGTCTCTCTTTATGTAGTTATAGTTCAAGTTTCAGTTGTAGATATAGTTGCAGATGTAGATGTAGTTATTGATGTTATTTGCAATGTAGATTATGTATTTGTAATTGTAGTTCTAGGTGTAGTTTAAATGTAAGTTGCAGTTGTAAATGTAGATTTAGTTGCCGTTATAGAAGTTGTATATGTCTATGTAGTTGTACATCTATTTGCAGTTATCTCTCTTTATGTAGTTATAGTTCAAGTTTCAGTTGTATATATAGATGCAGATGTAGATGTAGATGTAGATGTAGTTGGCGTTATAGAAGTTGTATAGGTCTATGTATTTGTACCTCTATTTACAGTTATATCTTTTTATGTAGTTATAGTTCAAGTTGCAGTTGTAGATGTAGTTATTGATGTTATTTGCTATGTAGATTTTGTATTTGTAATTGTAGTTCTAGGTGTAGTATAAATGTAAGTTGCAGTTGTAAATGTAGATGTATTTGCCGTTATAGAAGTTGCATAGGTCTATGTAGTTGTACCTCTTAGATGCAGTTGTAAATGTAGATGTAATTGCCGTTATAGAAGTTGTATAGGTCTTTGTAGCTGTAGCTCTATTTGCAGGTATCTCTCTTTATGTAGTTATAGTTCAAGTTGCAGTTGTAAATGTAGATGTAATTGCCGTTATAGAAGTTGTAAAGGTCGATGTAGTTGTACCACTATTTGCAGTTATATGCAGATGTAGATGTAGTTTTTGATGTTGTTTACTATGTAGTAACTATCTTAGTAATTGTAGTTGTAGATTCTATTTTAAATGTAAGTTTCAGTAGCGAATATAGATGCATTTGCTGTTATATAATTAACGTTTGTGTATATATTATAAGTTGAATATGTCTATTGTCAATGATCGTGCCATGTTATTCTTATGTGATATTCTGGATGTGTGATAGATTTCTGAATTTACAAATAACAAGAATTACATATGTGCTGATAATCATTTGATCATAAGTAGTAGTTTAATCAGTCGTTGCTTTGGTAAATCGTAATTTCATGGACACAATTTAAAACTAAAGAAAAAGTAACTAATGAATTTGCAAACAGACACGCAATAAAAAACATCGTGATTTTGATATTGCAAGTTATATCAAAATATTATTCTCGGCATTTTGAGAGTCATAAATTAGAAATAAATTATTATTCCCTTACTGAATTTAGAGAGTATGTCATTGTCTTGCAAAGGTTAAAAAAAAGTTTAGATGATGTGTCATCATGATCTTATTTGAAACATTTTGACCCTACGTACTATTATTATTATGATTATTATTATCATTATTACAGTGGTTTTAAATAGCGTGGTACCCCAGACTAGAGCTGGGCTCACTGCGCTGCACACACAAAAATTAGCAAACCTAATCATGACATTAAAAACTAACATATATTTATTGATTTTTTTTTTAAAAGCTATATCAAAACAAAACAAAGACAAATGTACATTCACTACGCCCATTTTAGAACTTTTTTACGTTCAAGAAATGGTTATCAGTCAGCAGCATCGTTTATCGGTCAGATGGGGAATTATTAAGGATGGTAGAGTTTAAATGATGACTTATTGAGTGCAATTAATTTTGAAGGCTGGATGTTCGGTATATTGCGGATGTGTAGTAGAAGAGAATTCCATTGTTTTAGGGTCACATAAATATCTTTCACGGTATGTTTTTGTGCGAACCTTTGGAACATAAAGAATACGCGTGTCTACGGAGGAGCGAAGCTGTCAAAGGGATGAATAGACATAAATAAGTTCGGTTAGGTAAGAAGGGCAGAAATCTAAGAAAATGTCGTGCCATATAATAGGGAGTTTGTAGTCAATGCCTGTTCGTTAAGGTAGCCAAAGAGATGAATGAAGTAATGGTGCGACGTGATCATGTTTTTTTTTTGCCTTAGGCACTAGCATATCAACTGAGTTTTGAGCTCTTTGTAGTTTTTCTATGAAGTGTTTTTTTGAGCCTGACAGAGGTCAGTTGCAGTAGTCAAGACGTAGTAAATATATTATATGGCAGTATCAACTAATAAAAGTGTAATGTAAACTTGACTTATTCGTTGTGCTTCTGACAGCCCAGCAGATAAGTTGAAAATTTATAAGACAGCAATAACCGATATGTTATTATGTCTTTACTTAAAGAAGATAGTGATTTAGGACAATATTCTGATCATTTTAAGTGTGATTCATTTTAATGTGGTTGTTTTTTTTCCCGAGCAGTTAAATGAATTACACGTCTGTTCAAAATAATCCGTACAATAAACAGTGAAATACTTGATTAAAACATTAAACTAAATAAAAGTAAATTAAACAGAAAAAAACAACAACAATAAAAGAAATACATAAATTAAATGTGATATAAACAGTTTAATAAATGTTTAAATAAGTAGAATAAGCGGTCAAAGAAACATTAAAATAAACAAATCTAATAATGGTTTTAGTTAAATAAATGTATAATCTCACTATCCTACATTGTATAGGAAATAAACACTGATTAGATTAAAAACATTAATAAATATACTACAGAGGAAACACCAGCCTTAAAATGTTTTTTCTTACGTTTTGTTGAGTAACATGATTGCAGACTTCGCATTTTAATTGTATATATCATGGTGGCCGTCATTAGAGATATAGTACAGTTATACATTACAGTAGTATTACAAAGATATTACAGTAATACGGGTTGTCGTTTATTTGGACACCTAGATCTAAGGCTGTCATACCTTTTGACACAATGTCGGACATCTAGTATTATTGCTGTCATAATAGCTGTATCAATGCGAGCATCATGACTACGGCTGCCATAAAAGGTGTCTCAATTCGCGCATCTAGTACTAAGGCTGTCACACAAGGTGTCTCATTGCGGGCATCATGACTACGGCTTTCATACGGGGTGTATCAATTGAGATATCTAGTACTACGGCCGTCATTCGGGATTTACCAAATGGGCTATATCGTACTACAATGTCATTACAGGCGTCTAAAACTGGATATGTATTAATACGGGACGTGTCGAAATGGATTGTCTAGTACTACGACAGACGTACTAAGAGTCATGAAAGATTTGGCTACTTAAAGAAGTGCAAAGTGATGTTTAGATCATTTTTTTTAAAAATATATATATAAAGTGAAGTCAGATCATTAAAAAAATATAATAAAACATTAATTCATAATGATTGTTACAACTGTTCTAAACAGGTCATACTGTACTGTGGTGTTTTAAATAAAGAATCAATTATTCTATTTAACTTGAGTCAAAATATTAATTGTTAAAATTTTTTCCAAATCACAGTTTACTTTGCAGTAATGAAATTTATTCATTTTTTATTGATAGTTTCGTTAATTTGATAAAGCTTTAAAGATAGTAAAGTAGTTTTAAATTGCCTTTATAACAATAACAAATGTATAGTATATAACACACACCTAAGTTTTCTATATTGTTCTGCACTGTAAAATTTGAAGTTCCAATTGTTCAATGACTTGTTTGTATAGCCAAAAATGCATATTTTATAATTTCATATCATTAACACAATACCAAATACAATACATCATTCTCATCACTGTAATGAATCATTCTGTTAAATATATAAACACTTGATTCGATAGAGTTGTTCCAATTAATGTTATGCACTGATTTCATACACTTTTATTCCACCAATAACCCGAATGTAATTTACCTTGGTGTACAACATACCCGGCACGTGTGTGAAATTACAACACAACTTGTTGTCAATGTACAAGACAAACATGTCATCCCTGACCAGGAAATGAAGACTTGTATTTGTGTTTGCCTTGAACGGGTAGGGTTTCACGACAGGCCGTGTCTCCTGGCCCCAGGTTTTGCTCGTGTAGTAACTAAAGACGAGGATGGGACTGCCAGTGTCGTAGTCTTTCCGGATCCGGAAGTGCAAATTGACATCTCGTTGATCGTCTGCTTGCTCGAAGTTGATGTAGAAGTTTTCACTTGTCAACACCAAGCCTGTAATGTGAACCTGTAGATGGGAGTACTTTATTGTTATAAAATAATGTATCGTTACAAGTAATAATAATAATAATAAATTTTTTTTTTTTAAATCACGCTTCATCCCCAAGGGCTCGAAGCGCGGTACAAAGTCAACTGTATTAAAACAGACATTAAAACAATCTATATCTTTGTTTGATTGGAATTCTTATATAGCGCTAATTCCATGCTGTGGTAGCATGCTCGCGGCGCTCCGATGTTAGATGGTCGAGAGGCCTCACTGCTGCCTGTTAGGCGCACGTGAACTCCATCTCCCCATCTCCGGGTTTCTTCTCATCAGCACTTTCATTTTGTAGGGGCAGAACCATTTTCTGATCCCCCATCTATAGTTAAACTTGATTAAGTCACAATGTGTTAAAGACTTTTGACAAACGACCTTGCATTGTAATCCTAATCGTGTTCCCCTGACGGCAGCCATTTTTGTATAGCACCTTATTATATTTCAACCCCTTCCTTTGAATTTGATGCTGTCGGTTGTTCCTTCGGCACGGAAAATGTTAAATTCGTCCAGTGCCACTGCTGAATCTGGTAACGTTTCGTTAAGCCATGTTTCTGTCAGGCACATTAAAGAGCTCATACGAAATTGATAGAAATGCTTACAGAAACAACCCACATCATCCATCTTGTTACGTAGTGATCCAACGTTTCCCAAAACAACATGTGGAAGAAAGTCTCGCTGTCCTATGTTTCCGCATTTTAAACGAATGCCTCCCCTTCTTCCCTGCTTTCTTCCTTTTAGTCGTGAATTGGTCGCCATTTGTTTTTGACATGGCGGAAGTTTACAAAAATGGCGCAAGTGACATGTTTATATCAGGCTGACTATTTTGATATCCAAAGTCCATATTAAAGCTGTTTCCCGCGAAGAAAAAGACACAAAACATACAAGAAAATCATCCTGAGTAGATCGATTTGTACTTGAGTGAAACACAATTAAATCTAACGTGTAAAAACTGTAAAAAAGGCTGAAAAAGATGCACTGATGCAATCGAGTCGCCTGCAGAGCAGCGCCCCGGAAGTAAGTAGGTTGTATAGTTAATGTATCGTTAAAAGTAGTTTGTATAGTTAATGTATCGTTAAAAGTAGGTTGTAAGGCTGATTTTCGATCAGAGGTTGATTGAACTATGGTAAGTCATATCATTACGCCTGGAGAATATTGCCATGACTGTTACTACGATTAGTAATATATACACAATATTGTTAATATATTAACTTCTTTAAATGTATGGTGGTTAAATGTATGCAATTTCAGCACAAGTTGTAAATAAATTGTTACTAAATGAATGCAAACACAAATCTTAATTTAAACTCGCTCCATTGAACAACTGTTTGAGAAACAGAATTCTGGACAAAACTAAACTTAATAAAGAGAGCAGATCAACTGACACCTAAATATTAAAAAAAAAAAAAAAAAAAAGACATTTTGATAAGTTCCTTAATGAATTCGTCAAATAAAATACAACTTAATCCTTATGTAATGATATCTAAAAAAGTCTATATCGTTGTCTTGAACTGTATCTGCCTAATTATAATAATTTCTATGTCATAAAAATGAAATTGAATCTATGAAAACTGCAGCTTTTCTCAGTGGTCGCAAAGAGGAAAGTATTTACGACCATCTAAATCATGTGAATACTAGCTATACATTAAAACACATTAGCTTTAATTTACTTGAAACTTTTATATTTGAAAGGTGTGCATATAGTTTACCAAATTCCTTTACTTACCACTATTCCCATCTTCATGCCCCCAGGCACTTCAACAGATCTGTTCGTAAAAAGAACACTTGCAAACTGCCAGTTTCTCTGTCTTATCAACCTGGGCAATGAAGTGAATTCCCCCTTTATGAAATTAATACCAGTGACCTCATTTCTCTGACATGTCATGCAGTCTAACGTGACATCAAGAAATTTAAAAGCTGCGCAGTTCGAATCGGACGAACAGAAAATTGCGCATGCGAGTCTGGACTTCTTGGCCGTGTTGAGATTGATGAGGTGGCAGCCACTGAGCTGAAGGTTCTGGTAGACGCTGTAGGTTCGACCATTTGTGTTGATGTTACAGAAAGCGAGCCCTTTCAATAGAACAAGGCACAAGAAGAGAGTTGTGTGGATCATGTTTGACTGCGTTGTAATTGTTTCAAAAAACATAATGATAGTAGCAATACATCGTTGTGACGTCACGATCAATGAGATATCTTGGCACGAGCCCAGTCATGAGTGTCTTGCCATTTTAGACCTTTTTGATACACCTGAACGATTAGATAAATAACATGTTGTAAAATAGAAATTCTGTAGACATGATATGGATTGGAATTTATCTGAGGCAGAATTAGCCAACTCTAGAAGAGATCCAATTTATAAATGTTCTGGTTTAGAAATGACAAGAAGTAGAAATGCAAAAATCTGTTGTTTTAAAAAAAAAAAAGAGTAATCCACAAGATACACTGAATTCTTATTGATTCAATTCACAAATTAGGAGAAAGATGGTTCATTTTTCGTCTCCCATGTTAATAACTAAAATTTAACTTAATAAAATACATTTCTATTTAATTTAATGTTTAAATTATTTGTTTATTAAATACTTTTAAAAATTCGGGTAATTTTTAAAAAAAATTGTTTTTACTTCCAATAGATCATGTGTCTGATCTGATGTTCATGCTGCCTCTTTTGAAAATGTATTTAATTTTAACTGACCATATCACTGACCACGTAACTGACCATGTAAATGACCACGTAACCGACCACGTAACTAACCACGTAACTGACCACGTAACTGTCCACGTAACTGACCAAGTAATTGAACACGCAACTGACCACGTAACTGAACAAGTCACGTCACATCCTCCTCTGGATGCACAGAAATAATACGTTTAAAAACCCGATGAGTTCATGCGAAAGAAACAATACACATTCTGGTTTCAATGACCAACTTGAATCAATATATCAATATATAAATTTCTCCTATCTGATCCTGGAGGCCAAATGAAGAGATTAGCTAACAGAACACCATTTTCATATATCAAATTTTAGTTCACTCGTTGAAAATCGCTTCCGTGTACTCTTCATATAATTTTGCAATAAGGAAATAGCAACGAAATATTTGGAAACAAACTACTGGTATTGACACAATCAGATCTAAGACGTTGTACTTGTGTCCAGATTTCATATCCACTTGTTTTTTCTGTTATAGAAATAGCTCTTCCGGTTGAAACACGACGCGTGTCCTCCCATTGATGCGGGGAGCGCGTTTCATTACTCGGACAAACAGACGCTCGAATCTTCAATGTACAAATCGATTACCTGTAAGAGGTACACGGCCAGCCATCAGGCTAGCTCTTTGAAACACTTAAGTGGTTAGAAGCATTTAAATGGACTAAGTATATGTGCCTGACGTTGCAATAATCATTCCTCTGCACAGATTTTAAAGTGAGAAATCGAAGATAATCTATGGGACCGTGCATAAAGTTGGGGTCCGTCCATAAAGTTGGGGTTCGTCCATAAAGTTGGGGTCCGTCCATAAAGTTGGGGTTGCCCATAAAGTTTGGGTCTGTCTATAAAGTTGGGGTCCGCCCATAAAGTTGGGGTCCGTCCATAAAGTTGGGGTTGCCCATAAAGTCTGGGTCCGTCAATAAAGTATATGACACTATTTTTCGGACAAATTTTACCCTCGTCCCTCACCACTGTAACAATTTGTCACAATCTGTCACAAACTGTCACAAATCTCAGACCTCCTTCGCCAAAAGGACGTCACTAAAATAAAGTTTTAAAAGTCAATTATAATAAAACTTAAATCGAGTTCACTATCGAACTGTTAAATTTATAACGGTGATATCTTATGTCTTAATTCATTTATAAAAACATTTATTTCAAAATCAATTTCAAGTTCATGTTTTAAATGTACGATAAGAGATGTGTGTCTTAGCACAATATTTTAACCACTTCCCCACTCTACCTTTCCATGTCACAACTGTCACAAATTGTTTTACCATTCATACTATATCTAACACTTTAGAATAAGAGATAGCATTATCATGCTAAATCTTTCCCCTTGGAATAGGGTACAGGCACTCGTACTAAATTTAGACCTTTAAAATAGGATAAACCAAACATACTAAAAATTGCCTTTTAGAATAGGATATATTCACTTATACTAAAATGTGCCTTTTAGAATATGGTATAGCCACTTATGCCCGGTTATACATTTACAAGAATGTAACGCTCATTTAATACAACATTTATAGAGTTGCGATATATCTAAAATTACAAACTAACTTGCAACTTACCTTCAGTGATTAAGACAATGATTGGATATCAATCCCCAGTCCTCTTGGAGTTGAATGTAGCACAAGCGTGAAGGCACACTCATGAAATTGAATCACTCATATTGAACTGCGGCCGCAAACAATTACAATTTCTGGTGATCCTTTTAACAGACGTAATTACTTACAACAAAAGAGAGTAATTGCTTTTTTCATGGAAGCTTAACATTGAGCCACCTGTGCATTCAATCAAATAGGAATCAATTTATTGATACATTTACTGTGAGAGATTGGAATGGGAAATGTTTTCCTAGGTTGTTTTTTGTCCACTCCCTAACTAAAGTTTACATTGAGACTCTCAAACTTTGTGTGTCCTATCATTCGCCCATTTCCCCGCCTTGTACTTGGTTGTCCCTGCTATAAAAAAGCCAATGTAGTCTTTCCTTTTATATATCCATCTCACCTAGGTATCCACACAATGATTTACTTTTTTTGTGACATTTAATAAAGGTGTGGGTATTAAACATAGTGTGACTATTGAACAATGTGTGAATATGAAACACGATATGACTATTAAACAAATGAAGGCTATTAAAAGAAGTGTGCCTAAATGTGCAATTTCTTGAGAGTGTTATTATTAAACAATGTGTTTCTATTAATAAGACAATATCACTCTTAATTTTACTTTATTTTTTGTTCTTACACTATCTGTAATCATTAACACGATTTTTTTTGTACTGATTTTCTTTATCACATTTTAACACAGTATTACTTCTCAAGACATTTTGACACTGAAAGACGATGTGGCTTTAAAACACACGGTAGCACATTTATAACTTAAATATAATGTCATTCTTAAAATAAACTAAACTAAGTCAACTTTTCATTCATAAAGTTTTAGTTTTTTTAAGTCTTAAATTATTTGTGTTGAGTTTTTAAATTGTATCTGTGCTTAAAAGCTGGATCACAATTAGACCTTCATTGGTCGAACTCAGGGGTTACCAAACTATGGCCCGTGGGCCTGATCAGGCCCTCCAAGTCAGTTCATCAGGCTCGCCGATGGTACTTGAACCTGTTTTAGAAAACGAATGGAACAAGAAACGTTGTGATACAATTTAAAATTAAATATTATGTTTAGAATACTAGGAGATCTTCAAACGTGCTGAAACCTTCTGGCATCTATGCGCCTAAATTTACTATTTTAAATTTTAAATTATTGTATTTAAAATGTCGTGTTCATGCAGACGTGTGTACCCTCAAACTCCTAAAATCATCAAATATCGTCTGAAAATCGTACAATACAGAATTTTAATAGTAAATAAATAAATATACAGCATATATAATGAATACAAGAACTACTCGCATCGCAGTGCATATAATGGGATCAAGTTAAGCTGGCGCCAAAAAGTTAACTACTAAATGTAGTTTTACCGACGTTGATAATACAATCTGCGGTCACTTGGTTTTGATATATATATTAATTTATATTTAGTGTACGTACAAATTACATTATCACAGTCTATCAATGGTAAATATAAAGTTACTGATGAAATTTAACGTGGTTCAAACTCATACTCAGATCAGCATAAAACAAGATGTATTTTTAAGAATTAATTAACAAATGATGACATAATTTTAAAAAGCTACCAAGTAACTTGATTTTTTTATTTTTTTTTAGGAAAAGCGGGTTTTAAAAAAGTATAACATAAGAATCAATTTCAATTTAGCATGGTCACGCTAATCTAGTATCGTCTGATAACTCTGACAAACTGTAAATGGGTGAAACAAAAAGAAGTGTTGGAAAGATAAGAGGACATTAAACATCGTAGTCGCAGCGGTGTTAGAACTAACAGTCCTTCGGCTAGTTGAGTTGTGCGGAGAAAAGAAGATTTTGGAGATAACATATTTCTACAGAAAGCTAGGAACTTGCTGTGACATTTTCTTGCACTGGATGAGTCTACCGATCTCTAACAACTTATCGTGTTTATTTGGGGTGTCAATTTGAACTTTCGAAGAACGGAAAAGTTGGCATAAGCTTGGAGCGAGCCAACATATGAAAAATACATTTTTTGAAGCGACACGTCATTGGAGGGGGACTGATAACATTTGAACACATTTCTCTTGATTGGAAGCAGCAACTCCATACCAAACACTGATGGTACCTTGAAAGCAGAACGTCAGTTTCACCAATCTCATTAACCTTTCTTGTATGAGATACAAATATGTGCGGACTAGTTTTAACTATATTTTTGCTAAAGTCGCCTTCTTTGATAACTTTTAAAGTAAATAAATATTTTGCTTTGTGTACATTCCATGCCACTCACCAATGATTATAAGCTTAGATATTGTACATAATGCTTATACGACTAGCGCTCTGCATTTTGTCCGTTATCCGGCCCAGCGTGAAAAGTTTTGGTTTACCCTGTCCCAACCAAATGTAAACACATTTAGACCTTCGTTTATCTAACCCGATTGAAACACATATAGAACGTCATTGGCCCAAACCAATGAAAAACACTCTTAGAACATCTGAGGTCTGTCCCAATGTAAAACACCTTTTTTCGACAGACACAATACAGCTTTCAACAGCCGCAAGACAGCCTTTGACAAACACAATACAGACTTCGAAAGACACCAGACAGTCTTTTACAGACACAAGACAGAGTTCGGCCCATGACATTTATCAACAGTTAATCAGAACCTTAACTTCCACTCATTCTTTGTTGACATAGAATGTAAGATATATTATGACAATGTGAAAGCATTTAAATTGTTATTTCGTCTCTTCTTTAGGATGTATTCAATAATATTACTGTTCTAATATAAGTCTCTGGCTCCACCCATACAACTGCTGACAATATCCACAGAGGTTTACAAAATTTGATCTCATATCTTCCTCAGGCTGTTAAACTCAAATCTAGTATGACAGAACAAACTGAACACAGGGGCGTAGGGAGATCTTGGCGGATGTGGCAAGTCCATCATTGGGGTACAAAAGACTATTTAAACATTATTAGTGCAGTTCACTGAAGATATTTTCATTCCAGTGCATATACTAAATTTTGATTATGTATGATTTCTATTCTTTACATTTTATGGCTTTTGTGTATGACAAACGCCAACGGGCGAACACAAAACCTACCTACTCCCCTGACCCTGACTTAGCAATCACCAATAACCACGGACTTCGGACGCCCACCAGTGCAATGACTAATATTAATTGATGTCAAAAGATGACATTAGCAGGAGATGAACATAAAATGTCATTGGTATGTAAGAGAGTTAAGGTAGGCAATTGGGGACACGTATATATACATCTTCACTACTAAACTCAAAGAATGATTGAACTATTGCGTCCTTATTATCTATATTAACTCTCTGACCTACTAAACACCATATTCATATTGCTTTCACCTGTTGTCTACATTAACTATCTTACATACTTATTGTCTTTTATATTTATCTTGCTGTCCCCTATTGTATGTATTAATTCCCTTACCTACTACTTCTCTTTAATAGTAATCACTGTCAAGGGTATGCGATCACTGTTGTTATGTGTATATCACTGTTGTTATGTTTGATACGTAAAATATGTTAGAGATTATATGTGTAGCTGTAGCTATTGTGTGAGATTGTTGTGACGTATTTTGGGTAGGGGGAAATGAAGTGTTAGTTTAGTGGTTGTTATCAGTTTGCATATATGGCCGTTGTACAAAAGTGTGTTGCTTAGTGTGTTTGGCTGGAACGACTTCATTATTATATATATCAACGATGTTTAAGTAATTGTTGTATAATAAACATTATCGTACAACAAATCGGTTGGTGTTGGTGTATCAGTGTTAGTTGCCATTGGCTACAATGGCATGTGAGATGAATTAGGAGGCATAACGAAAGCCGACATCTATAGTCATTGATAGATGAATACAAAGATACTAAGGTCCAACGTTCGTCAATCACTGTCCACTATTGTCTATATTAAATCTCTTACCTGCTAATACCTCGTGTTCACCTTGAGACTTACGGAAAGCGCACGTTCGCATTTGCTGGCCCAACAATTTGGAACACTCTTCCTGACACTATAAGAAACAGACAGACATTGGAGTCCTTCAAAACAAATTTAAAAACTCATCTATTTCGCAAACACCTTATGGGGTGAAGTTGTCTTCCATCTTTTCCAGGTAGTTATTATATCCCACCTTTGTTTTTGTACCGCGCTTCGAGCCTTTGGGGATGATGCGTGATTTTTCAAATGAACGTTATTATGATTATTAATATTAATTGTCTTTCCTATTTATCTTGTTTCCCCCTATTGTATATATTAAACAACTTACATACTAATTGTCTTTCATATAAATCATTCTCCTTTATTGCCTATATTAACTCTCTATCCTAATACTTGTCTTTCATATTCATCTCGCCGTACTCCCAGATTCCACATTGCAGCTAAGTGTATTATTTATTAAGTTTTTTTTACTGTAGCTTGTTTGTTGAAGAACTCTCTTTACCAAGACGTTTGTTGTTATTTTTACGTCATCTGTATTAAAAGGTTTTTATATATTTTTTTTCACTTATTTCCATCTAAATGTTTTACTATCACGTCACACATGTTTTTCTTATTGATGATCCAGGCTAAAAACATGTCATACAAATAAAATGAAATATTTTATTTGTAAAAAAATTAAACAGATTCATTTTTTTACAATCAATTAATTCGGTTAATTTGTATTTTCTTTTCTGAGCAGTTTCTAACAAGCCATCCACTTAATTCGTCTCACCTCGAGTTCTTGGCTGCATTCTGAACAGAGGCTAACAAGCCGTCCACTTAATGCGTCTCACCTCGAGTTCTTGGCTGCATTCTGAACAGAGTCTAACAAGCTGTCCACTTAATTCGTCTCACCTCGAGTCCTTGGCTGCATTCTGAACAGAGTCTAACAAGCCGTCCACTTAATTCGTCTCACCTCGAGTCCTTGGCTGCATTGCGAACACAGTCTAACAAGCCGCCAACTTAATTCGTCTCACCTCGAGTCCTTGGCTGCATTCTTAACAGAGTCTAACAAGCCGTCCCCTTAATTTGCCATAATAATAAAGGAATATCATCCTTTGCAATATTGATATAAACAATAATTGACAATGATCATGTAAAATATTGCTTTGAGCAATAATGGACAATCTTGCCGCGTAATATTGCTATAAACAATAATGGACAGTCATTCTGTGAAATATTGCTTTGAACAAGAATGGACAATCATTGTGGGTAATATTGATACAAAGAATAATGGACAATCATGCTGTGTCAGATTGCTATGATTCAACGGATTCATTATATCATTATGAACATTTTCAAAACTAAGGCAGTAAATCCGACACAAAATTCAGGTAAGTCGTACATAATATTCCTCACATCCTCAAACCGTTCACACTTAGGTGTGGACCCTGATGTAGGTTCTTTTTTAAAAAAAATATTTAGTTCGCTTATAACCTATTTTCAAGACATCCAATAGTTGCTAGTACTGTGTAGGTGACTGTTTGGATTCCCAATCGTTTTAAGACATCCAGTAATTGTTAGTACTTCTTCTTCTTCTTCTATATATTAAGGGCCCACGATCAATTTATTGATCATTATGGCTCCTATGAATGTAGATGGGATGTGCAATGTCTCTGTGTCTGGTGTTGATGAGGATATTTAACTGGTTACAAGAGTAACTGTTTGAGGGTATCATGCACTAGGGGTTGGAAGGCCTGAGGCAATAGACGCAAATGAGTCAAGTGTTGTCGCCTCAACTGTTCATTTTGGAAGCTTGTTCCAGTCCCTGATTGTCTTTGGTAGGAGTGAGCAGTTCCTATACTGGCTTCTCGCTGGTATGAGCCGGAACTGCCTGTCATGGCCTCTTCGCTGTCTATGGGGGAGAGGGACGAGTTTCTGTTTGATGTCAGAGCAGTGGACTAGCCCATTATTTATCTTGTAAATCATGGAGAGCCTGGACTGTCGTCGTCGTTCCTCCAATAGTGACCAGCCCAGTGTTTCCAGAGGTATTCCTGTAGCGGTTCTGGTACTGTGTAGGTGATTGTTTGGATTCTTAATCGTTTTACGACATCCAGTAATTTTAGTACTGTGACTGTGTGGATTCCCAATAGTTTTACGACATCCTATAGTTGCTAGTACTGTTTACGTGATTGTTTGGTACCTAATCGTTTTACGACATCCAGTAATTGCTAGTACTTTGTACGTTTGTAAATTTAAATCTTCATTTTAACTAAAATAAACTACAACAAATGACATCCGAATAGCATTAGTCAAAATCGACCCGTACATGCAGCGCCGCCATTTGCACCCGGGTACCATTAGACTCAATGTTATACGGATGTCCTTTGGGGTATTTTATTTAATTTAAAATGAAGAATTAAGATTACAAAAATATAGTACAATCAATTGTCTCTCATTTGATACCCCATTTGGTCTTACAAACCCAACAATAATATTTTAAATAGTTTTTTAATCCCAATATCTCACTCATGGTACCCGGGTACCAATAGCCACTTCGAATTGAATAAGTCCTTTGTGTCCGAACATATCTATACGACAAGTAAAAAGTGTTTTTTTTTCCGTCTTTGTCCTACAAAATGGATGTCGAAGCATTTGCGAACAAAACTTCTAATTTCTCTTAATGCTGTGTTTCAAGTTTTCCTCTACCAGATGTATATTGACTATTTACCCTTTTTTTGAATAGTAGGATTTTTTAAAATAATATTTTTTAAATTAAATTTTTGTATCATTATTTCGAATCTGCATGTAGGCATTTAAGAATGCCGCAAATAATTATCGTACTTTGCAGAATAAATTGCTGGTGCCGCACTTACATAGGAGTTATAATAAAAAAGTATATCATTGCGTTATTATTATTTTTTTTTTATAGTTTTGTGTTTTGAAAGCAACTTTTCGTGTCAAGGTCTGCGTAAATGTCATACATGTAAGAGAGTTGTCAAAATCTGAAACGTCAGTGTTTTTTGTAAAATAAATTTTAAGTATATTTAAAGTGACTTATAATATTCTGTATTAAAAAAACTTTAGTCTTCAATGTGTAGTCTGCAAGCAGTGTAGATTTATTGACTAAATCCACACGCAGGGAATGACAAGATTGAAATATAAATCAGTGCAAAATGAAATGCATATATTGTAAAATCTTTCTCAAAAAAAAAAAAAACAAAGTCATCAATTATATATGCAGATTTCAAAATCTTTTTTTTTTTTTTTTTTGGTAATAAATAAATTTAACACTTCATGCCTTTCAGAATTGCATAATTTAAAAGCTTTATTTATAAAACGTGGAGGAGAATTAAAAAATAATTTCATAATTTGACTTTACATATTTATGATCTCTACAATCAAATAGTTCGTAATTTTGTAAGAATAAAGTTGAAATAAAAATATTTTGAAAAAGTCTAAGAATAGTAAGTCATTCTATTTAAACAATATTATGTAAACTAATTTAGTCTCACGACCTTCACCTTTCGTAACATCTGACGTTATAGTCCCGTTATGAATTTTAAAAAAATAGATTTGAAAAGAAAGAAAGATAAAACAATAAGAAAGACATGCTGACGACAAGGACATGATGATAACAAAGACATGATGATAACAAAGACAAAATGATAACTAAGACATAATGATAACTAAGACATGATGATAACAAAGTCATAATGATAACTACGACATAATAATAACTAAGACATGATGATAACTAAGACATGATGATAACTAAGACATAATGATAACAAAGACATAATGATAACAAAGACATAATGATAACAAAGACATGCTGATAACAAAGACATCATGACAAAGACATGGTGATAACACATACACAATGATAACAAAGCCATACTGATAAAAAAGACATGATCATAACAAAGACATAATGATAACTAAGACATAATGATAACTAAGACATTATGAAAACAAAGACATTCTGATAACAAAGACATAATGATAACTAAGACATGATGATAACAAAGTCATAATGATAACAAAGACATAATGATAACAAAAACATGACGATAACAAAGACATGATGATAACTAAGACATAATGATAACTAAGACATAATGATAACAAAAACATAATGATAACAAAGACATAATGATAACAAAGACATAATGATAACTAAGACATACTGATAACAAAGACATAATGATAACTAAGACAT
Source organism: Omphiscola glabra (assembly GCA_964017045.1). NCBI lineage: Eukaryota > Metazoa > Mollusca > Gastropoda > Lymnaeidae > Omphiscola > Omphiscola glabra. The sequence continues at coordinate 31,041,711 of OZ024805.1, forward strand.
GATGATAACTAAGACATGATGATAACAAAGACATGATGATAACAAAGACATAATGATAACTAAGACATAATGATAACTAAGACATGATGCTAACAAAGTCATAATGATAACAAAGACATGATGATAACTAAGACATGATGGATGATAACTAAGACATAATGATAACAAAGACATAATGATAACAAAGACATAATGATAACAAAGACATATTGAGAGCAAAGACATGATGATAACTAAGACATAATGATAACAAAGACATAATGATAACAAAGACATGATGATAACAAAGACATAATGATAACAAAGACATAATGATAACAAAGACATGATGATAACAAAGACATGATGATAACAAAGACATGATGATAACAAAGACATAATGATAACAAGGACAAGCTACTTTTAGCATTAACAGTCCGAACCTAAATAATAATAAATCAATTTATAACCGTTTGAACAGTCTTTATTTTTCATGAACTTCACATAAGTAATGAATTTTATATGATCTATCCGTATAATCATCACAAACAACATCCCACATGCTTGCCCATGATCTCATGTAAGCCATGCAGTTTTCTTTTGTATGGTAATTATTAGGTTCTCCATTGCACCAGTTGAAGTAGTTTATAGCTTTTGAGGTACCATCATTCTCCCCAAACCCCGCATTGTACTTGTTTGTCCCCGCTACTGAAGGATGCCCCTTTGATCATTGCAATGACTAGTTCGTCTTCCTTTTTATCAACTATCTCAGCGAGATGTCCACACAATGATTTACACATAGCAGCAGATTCAACGTCTAAAGTGTAAAGGTCTTTGGACACGTAGTACGTCGTCCCCAAATGTTCACGCATGATAAATTTGTCCAGATTTGCCTCGTCAGGAGAACACGCTATTTATAAAAGAATCATACATTGAAAGTAAATTAAGTCAGTAAAAGATGTTTATCAAAATTGTAAATAAGAACGGTGTTTTTTAAAAAAATTGTTTATTTTGTTGTCATTCCGGTTTCTTAATGATTAACGTGTGTAGAGAGGAGAGATCGAAAGCTTGAAGACCAAACATTACAAATCTGCCCAGACATAGAGATTTTGAAAACGTATGTGAATAACTGATATAGTTGGTCACAAAGCCAGGACATTTGCGATGCATTTGTGACTTAGATAAATACAGAGCTTACTGAGCTGAATTTATTGACACTCAGGCAGACTTGACATCGAGTAGTGTGGGAAACTGCGTTAGTTTAACGTCATTGCTAACGTATCTCTCGACCAACAAATTGATTTTCTTCTTCTTCTTCTATGTATTAAGGGCCCACGATCAATGTATTGATCATTCTGGCTCCTATAAATGTAGAGGGAATTTGCAGTGATTCTGTGCCTGGTGTTGATGAGGATATTTCACTGGTTGCAAAAGTTTCTTAGTGAGTGTTTCATGCACTAGGGTTTGGAAGGCATGAGGCAATAGACGCAAATGTGTCAAGTGATACTTTGTTTCCGACTTGTTTGTGAAATAAACTACTTTTTGGTGTTTGTTTGGTGAAAATAATTTTAAGAATATTGTTACCTTGCTAAAGATACGCTTTCACATACAATATTAATGGAGAATTCAATGGCAATTATCAACAATAAAATAACAAGTGTCTGATAACTGTTTTTTAAAGGTAGTAGAAATTATAGTTCATCTGTTACATTATCTTTGGTTATTTATCGACTTAGGTCCTAAGAAAGTCACTTATTTGAAATTCAAGTAAGTATTACCTACCAGATTTCAATCTAAATCCAGATCCAGATGCTGAATCAGGCTTTGGATTAATTTGATTTGCGGCTGTGATTAGGAAAAAAAATTAAGAAAGAATAGAACTAGTAAAAACATGTTATGAAATATACATCTCTTTACCGACTTTTCATCGAATGTTTAGTGCTGCGGCTGTGATGAGATAGATTTTAAGGACAGAATATAAAACGTACAAACGTATCTATTCCTAAATTAAAAAAATATATATCTTTAGTTACACGTTCATAGAGTTGATTGATAAAGTTAAAAACAGACTTACGCAAAAATTAATTTAAAAAACAACACAATTTTCTTGATCTTCACATCGAACGCCCGATATAGAGTAACAAAGAGTAAATAAAAAAAAATATTGTAATATAGTAAGGGCGTAACTTTCAATCCCAGTTATCTATTTTATTCGTTGAATTAATTAAGTGGTTCTCAATGTTTTAAACATTTGTTTGCTCTATATAACATTTAACTGCTTGTGACGACCCTGAGCCATTAGTACTAAAAATTCCTAAGAAACAAGCTGTTGAGATCTACTAAATATTTAGACATAGTGTAATGGCAATATGAAACTAGTTGTTGATACCTACCAATTGCTTAGTCATACTGTACTGGCAAAAAGAAGCTTAAATTAACATACGTTATAAATATGAATTGTGTATTATTTCCCTTTTACAAGCTGAAACACACTCACAATGTTTACCAATTCTAATATGCAGTATACATTTCCTAAACAGAATAATTCAAAATGATATCTTATGACAATTAAATGTATCACCAGTCTTATGTTATGGATGATATTTAGTATACATTTTTATCATTTTACCCAAAAACATTTCAATATTTAAATAAAAAAACGTGTTTATGAATGAAAAGAGGATGCAAAAAAAAATTTAAAAAATGAAATAATGTCAACAATTTATGTAATTAAACATAAATTTAAAATTGATATCAAGAGAAAATTATTCCGATCATATCATTTTGAAAAGTTGAATTCGTAACTATTTAAATACTAGCAAGAACCCGGCATGCGTTGCAATGTCACTCAAATAAAATAAAAGTGTTTGTGTTTAAATTGCGTTTTTTAAGTAATTTTTAAATTGAACTATTATTTTTCCTACTGGTTCGTACACAAATAAATTAGAAGGTTTTTTGACGCGTGAGCAGACAAAATAAGCTGTCCACGTGAGAAGCATGGATTTTCAAAATTTAGTCCACACTAATGTAGCTATTGATCCACCCATGCAATAGCTATGTAAAAATTATATTATCTGACAGATAAACGATGCTGCTAGCTGCCATCCATGGTATGCCATGTAAAAGTTCTGGGGTGGGTGGGGTGAATATGAATTTGTTTTGTCTCTATACAGCTGTTTTTTTATCACATAAATGCATTTTATTTTATTGTCACGATTATGTTTCCTTTGCTAATATTTTTATGTACAGCGCGGTGAGCCTAGCCCTAGGCTGGGGTACCGCGCTATATAAGACAACATATAATAATAATAATAATATTTATCAAGCTCAAATAAAAAACAACAAAAAAGTTGTAAAATGGTTGTACTAATTCAGAATTCTATTTATTATTTCACACACAAACTAAAATGTCGCTATTTGTATTAGATTAAATTTCAGCCACCCATGCAATAACTCTGATTGAAATTATATTTATATAGCTTATATACGACAAAAATAATTTAGGGCCTCCGGAACCAAAAGGAATATTTCAAAATTAATTAAAAAATTCAAAAACATTTGCGGGCGTGTGCACAACTTTCGAAAACTTTATCGCAATGGGATGAATAGTGCAGGAACGCATACCGAAATTTTAATTAGCTTATAAGAGGTGGGGGGGGGGGGGGGGAAACAATTTGGGCTCAGGCCCAAAACGTTATATTGTAATTTTTTAACATAA